>OZ010737.1:860593-1460593 GCA_963932295.1 Tipula lateralis
GCCCGCAAAAAATTAAAAGCTTTGATCAGAAAATTCCCAAATTGTTAAATTTTATTTGAAGGTCATATATTTATCATATATCAAAAAAAATTACCTTCAAAATATTTATCGGATATAGCTAACGTGCCATTATTCTAGGTTACTAGGTATGACCTAGAATAATTGCACGTCTCCTATTAATCACAACTAAAGACTAAAATTAGTTCAATGTTAACTTTGAAACTAATTCTTATAAAAGCTAATTTATTTTGCGACGCGCGGTCCCTGGTATTAATTTGCATTATATAATAACGATAATTAATAACTATAAACTGTTTTATTGATTGATCCAATAACTTCTTGGAAACGTGTTTACCAAAACTACAAATTTAATGTACTATTTATATTTATTTTAATGTGTAATTTTTTGGTGCTTAAAATAAGGTTGAGCACGAATATATTTTTTTGTCCGTCAGTGGTTATGGTTTATGCGATGAATTTTTAATGAAAATTATGTTTCAATTTCATTTAATAATAAAAATTATAATTGATTTTTTATTAATATATATTTAGTTATCTATATTTATAATATATATATATATATATATATATATATATATATATATATATATATATATATATATATATATATATATATATATATATATATATATATATATATATTATACCAAAAATATATAACTAAAAATAAGTATAATACAAAGAATTAAATTCAACTTGTCTTGTGTTGGTTAACACAAAAAATACAAGTGGCAAAAGCAGCGAGAGTTTCAATTAAAAAATGAATACAAACGAAACTGAATTAGGTCAAGGAGTCGGTATGGTATACGTTTGGTGATGATGTGATAAGACATACTGTTTATTGAACCTTTATGAAGGATACACGTACTGCATGATTTATTAATTCTTGATGATTAATTTATACCATACCATATTTGTACTATAAAAATATTTCGTATTATTCACGGCAGTACCTAACTGAATTCATTTTGAAAATAGCTAGTCTATAATTTGTAATTAATTATTACAAAAAATTTTAAATGAAAAAAAATGTATAGGTGAACCCTATAAAATCATTTGCTGGTTGTAATTATTTTAAATTTACATTATTTACGTATAGAGAATTTATGAAACAATTTAGTAAACTATAGTGACAATATATTTATTAAACCTACTTAGATTTATTTTACTAATCTGGTTTGGGTGTGCAGACAACTAATCGTTGCCAGCTAAATCGAAGACGAACGGCTATAGGTGCGATTTACGGACCATCTGTCACTGTATTACTTCATACAGCCTATAGAAATGACAGGGAAAATGTTTCATATATTCATATATATATCTATAATATATTCATATATATATATATATATATATATATATATATATATATATATATATATATATATATATATATATATATATATATATATATATATATATATACATATATATATATATATATATATATATAAATATAAATATAAATATATATAAATATATATACATATATATATATATATATATATATATATATATATATATATATATATATATATATATATATATATATATATATATATATATATATATATATATATAGATATATATATATATATATATATATATATATATATATATATATATATACATATATAAAATATTTACCGCAAATTGAAGTCATATAGAAAATAGACATTTATACAGTGGTCAGTAGAAATTTACACCAATAAATCTCGATTTCGAATATATTTCGATTTCATTTTTTGGTTTATGTTTAAATAAATTCGAAAAATTCAAATTAAATAAATTATAAACTATTTTTTTTTAAATAATTTAGCGAATTTAATGTTAAAGTCTTCGAAGGTTAAAAATATATTGAGGGTGATAAATTTGAAGTGATTCATTTCGAGTACGTGTAAACATGAGAATAAACATGTGTATATACATATAAAACACCAGAGTTATAAATTTAATTTTTGATGCATATAATCAAATATGTTATCCGCGTTTTTCCTTTGAAATGCTTAACAAATTATAATGTTAAATTATCAATTAACTAATTTATTGATGTCATTATTATTGAATTTAAAGTATAACATCGTAAGTAATATATATATATATATATATATATATATATATATATATATATATATATATATATATATATATATATATATATATATATATAAATATATATATATATATATATATATATATATATATGTATATATATATATATATATATATATATATATATATATATATAAATATATATATATATATATATATATATATATATATATACATACATATATATATATATATATATATATATATATATATATATATATATATATACATACATATATATATATATATATATTACATACATTTTATATATTACATTCATTGGAAAGCTCGTGATATTAAAACGAAACCCTTACTTTAAAACATTATGTAAAAACGTTTAGATTTCCAAGTTTTTACGAAATGGTATTGTTGTATCAGACGTCTGCAGGACCCCTTGTATAAATAATGCATAAGTTTTGAATTTGACAAATAATATATAATAAATTTTTATATATAAATTTTCTATATATAAATTTTTATAATAAAATTTTTAATTTTTGTCATTAAACATCGATGATCTCGATATAACTTATCGAGACTTATATGAATCATCCTTTGTTACGATCGTAGATTTAGAAAACTGTTTTAAAAAAATCTAAAAGCAAATTTTTCAAATAAAATTTAATATGTTTAAAACATATAAAAGAAACTAAAATATCCAGCCAAAGTTATTTGTTATTAAATTAAATTTATAAAAAAAATTATAACCAGATTAATAACAACTCTCAAGTATTTAACAACTAATTATTTTCCTTTTGTGTATACATTGCAATTATTCCGGATGAGAAATAATACCGCGTTATAAATATTCAAATCTTAGTTTGAACAACTAATTTAAACGATATTTACGAAATTTCACGATCAGTCAATATTAGTATTTCCATAATTTATGATATATTTTTAGGTTTTATTGTTGCTATTTTGCCCTTTATTATCTAAGTCTCCATAAAGATTTATTATTACAATACTGATCGAAGAGATTATTATTACAATACTGATCGAAGAGATTATGAAATAGTTTTGGGTCACTTAATTTTACTAACACTTTGATACTTAATTTTGTTTTGTCTTGACTTAGGGGAGTAAAATCACAGCTATATTTTTGTATATTATTTGGACATTGCGAGCACATCTACAAAAAAAAATTAAAAATTAAGTTTGGTTATTCACAAGCTTATTAGAAGCCTTTAAAAATCTGTCAATAAATATTTCTAGTTTTGATTTTAACACGTTTTCTAACTCGGACATTATAACTTAGGACAAGAATTATAGGAAATGCTCTATACACCTCTTTGCATTTCATAATAAATATGTATAAATAATTAAGGCGAAATTCATTTCGATAGTAACTATCGATGTATTAAATCTCAATTATAAACAACTACTTACAATATCAGAAAATAAACATTAGCATTTTTTGTATTGTGATTATAGTATTGTTAAAGGAGGAAGATTAATAAATTAATAAATTTACTAAATAAACTTTAAATTAAAGTTATATAACGTTAGTCATCATCGTCATCGTAAATTGGTCTTTGTCTATAGTCAAAAACAAAATTGAGAGCTAATATACAAGTTAATCGCGATTTAATATTAATTCATATTAAAATGTGAATCTACTTATATTATATTAATGTGATTTTGGTTTCATCTCGAAAACATTAAGATTTAAATTGGCTCACCTGAATTTACTGTTGCAATCGATGTTAACATAATCAAAATTATACATGAAAAGGGCATCCACCTTAATATTATTGAGCTATTACATCTCATTGTGAATAACCGATTACTAGTTCAAATTCTGTTGTTTTATTTTTATTTTTTTAACCAAAATAGTTTTCTTATAATAATATATTTTCGTTTTATAGAAAGAAAACTAAAATAAAAATGATTCTTCCTCTAGTCGGTGCAACGTATTTTATTATAGTCTTTTATACGTGCAGTATTTATAAGCAGCTATTTTTTTTTATCTAAAACGAAACAAAAATAAAGTAGTTAATTAAATGTTAAATTAAAATATGTAATAAGGATGTTAACTGATAACATTGAACCTAATTAAGCCTAATAAAACTTGAAGCGCCGTAGCTAATTGTGAACACAATATAATAAATAAAACTGGATACATGCTAATTGAAAGTTTGGTATTTCAAAAAACAAATTGTATTTAATTTTGATTTAAATAATTAACTCTATTTATATTTAGATACAAATGTTTATTACACTTTGTACTTTGTAATAGTACCGTCAAACGTTCAGTTGCATGTAAAATATAAATGTATATATATATATATATATTATAATATATATATATATAGTATATATATATATATATATATATATATATATATATATATATATATATTATATATATATATATATATATATCAGTTATAACAATTTTGTATTATAATTATAACATAAAATTGCTTGATATAGTTCAAAATTAATAAAAGTTGCTTATGGTTTAAATGATGAAATCATTGCTATTTATACCAAAATGTGCATTGAAAATCATATATTTTCGCTATAACTACCAAGGTTAAAATTTAAAAAAATCTAAATATAATGTCATCAGCAGCATCAAATAGATAAACATACATCGGTCGAACTATTAACAACAATCTTACAGCGAGTCTCACAGTATTTGTTATAATGGTCGGACAAAAATATTAATTTAGAATATCGAACTTATTTAAAAAATTGTTTATTGATATTTTAATAGTTAACGAACTATCGATATGTTTGGTAAATGATTGTTGTTGAATGTACGCAAATGTTATTTGTAAAATTTATTTTGTTATTAGAAATGTTGTTTACTCATACTGATAACTATGTTTCAAAACGTTTTATAACGTAATGGAAATTCGAAACCGCGCTCGTATCTTACTTATAATATAATTATGTTTGAAGATTTTCTTTTATTTTTTTTTATTTATTTTAAATAAATAAATAACTTTTATATTCAAACTGAAAGACAATTTACTTGAAATTAAATATAGTGATATAATAATAAAACTCAGTATTTCTTTATTGGCTCCATATTGGTCCTGTAAATAAATGTACCGTATGTATAAATGAAACATATGGTAATACAAGCACTTTGGTACTGCGGGATACTCGAGAGTTTAAAGTGTATTTTCTAATTGATTATTAGGTTCTTAAGTCAAACAACATAAAAATCAATTATAGACTTGATAATCGTCAAAGTTTTGGAATATTTCTATATACAAATGATAATCATGTAGTAGTTTATATCTAAAACCAGGAGGATTCGATTCACCTAATTAAAATTATAATTTCATAAAATTTAAGATACGAGTAGTTAATCATTTATATCATTGACACGGTGTATTATATACAACTATACGTTTACATATAAGCAAATGCATGCTTCACATTGAAAATGGAACCGAAAAATGAACCAACAATTATATTTTAGAAAAAAAACATTTAAAAATTATGTAATATTTGCCTAAGTTTTTTCACTATGTTTTTCTTTTCCGCATACTTTTCCAATTTCATAGCAATAATTAATTAATTTCAAGAATTGGTATCATTCGTACGTTATTCTTGTGCCATGTACGTTATTCAGTGAAAAATTGAAAATTCAGTTAGAAATAGTTTAATCTAAATGAAACCTTCACTCTCGCTGCATCTGCTGTAATTTGAACCATTGCGCCAATCATATATGATTTAAATATATATATATATATATATATATATATAATATATATATATATATATATATATATATATATATGTATATATATATATATATATATATATGTATATATATATATATTTATATATATATATATATATATATATATATATATATACATATATATATATATATATATATATATATATATATATATATATATATATATATATATATATATATATTAAAGATAATACTTTATTTATAAAATCAATGTCCTCTACGCGTGCGATCACACCTACCACTCTACCAGTTGTTATTGTTTGTAAATATAATATACTCGTAACAGAATTTTATTTTAATTTCTTCAAGATATCGTGAAATTTGAATAAGACAAAATATAAAAATACCGCGGTTTGTTGGTTTTGTTTTTTGTCGTGTTTATATTTATTATTTTTTCTTCAATAATCGAGGTGAAGGTCGAATACTTGTATTATAAAAAACCATGCAAATTTCCTGACTTCAAAAACCTTCAAAAACAAATGTATACTACATATTATTATATACATAATCGTATAGACGGTATTGTTATTTATATTTCTTATATTCCATATTATGTTATACCATATTTTATATTATTGTAAAACATAGAATAATTATGAAATAAGCGTATTGAAAGATGATTTGTCTAATGAAATACATATACATAACTAGTAATTTCATTGATCATATTCGGCGTGTAATTGATAGACAGAATATAAAGATCACTATCTAGGTGTTTGACTTGGGTAGAATATAACATATTTTTAATGAATACATAAACTAGTTTTCGTTGTTATTAAACTATTTATAAAAACTATCAACATGTAATTAAGTAAATAAAAATATTCTTAATTAACATTTAAAAACAACTACAAAGGATTCCCATAAACCCAGATTTTAATTTAAATAAAACAAGCGCCTTGTATAATTTAAAAGTAAATTATGTTAACTTAATTTATGTAGTCGCGTCTTATTAAAAAAAAAAATTATTATAATCGCAAATAATTAGTGTTTAGTTTATTAATTAATGTACTCGTACATTATAAGTTCTTAATGTATGCCCAATCACCATATACTTGTTTGTTAAAGGTTATTATTATCCAAAATGTTATCGATATTATGAAGACTAACTGGAGACATAAACTAATTATTTATACAAATATGTATAAATAGGCGAGATACATTTTTTGTATATTTTTATATAAATTTTTTGTCAAAGTCACCGGATGGAACTACGTACATACATACTCCTCTGATATGAACTAATTGTATATAATACAAGAGCAACAAAATAGAATTATTACTTTGATCTTTATGATTGTAGGTTTTGGTTGTTTAATTTTAATCGCGCATATGCTATACGTGCAAATATTTGTTACTAAATTTATGCATATGATAAATTATATATTTAATGATTAATGCAAATTTGCTAGAATGTGACGAAATTATTGTATTATTTTAAATTAGAATGATAGAAATAATTTTTGTTTTAATGAATTATAATATCCTTTTATTTCTATATCTTAAGCATAACTTCCAGGTCGAATTATTACAATTTTTAACGTGGTCTCTACAGGTCTTATCTAAATTATTAGCGATAAATAGGCAAGCTTAAATATTGTATAGGGATAACTTTTGACAATAAAATATATATGTATATTTGGGAAAAATGTATGATTTTAAAGGTTATCGAACTCCTACCACCGAAACCTTCACCGTTAAAGTACACATTTTATACTATACATATTTCCAATAAACTACAAGGCTACCTCAGTACAAACTCTTAGAAAAGATGATACTTATATGTATATACGATTTATTCAGAAATTTTCTATTCAAGGTTGTCTCAATCTCTTTAAACTCACATACATATAATAATATAAAAATGTACAAGTTGAGAAAAAAGTATAATCTGCATAAAAACCACGTATGAACATATATGTATGTATTTTTAACCAACATACATATAAAATGACTGCACTTTGAATAATATAGAAAACGAAAAATATTTTTAATGCGATAAACAAACAAAAATGTATAACTACAAGTATACACATGAGCTATAAACAACTGTTACTCTTACACCGACTACTTTTTTATAACACGATATAGTCTACTTGTCTGTCATCTTAGCTATCTGTAGTACATCAATGAAAAAAATAGTAATTTTGAAACATAAATCATTTGTACTATATACATGAACATTATTAAGTCTGTTATTAACAGCAATAAAAATAATGTGAATAAATGGAAATATAAAATATAAAAATATAAATGTGATTAGCATTCTCAACATAACTTTGTCAAACTAACCTCAATTTTATAACTTTTTCCAATTTAGTTTTGTTTGTTATAGATTTTTGTAAAGATATTTTGCTTTAAAAAACTTATATGCACTTCTTAAGAATCATAATAATCATTCGTGCAATATATAAATATATATATATATATATATATATATATATATATATATATATATATATATATATATATATATATATTTATATATATACATATATATATATATATATATATATATATATATATATATATATATATATATATATATATATATATATATGTATATATATATATATATATATATATATATATATATATATAATATATATATATATATATATATATATATATATAGATATATATGTATATATATATATATATATATATATATATATATATATATATATATATATATATATATATATATATATATATGTATATATATATATATATATATATATATATATATATATATATATATATATATATATATATAATTCATTCAATTTATTATTTTATTGAAAATAATTAATTTTCTTAATAAAACTAGAATTATTTGAGAAATTGAAACAATAGTTACTCAAATCATATAATACGCATTAATGATAACTTTATTACGCATAATGTATTAAAAGAACATTTGTAAATTAAGTTCTCAGATATATGGATTGTATTTTAGATGTTCGAAGACGTTCGATAAAATAACATGGGTCTATTCGTGGGAAACGAAACAAATAAAATAAGGAACCCATTCGTACCATTCGCTTCAGTATTCAGAACACTCTTAATAAATTATTGACTCATAAGTACATAACTTAATCAAACTAAATAAATTAACGCAGAATAAATTTAGATGTTAAGTTAAAAGTTAGATTTTTAAGAATAATAGTCGTCAGATGTTTTGCCTTTTTATTTGTTTAACTCATATTAATCATATAAACACTAAATGAATTACATTTTATAATGTTGGGGTCAGTTTAGAAAATAAAGTTCATATAAACGTCGATTTAATTAAACATGATAGTATTTAATAACTTTTTATTTATGTTTATTACCAGGAATCGTCTCAATATACTGTATCTATAGATGGCTCTGATATTACTCGTACACATAGATACAAAGTTCATTGTATATTTAATGATGCGCTTAAAATAAACTCATCTTTTTATTTATCGTGAAATACTTCTGCTATACTTCCATTTCATATATAAGAAATGACGCGGTATATAATGAAAAAAACGGACAAATTATTTTTAATAACTGAATATAATCAATAAATCAATCACAAATAAATCAATTGTTTAATTTGAAAAATCATGATCGTATAAGAATAATAAACAAATAAAAATTTCAAGATCAATCGAGTCAATTTAATCGGTCGATCGCGTATAAGACAAAATATTTTTTTATTATAATGTATCATGGATGCATTGCATTGTCAAGGTTTCTCGTGTTTGTACATGAATTTTTTGGTCTTAATTTAATTATCTTAAACATTTTACACTGTTTACGAAATTAAACCATATTATATAAATATATAGTGGCTTTAATTAAATCAATATATTTATAGTTCGCTTGAGTAAATGATATGTGTATGTCAAATATAATAACTGAGATGTTGTTTTTAAAGTTTTAGAAATATTTTTATTTCGGGTTTCACGCCAATTAATTAAGTCTTTTGTTATGTTTTCGCGCGTTCACGGTTTGATTATTTTAGGAAGCATAGAAAAAGTAAAAGTTTTAGCGTGTTGTTTCGTTTTTGATAAATTATAATTTTAATTTTCATAAATCGTATAATACTTAAATGTTTGTTGAAATAATTAAAATTGTTATGTACTCGTATATAAAATATAAATATGGCAATGAGGAAGTATCTATTTTATAAAATATTATAAGAACTGTTAGTGAAGATGATTAATAAACGGAACCTTACAAACGTTGTTTTACTGTTATATATATATATATATATATATATATATATATATATATATATATATATATATATATATATATATATATATATATATATATATATATATATATATATATATATATATACACTCCTTAATTTCGGAGAAATAGAAGTTAGGATTTATAAATTACAAACTACACGTTTGTACTTATGCTTCGTTTTAATAAACTATAAAAGTAAATTTTTTTATTTTTTTTATTGTTTCTTATATCTCTAGAAACAAATGATTTTATACTGTTTAGTAGAATTATAACGTTTTCCAGGGTTACATGAAAATTTAGGGAATAAGAAAAAACAATAAAATTTGTTTCAACAAAATGTTTAATAATTTAATAAATATTCAAAATGCATGACATTTGTTTCCAAACATTTTCATATTCGTCCTACAAAATTAAGATAAACTTTTTTGTTTATTTAAATAAATTCTTGAAAATGATTCTAAGTCATTTTGATATATTTTGAATGGAAACTGAAAAAATTTTGTCTTAAGCTGAATTTATATTTCAATTTCTTCGTTCATTCATTCATTCATTCAAACAATTTTTTCGGTTAATCGTAGTACTCTCAAATGATAATTTTTGTCACAAGAGACAGTTCAACTTTTTTGTCTGAACGAACATTAAATTAAAGAGACAACATGAAAGCAAAATGAAAACGAGGCAAATAAAAGCCATGTTATTCGGAAACAAAATACATGTAATGTGTATGCATGTGTACGAGAGTGTTATTGGGATTAATTTATTTTAGTATGTGACAAAATCGTTCTGAAATTTTACCATAATATTAATCGTCAAAACAAAATTACCGAATGAATGAATGAATCAATGATCAAAGAAATCGAAGTCTGAACTCAGCTCGATTGTAGTTTGGTTTATAACATTTAAGGGATGAGTTTGATAAGAAAAATATTTTTTTTGGACGATATAATAATATACATGTGAAAAAAGACGCTAATTAGTCCTATAATCTTCAGTGATAAAAATCGTTATAAAAAGTCAGCAAAAACAGAGTTTAAAATATACTGTATACCGGACTTCAAAAATATCAAACCGTAGTATCTAGGATCTTAATTTTGTTTTTAATAACCGAAGTTTCAGCAATATAAGAATGTGGTAATATTGACTCAATGTTAAGTAACCTCATAAAATAATGATTATTTAAATTAGTATTTAAGTTTCATCTTTACCTAACAACACTATAACTGTAAGTATTAAATAAAACATTAACCACATAATATTCCCGCATAAACAATACAATTATCTGCACTTTTCAAATTCAAACACAATCAGCCAGAAACTGCAATGATTTTAATTTCAATTGTAACCTTCGTTTATAATGATAATGGTATATATCATAAAAATAATTTTGTTGAATATTTAACTTTATATCATTTATTAGTATTAGTTGGGAGGATCGCATTTCAAAAAAACGAACATTTATATTAATATTACTTTATTAATTACAGGATGTAAGTATTTCTAATTTTGGTTCGACATGTGTAAATATTCACATTTGCAAATATGTATATTAAATTTGATCTGTATTCTATTTTTTGAAGTCAATGAATTATAATGTCATGTTTTGTTTTAACTCGTTACACTTTTTCATAATCCATATAAGCATATTTTTAATGTAACATTTTATAACAATTAATGAGAACATAAATATGCAAAATGGTTAATATGTATATATCTAATATATATATATATATATATATATATATATATATATATATATATATATATATATATATATATATATATATATATATATATATATATATATATATATATATATGTATATATATATATATATATATATATATATATATATATATATATAATATATATATATATATATATATATATATATATATATATATATATATATATATATATATATATATATATATATATATATGAATTTCTTAAAAATCACTCTATCATTTATTACGACGTTCAATGCGCAAAATAAAACCATTTCAGTTTATTTTAAACGTAGTACGCTTGGATTAATGATGAAAGTTTTTTTTTCGTTTGTACGATGTTGCATAATTTCTCTAATTGTCTTATTATTATTCATCGAATTAAAAATTTTAATGTACAAACAAAAATGGAAAAAAGAGTTACTTGAAATTAAATTTCATGCAGTTTGTTTGATAATTTCATTTTTTGAGTTAACAACAAATTTTAAACATAGTGCAATTTTCGATGTATATACATACATTGTATGCGCCGCAATGTATTCGAAATATTGTTAAAATGTTAATGTCCTTGTAATTGTATACACATGCCATTTGTGCGGTTATGCAATATACATAATTTTTTCGTGCGAATAAAGTTATGACTTGAATTTGAAATTTGAATCTGATACGGCTACTTACATATGTATTCACTCGCACAGACAGTATATTTAATTTCGGTAAAGAAAATTAAGTCTAAAATTTATACAATAGTTTACACTTTGGATATATAAATTGTATAAATTATATGTAAATTCAATATATTTAAACTCAAAATGAAATGCTACATTATTAAGATAAAATAATATTACACAGTAAAAAATAAATTGAATTTTCAATAGAAATTTTGTTGACTTTGTAGCGTAAATTTAAAAATTGTCTATAATAAAGCAAGATAATAGTATTTTAACACACATTCTTATGTAAAATATATTATTATTGTATTATTCAACAGGACTTTAAAATTGGAAAATATTTATAGTAGAATTACATACCTATTCTATAATTATTCCTAGTTTTTGTAAATTTGAGAGAAAAGAATATAACCAAGAATTATTTCATGTAAAATTTTGTGAATTTCGTAAGTTTACAAACCAAAACCACAATTAATTGATTTTATTCGTCGCGATAACCGTCGCTAGTCTATTACAACGTTATTATATATAAAGTGATATTATCAAAGCACAATTCTAATTTGTCGGAAAAATCTAGGGCCCATCTAATAATTAGCATGGTCGTAGAGAAATATCTGAACCGTTTGGCGTGGGCATTATGGAAGCTGTCCCCATATTCCATAGAACTTGACCTATTTTAATAATTGTTTCAATGTTTGTTGACTTATTTTAATAACTGGAATTACAAATTTGTTATGTAAACAGGTACATGACTTTACTTGTAAATTTACTTTCTACAAAATTAATTACATAACAATGTAATTTTAATAGGTTATGCATTTTTACGTGAAAAAGTTCGGCAAATATGCCCACTCGAAAATTCACGTAATTTTCAATGAAATCTTTTACTGTGTACATAGTAACTTTAAACTGTAGCATTAAAGCTTTAAATGTAATGTAGATAGAGCTTGATATTTTGATTCATGAATAAATCGGTTATTTCATATGCGGTATACTCCCAAATAAAAATAATGAATTTTTTAGTAACTAGTAAATATTCAATATTAATTTATCAATTACATTTTTTAAGACAGATACGCATTTATTTGTTTTTCAGCATTACCACGAATTAAAATAACTATCATAATTGAAACCAACGAATAAAATGAATATTCAGAATGAAATAATTTGCGAGATAACCCACACCGTATCAAAAAATTCACGCAAAGCAAAAATACGAAAAACCAATTCATATTTATTCGGTTTGATTTCGATTCCGTATTTTTGCTTTTAATTGTTTTTGTACACGGTAGCTCGCAACTAATTAACACAATGCATTTCACTCATAGGTTAGAATCTGTAGAGTTAATAAATCTGTGACACTACGTTGTTTGGATCACTTTAAATATTTCTAAAATATTTTAGATAAAACTGATAAAAGTTAAATCTCTAATTATTTGGAAATTTATTGTAATTTTGTTGATTTCAACAAGAGAACAAGATTAGGAAATAGGAACTATTCAAACAACCCTTAAGGTTATATTAAACTTACTATAGAGTATATTTAGTTACTCGTACTATTGTATATATATATATATACTCAGAAAAAAACGTACTATAAGTTTGTCAATAGTACAACTATTGATTTTATAGTATTTTGTTTCATATTAAAACAAGAATTTTTATTCTTTTGTACGATAGAATTAATAGAAATTATACTATTAATTTAAAATTGCACAACGAATTTAATGTTATATGTACTATTGACTACTATTCAATTGTATGTATACATGCGCCCACTGATGTAAGCCAATCCCAGGATAAAGACTCATTTTACAATTATCTGGATAATCTGATGGGTTCTATACCGGAGCACGATGTCAAATTGGTGATTGGTGACTTTAATGCTAGAGCTGGCAGAAATCAGACCGACTTATGTAACAAGATAGGTCCGTACTCCCGACACGAAACTGCGACCGAGAATGGGGAAAGAATGATGTACTTTGCGATCGCTCATGATCTCAAAGTAGCAAGTACATTCTTTCCTCATAAAAACATCCACTTAGAAACATGGACACATCCACGTAAAACATCCCGAAGCCAAATTGACCATGTGTTGATTTCAAGAGGGCGGGCTCGGGTTGTCCAAGACGTGAGATCGTATCGGTCGTCAACCAAATTCGTAGGCAGTGATCATTTTATGGTTGCTGCAAAGCTACGATGGAAATTTTCGTACAAGTCAGGGAGGACAGGAGAATATACAACGCGATTCTCCTGTGAAGGTCTGATAAATGAAGAAACGCAACGAAAATATCAAGATCTTGTCAGCAATAGCATTATGCAATCCAATTACCAATCTGATGATGTGAACAGTGTCTGGGAAGTATTGAAAACCTCGGTTGTCGATGCTGCCCAGCACACTCTCGGTATAGTGAAAACTAAGCCCAAAAATAATTGGTTTGATGAGGAGTGTCGTCTTGCTGTTGAGCAGCGAAATATAGCCTATAATGAAGCGCAGACTCGGTTTACAATCGCAAGGAAAAACAAAGCAGTTCTTGCTAGGAGGACAGCTAAACGAATTTGTAGACTGAAGAAGCGAGAATGGTGGAAGGCTAAGGTCTTAAGAGTACAACAACTCAGCAATGAGCACAATTCGCGTGGTTTCTTTAAAGGAATCACCGAATTGCACCATACCTTAAGATCTCGGTCAACTGCCATTCGGGACCAGGATGGAAACCTCTGTGTCAACGTCGATGCGGTACTCGATACATGGCGTGAACATTTTTCTGATTTACTTAATGTTCCACATGTATCACAAGCTGTGTTTGAATACCCTCAAATACAGACCGCAGAGATGTTCATTGAGGATCCATCCTATGAGGAATTCACAATGGCCATGCAGAAACTAAAGAAAAATCGTTCACCAGGAGTTGATTGCATTAATTCAGAGCTCTTGATATTCGGAGGGCTAACTTTGTGGAACTGTCTTTTCGACCTTGTTCGATTGGTATGGCGAAATGAAGTTATGCCCGAAGAATGGAAAGTGGCCGCGTTATGCCCAATTTTCAAGAAGGATGATCGCTTGAAATGCGAGAATTATCGCGGTATAGCTCTCCTTTGCACAGCATATAAGTTACTGTCATACATTATCTTGGGAAGAATTACTCCTCTAGCGGAGGAAATTGTCGGTGACTACCAAGGAGGATTCCGTCCAAATCGGTCAGTCACTGATCAAGTTTTTTCGCTGCGGATGATTCTTTCCAAGGACTATGAAACATCTCGCGATGTACACCAGGTATTCCTAGATTTCAAGCAAGCCTATGACTCGATCAATCGAGAGAGATTATGGTATGCGCTTGAATATTTAGGAATACCGAAAAAATATGTACATCTCTGTAAAATGACAGTAACGCAGTCACAATGCTGTGTTAAAAAAAAAAAAAAAAAAAAAAAAAAAAAAAATGTACTATTGACTAAAATTAATAGTAAAAAACTATTAATACAATAGGAAATCATATTAATTTTCTAGAATTTTTCTCTGAGTGATATATATATATATATATATATATATATATATATATATATATATATATATATATATATAATATATATTATATATATATATATATATATATATATATATATATATATATATATATATATATATATATATATATATATATATATATATATATATATATATATATATATATATATATATATATATATATATATATATATATATATATATGTGGCTGTAAACATATTGTATAGTAAGTTATTACAAATCTCTATAAACATCACAACTATAATAGATTTTAACTAAACATTATCTATGTGTTTAATCGGAAATTGGGTCAATGCGCAAACGAGTCAGCTTGACGATATTAGTACTATATTATATTATATCTGAAATTATCGGTTATACCGTTTTCCTTAAATTAAATTAAATTTTAACTCAATAACAATTGACAATTTTCATTCGAAATATTATTACAGCACTTAAATAAGCACACCAAAAATAAATTCAAACAAACTAGGGAGAGACAGCTACTTAATTTTTATTATTTTCAATATATATATACAGTGAGACCATTTAAAATTCGGACGAACGTAACACAATTATTCATTAGATTATCTACGATCATATCGAATTTAAAATAAATTTTATTATAAGAATATGTTTATTTATTTATCACTGTAATACGAGGTGTGAATTACAATAAAAAAATTGATTCATAAATTAACAAAATAATTGATTTAATAAAAAATGGCTCAAATTCATCACAATTTAATGTTCGGACATAGGACAGCTTTAGCTTATATTTTATAAATTTGAATTTCAATATTTATGTTTTAACACTTTATTGCACACCCTCGTTTTGCTTTATCACAGATTTAAATCTATTTGGCATTGAATTTACTATAATGTTTTTGTTAGTTCTGGTCTAATTTTGTTCCATTCCTACTGAAGTATATTTTGCAATTAAACCTTGTTGGGAATATGGCGTTTTCTTATTTGCACATCCTTTCTTATTTACACAATAGGTGTCTCAAATTCTCTATTGCGTTTATGTATCGAGACGGAGGGGGTGTGTTCAAAAACTTTGGGCAATCGTGAAGCAAATATCAGACATAAGTCAGAAATTTTTTTTTGTGTTATCCGTCACTTAGATTCAATTGGCCCATTGTGACATCCCACTAATACCTGACGTTCCGGCTAAAGGTCCGATTTTACGTAGAAACCATCTGCACATTGTATAGCTCCATGCCAGCCTATAGTACTTACATGAAAGATGGGACAGCACACGCATTCTAAACTCAAAAGGGTCTCATATGAGTTCATTCGCATTACCAACTAATGCTCAAACGATCGATGGTGAAAATCACATTTCGCATCCGGCCTCTATCGGGATTCGAACCCGGTACCTACCACTGCGCTCCGCAGCTTTTTAACCACTGCGCAAACTGGGCGGTATGATAGTAAATAATCTAATGAATAAGTGTATGTTACGTTTGTCCGAATTTTAAATGGTCTCACTGTAAATATATATATATATATATATATATATATATATATATATATATATATATATATATATATATATATATATATATATATATATATATATATATATATATATAAATACATATATATATATATATATATATATATATATATATATATATATATATATATATAATAAATTATTTCAAAAAATAATTATAAGCATTATATTATATTTTATAAGTAAAAGTAACATGAAAAAATATTTTGACATCCAGAAAATTAATCGATCTTTTATCTAGTACATACTTATTTATGTATATGCATATATTTTAAATTCACCGGTTATAATATCCGCCTCATTTAGATATTAAATATTTTTGATCCCATAAACTAAATATTCAGAAATATAATTTTATTTTAGATTTTAAGTTCTTGATTATGATCTAATTAATATGGCCCTAGTTTATTTCTTATGAAATTTGTCAAATTATTTAATATTATTTAAAATTTCACATACAGAATATATTGGAAAGGTTTGCCCTGTTTTAGTATTTGTATGGACATATAACTTATATACAGAGCGTAATACAGTTAAAATCACATTAAAATTGTATTTATTATTAAATCCCTTCCGGCCAAAAATCACAACAGACATCGTAAACAACAAAAAAATGTTCACCTAATCTAACTGTTCATTTTTGTTTCATTCACCTGACCCTAAAAATATTTTTAAAATTAATTTTAGTTCAAAAATAAAATATATAACAAAATAAGAAGCACAATAAACAACACCTAAAGATACAACAAAAAGACAAGGCAAGAAATAAAAGATAAAACATATATGGTATTAAATTGAAGGTGAATTGCACGATTATTATAGTGTGTACGAAAGACAAAAATTAAAACGATATTCTCGTGCAATTTAACTTTTAAGTAACAAAAATTAATCGAAATTCTTTAAGATGTGAATTGGTTATATTATAATATATATATATATATATATATATATATATATATATATATATATATATATATATATATATATATATATATATATATATAATATATATATATATATATATATATATTATATATATATATATATATATATATATATATATATATATACGTAACAAATATTAATACGGGATCCGATTAAAAATATAGTGGTCTCCCATGCGATACGATAAATTATTTAAGAGTTTCTGTATTTTATAAGTGCCAAGAATTTAACGGATGTATTTGGAATATATTATATTTTTATTATCGGAGAAATTCTTCATTTCACTTGAATTCAGTTAATTTAAGTACCAAAATGTAAATTCAAGTTAGACATGAAAATTATCAATAAATTGTTTAAATTGGATTTAAGATTCTTTTCGAGACTTGCATTAACCACAATTTTGGTTGATTTCTGGAAATAATGTAAATAAATGAAATACATTTTTCATTATTCTTGAAACATAATATAATTGGTCTAGTAAAACTCTAACGTGAGCATGTATTATAGAAAACTTCAATACTTCAATACTTATATGTTTTATGAATGAAAATATTAACAATAAATAATAAACAAATACAGTCATATAAGAAACATAATATATAGTAAAATTAAACCAATCAATATAAAAGTTATCAATAAAACGCAAAACTTTTTTGCATGAATAGCATTTGAAAATGTTTATAAATGAAAAAAAAAAAATAACTACAAGATATACATAGCATAAAACACGTGACAAATTGGCCAAAAATAAAATTAAACAAAAATTGTGTATATGTACTTGTATGTACATATACGAATAATATGTATAATTTTGTCAACACGATTTGTCAACTCTCGATTTGATATTTATTACAATACAAGCAATAAACGCAAATCGATCACAATCATTGTGATCAATCAACTGCCATATATATATACATATACATATTCATACTACACACCGACACATATACAAATTTAACTTCAAATGGCTTGTTGCGTCCAAATTAAGTTAATTTAAGGTTTTCGTTTGGTTAAAACTTGAAACAAGTCGAAGAAATTGAAAATGACAAATTTACCTTTTTAATATTCGATTGGCGTTTGTGTAATGGAATTTAATTATGATGTGTACGCGAATATATTGTAGAAATTTATATTTCGATATTAGTTGAAATTTGACAACTTTTTTTTTAAAACAACGATCGTTGTTACCGAACCAATAAAAGATAAGCAAAAAAAATAACGATCGACTTATGAGAAACTAAATAAAAATATTTTAAATCCGATGATTTTTGAAACGGATATCCGACTTGCTTTTGTATTTTTACATTTGTATATATACACACGTATATTGTTGTCTTTTGTTTTAATTTCATTAATCAGCGGTTTTTTGTTTTATTATCCGTTGATTGCTGCACATTTTATATATCTTATTAAGTGTGTTGACGGGTGCATGCTCGTTTTTTCTTGATATATCATATTTACTAGGATTATCACAATAAACTGCTCATAAATATATTGTTGACACGAGTTGGTATCAATCTTTTGTAATTGTGCATTTAATGCGAGTTGATCAAATTGGAACGAATGTTACTGGGTTGGTAAAAATAGGTAAGATATATGGAAGATACCGATAGTTGGGACTATTTCGAGGCAGATTATGCATTTAGATTTCAAACAATAAAGAGAATATATAATAATATGAAAGTGGTTGGAAAATAATACGAACTTCCAACAAAAAACAAAATTTTTAATAATGACAATAACCATACTGAGTGATATAGAAGTTTTAAGTTGACAGAAAAATAGCGACGTCTTATTTTTAACTAAGATAAACGCTTTTAACAAGATATATGAAAAAAAAACATTAGTCGGAAATTGCACAACGCTTCGCACAATACAAAATTCTAAAGGTACTCTATCTTTACTTATGATGATAAACAACAGCAAAATTATCATTGCGTATTGGATCGAAATTTATATAAATCATTCTACAAAGTTAAATAAATTGGAAATTATAACATTTGAATATTGTTATAAGTGCTGTCATTTGAATTATTAAATCATATAGATTTTTTTGTGGTGATGTTCATTATAACATAGATATTAAAATATCAAATATAATAGAAATAATAATATTTTAAATATAATATAATATTTGACAAAGTTGATATTTGACAAACTGAACGATTTTGAATCAACACTTTAGTCATTAAATATGTCGATTATTAAATTATTAATAAAATATTAAATGTCCTTTCAGATTATATTTAATAAGATATATATATATATATATATATATATATATATATATATATATATATATATATATATATATATATATATATATATATATATATATATATATATATATATATAAATATATATATATATATATATATATATATATATATATATATATATATATATATATATATATATATATATATATATATAAACTCACATAGTCTTTTTAATATTAATATCAAAATAATTTTAGATAGAATTTTTTTATAGAAGCTTTGAGGAATTAGTTCCCGTTACTATAAATATCTACAGCAAGATAATTTTGCTTCAAGAACTTCAAAATTTATTTTATTCGCAATCAAACATTGATCAAGTATTCTTATATGATGATATCATCTGTCTAAATTTAGAACTGACCTAACACGACCGAGTAGATAATTATCCCAAAATGAATCATGCAAAATAACTATATTTTATCCCAAATAATCGGTTATACAAAATCCCGATATAATCACTCATCTTTAATTGGAATTGGAAAACATACACGCCTATAACTATGAGTTTCTATATGTATATACTCGTAATAATAACATTTCTCTTGTTTTGAGTGTAGATCGCTAATTTGTAATTTTTGTATGATTAGATTAATCATTAATGTTGATGAGGATGATGTTATTAATTCGCTTTACTATAGGATAAAATATTCTTCTATTGAATCATTACAGTATCACATGGGCACTGCTATCATTTGCAAGTCTACATAGGAAAACACGCGTCAGTCTTCTTTTATGTATGTGATTGATTGATTTCACCTTGATGTGTTTTGGATATTTATATAAATCTTTGTTTCTTTTTGTTGTTGTTGCCATTAAATTACTATGCATGCTAAACTATAATCATTTGCAAACGTATATACATTTTATTTTGTAAAACGATTCATATAAAACTGCAATTAGAGTATGGGTATTAAATTGTAAAAGGTAGAGAGTTGATTTGACATTTTCATTCTGTATATATGTTACTGCTACATATTTTGTAATAAATCTACAAACATTGATTATTTTAAAAATGTTGCTTTATAAAATGAATAGCATAATTCCAGTGACATTTTGATTTGATTATTATTTTCTACTGCATTGTCCTTGATCATGAACTATAATGTTGATTTTTTTATTTATATATATAATTATTTTGTTAATGGTAAATATATGGAATTAGAAGTAGATATTATGCTTTATGAAGATGACAGTTGAACCATCTTTTGGTGTGTATATATTACACACTTTTGAAATAAACCAACATTACAGTCTGTTGACTTTTAATAATGATTATGTAGCGTCAATGCATTAACTTTATATCAAATGAAAGCAAATTAAATAGAAATTAACTGTAAAATTGTAGTTACTAATTATAAACAGACAAGTAAATAATATTGTTACATATATAAAATTGGCTCAACTATAAAAAAACTCGACTTGAAATAAATTTTGACAACTTGTTGAGTTTGAGATTTGAGAACATTTTATTATTTATAAGCGACCTAGTAAGAAAATAAGCCCACTTAAACTTTCAAGCTTGTTGTAAATCGTCACTATTGTTTTTGATTACATTCGAAATTTTAAAATGTAAACATACAAACATACATTCAGTTTTTACAATTTGTCATCGACAACGACCTTGAAATAATTAACAACTTAATTTTGTTTTCTTTCTCTTTTCTTTATGTCTTATTTTCTTTTCTTGTTAATTTTGTTACAACTTTTATTTCTATTTTATTGTTTCGTTGAATGATGATATCTTAGAAATGAATCGGATTTTTGTGCACGGGTATATGTTTTATAGATGATCGTTTGTTTACGGCAGTTCAAATCGGGAAAGAAAAGTAATTTTAAAAAGACACTTTATACTCGTATGTCTATACATTTTATATGTTTATTTTAAGTTCAATCAATGACAATGACTTAATCTTCTCTTTAATAGTGTATAGTTTTATACTAGTAAATGCGTTGTGTTTTTAGGTTAATGCCACATAATTAATTGAAGTTGGAAATAATATCATGGTAATTGTAATGCACGAAGATAATCATTTTTAGAGTTTATCTTGAAATAACTCCGTTATAATAATCGCTTTCAGATATTTTGTCTTTATCTCCTTTAGTATACTACAAATATTTAACAAGATATTTCAAGTCGTCGTCGTAGATGACATTTAATAAAATATTGACATTGCATTCCATTCGCATAAAACTGCAAATTAAAAATACAAATTGGTATACGTGACTCAATATTCAATAATACACCACAAAAAACTTGTTTAGTCAGGTAGTCTACTCAGAACTGTGTGCGTAAAGCTCGAGAATTTCTTAATATATATAAACGTAACACTTATAGTACCAACATTTGATTGCATCTTTTGTTTCAATAAAACCATTATAATTCCACAAAAGCACTATAATACACAACATACTATTATATATGAACGATCAAAACTTTAAAACTTTCATTTACAAAAATCATCTTTTTAATTTTGTATTGTAATTGTTGTTGCTTTTCAATGTAAATACATAAAATAAATGGCGCCTGCGATCGCGACGTTTTAATAATAATAATTTTGTTTTGTTTTAACTAAAATGCTAGTCAATCATAGGCTAACCGGCTGTTACAACAACCTCGAATATGTTACGTGTATTCATAAAATAACATCAACATTCTTAAAAAATTTGTCATGAAAATGATCATTGGTCATAAATTTTACGATCATCTCAATAATAGTAATTCTCTAAAAATTCAATAAAATATTATTTCTGAAGACAATTAGTTTTCAATATTAGAGAGAATGAGAGAAAATAATATTGGTTTTGTGTTCTAATTTGCATACAATCCGCGAATTCATAAATTTCGCGTGTTACGCTTATCCACGTGATATTGTTTCTTAATTTTGCATCGCGATCTTCAGGAAGAATTATTTATTTAAAACACGCAACGCAATGGGAATCCATCCAATATATTATGCAACAAATTTAATTATTATTGAATATTATGTATCTTATAAACTCACTCTTTTTTTAACAATGGCAAACAAATAACATTTTTAAATAGTGACAAATAAAGCGAAGATAATTACATATAATATATTATAGTTTTAGAAAGATATTTAATAGAGAATTAAATTTTTAAATACAAAGTCTGTGTTGCATGTGACGAAAATTCGAACAACGTATAAATTTAGTACTAAGAAGTTTCTCAGAACTATAATACATCGAATACAATTGACGGTGGTCGAGTTCCACAGATACATTATTATTTTTAATATCAACATTTATTTAAATGATTTTAAAGAGTAATTAAAATAAAATCTAATATTCGAGTATATTTCTGAGAAAATAAGAAAATATTTATTTAATAAATAATTATTTTTGTTCGCGATTTCTACACTGTTATTATTGGTTAAATGACCTTAAAATGGAATTCCCAAATGAAAAATGACTCAGAAAATATTTAAATACAATAATATTAAATAAACTTGTATTTGTATTCTTATACTGGCCTCACCTTATAAAAAATATCGGATATAATGATAATATGGTATATTATAGGCTACCATACCCATCAATTTTTTTATAGTTATATAATTCAGCGCGGCTCATCTAAATAAATTGTATGTCTCTTAATTATTTGGAAAACTTTTTTGTATATTCGCATATCATAGTAATTTTCCATTTATAAACAAGTACATATATTATCGAAATATCAAATTTATTTTGTAACCATAGAAATACAAATTTAATTTACTTTTCTTCAACATTGATTTTTCATTTTGTAAGTTAAAAATATATTTCCATATATATACTATACATTAATAAATAAATGATATAAATGGTTGACAAATTTGAAAAAAACGATATCATTTCAAGTTGGTCCATATCAGAAAATGAGTTTAATTTAATTTTCATATTTGATTAATAAATTAGTTAATTAAAATATAAATTTGTTGCATGTGCAACTATTTTTAATTTTTAATGACAAAAATTAGTTATTGGTCGCGGTCACGATGTTCTTAAGTTTTTTGTATGTAATGTATTTTAATGAAATGTAGGCTGAATCATTAATTATTAATATTGTTGTTTGCTGAAAGTCTTTGTTTGTTTTGCATGCGTGGAAAAATAATTTAGATATACAAATAAGCACATATATTTTAGATATTTATTCCAGAAGGTATGTAATTTATTTGTTCAAAAAAGTATTATGTAATATCCATATACTCGTATCATATCATGTTTTGTTAATAGAGATGTGTATTTATATTGTTATTGAAATAAATAATAGGCTAACCGAGTCAATAAATTTAGCCGAAAATACTTTTATGAAAAATTGTTCTAACAAAATGAAATCTTTGGTCTTTTTTTAAAAGTGCCTAAGTCGAGTTATGCAACTTTTTGAAATAATCGAATTTTCTCAAAAAAACTACATAAGTCATCAATTTTTTTGTCGTTTTATAACCGTTAGAAAGGGAAATATTCAAATTCGTATAAAACACATCTTATAAAGATTTCCTCCTTAAAGTTATAGAAGAGCATAACTTAAAAAAAAAATATAAAAAACAGAAAGGTTTTGCATATATCTAATTAGTGAAGAAAATAAAACTTACTCGATAATTGGTCCGATAAAGTAAAAAATAGATTTGTCAAAGCGATTCAAACCAAAATAAAGTCGTAAATCAACAAAAACTGCTTATGCCCTTTTGTATAAAGACCACAGAAATATTGAAGTAATACTACATAATATGCTATTGAAGACAAAAAACGATCACGCTTGTTAGAAAAATGGGATTAGACTAATCAATTTTGGTCTATGTACAATTTAAACCAAATGATTGTTACAATTATTGATTATTATGTCCTAATATAAAGTTTATAAAAGGTTGCAGTAGTAAAAAATTAGAAATGTATATGCATCCCTAATCGAAACTCGTGCTTGAAGTAGTCTACCTGTTAAATACATTACGTAAAAAAATGTAAGTTATATATTTTATATATGTATGTGCTAAAACTTTTTAAACACATTTATTTAATGAAATTTTGTTTTACATAATAGGATGTAAAAGCTAATTCACCTAGGTTGTAAAAGTTCTATTTGAATTTGGAGCATGAGCTTAAAAACTTCTGTATAATTTAAAAATTTTCATATACAAAACATTAAATAAATTAGTTCGTAAATAAACTGCGTCAAGCCCATGATAATTACTAATTGAGTTGATAAAAATAAGTATGTATAAAATTATAAAAGTTATTTATTCACGCTTATACAACATTGATGTGTAAATAAATATAGAACAAATTATATATATATATATATATATATATATATATATATATATATATATATATATATATATATATATATATATATATATATATATATATATATATTATATTATATATATATATATATATATATATATACACATGTATATATACATATATATATATTTACATGTATGTGTGTTTACAATTTCTAGTCACGCGAAACGACCAGCAAATTATAAAAAGGATAACAAGTTTTTGCTGTAACTTTATATACTTTATATACATAATTTATATACTATTTTACTAACATCTATGTTTATGTATAGAGCCTAATCACAAATTTTATAAATAGCCGTCAAAATCAATTATCAAAATACACACCTATACTCGGACAATCCTATCCTACTATAAAATTTCCGTTGACCTTTGAGAAAAAGGATATCGACGACGTTCAAAAATGAAAATGCTCATATTTTCTATGAAACACTAACCGGCTATCTAAATAAAGGTGCGGAATTTGTGCATTTTTAATATAATATTATTATACATAGTATACGAAATATTGCGGTCTTTTTGTTGGGTGTGGAATGATCTGTGAACGTACTATGTATGTATTTGATATAACATATAACAAAACAAGAATTTTCAATATTGATTTTAACACACATTTTGTGTATTGATAAACATGTATGTACATCGGAAATTACTTTTAAACATGTAAGAAAATTGATATATCGTGCGACGACATCTTGACAAATTAGAATTAACAATTACTACCAACAGTAAAGATATTCTTATGAAATAAAAACTATATTGAATAAATAAACTTATTGAATAAAAACTATACACTAATGGATTGCTAAAATAATACTACGAGTAGAATATTATGGTTATAACATAATCTAAGCATCCTTCTTCACAAAATGTTATATTTCGGACTAAATTTGACTCATTTTTACAGCAATTCAATTAGTAAGTTTATGAATAGTTTAATCGATGCTTTCGATAATTAATAAAAAACGATAAATTTATTTTAAGTTATGATTTTAAACATAGTTTTAATTTCATACATATATAGACAAGAATATAAGAATAATTATTTCCATATACCAAAATAGCATTCCAACAACTTTACCGGTCTAGCTGCATGCGTCCTACTTTCAGCTGGGGTTGCGCAGTGGTTGAAAAGCTGCTGCTTGGAGCGGGAGGTACCGGGTTCGAATCTCGGTAGGGGCAGAATGCGAAAAGGGATTCACCATCGATCGTTTGGGTGGTGCGAATGAAGTCATCTGAGTTCGATTTTCACCGTTGACTTAGCATGCACCGAATGATATTAAAAGCGATTGTATGTAAAAACATTATAGGCCCTGTGAGTGGGGGCCATCCATGTTTCGTAAATATCTCAAACGAAACATGAGACTCTGACAATACCACCACAGTATCCAGAGCTTGTCGTAGGAGGTGACTAAATCTGGTTGGATCGCTGGGCTGACGATCTGCATCCGTAAAAAAAGTGAAAATGTCAAGAAAAATAAAAAAAATCGATTACCGCCAAAACAACACAAAAAGCAGAAACCCCCGCTTAAGTACACGGACACGAGATTAAGGATCGGCACTTGGAACGTGCAGTCATTAAGAAAACCTGGCGCGTTGGACGGCCTTATCACATACATGAAAGAGTATCGGCTGGAACTCGTAGCGCTCCAAGAAACTCGATGGCCTAAAAGTGGAGACCATGTGTCCCAAGGCTATATGTTGCTACACAGTGGAGATGACTTCGGAAATCTTGGGGTTGGATTTCTCGCTGGGCTACAGGTAAAAAAGGATGTCTTGGACTTTCAAGCAGTCGATAATCGAATGTGTAAGCTTCGCTTGCACGTGAGATTAGCCAATCTGTCAATTGTTTGTATACATTCGCCCACTGATGTAAGCCAACCCCAGGATAAAGACTCATTTTACAATTATCTGGATAATCTGATGGGTTCTATACCGGAGCACGATGTCAAATTGGTGATTGGTGACTTTAATGCTAGATCTGGCAGAAATCGGATCAACTTATGTAACAAGATAGGTCCGTACTCCCGACACGAAACTGCGACCGAGAATGGGGAATGAATGATGTACTTTGCGATCGCTCATGATCTCAAAGTAGCAAGTAGATTCTTTCCTCATAAAAACATCCATTTAGAAACATGGATACATCCACGTAAAACACCCCGAAGCCAATTGACCATGTGTTGATTTCAAAAGGGCGGGCTCGGGTTGTCCAAGACGTGAGATCGTATCGGTCGTCAACAAAATTCGTAAGCAGTGACCATTTTATGGTTGTTGCAAAGCTACGATGGAAAATTTCTTACAAGTCAGGGAGGACAGGGGAATATACAACGCGATTCTCCTGTGAACGTCTGATAAATGAAGAAACGCAACGAAAATATCAAGATCTTGTCAGCAATAGCATTATGCAATCCAATTACCAATCTGATGATGTGAACAGTGTCTGGGAAGTATTGAAAACCTCGGTTGTCGATGCTGCCCAGCACACTCTCGGTATAGTGAAAACTAAACCCAAAAATGATTCGTTTGATGAGGAGTGTCGTCTAGCTGTTGAGCAAAGAAATATAGCGTATAATGAAGTGCAGGCTCGATTTACAATCGCAAGGAAAAATAAAGCAGTTAAGAGCAACAACTCAGCAATGAGCACAATTCGCGTGGTTTCTTTAAAGGAATCACCGAATTGCACCATACCTTAAGATCTCGGTCAACTGCCATTCGGGACCAGGATGGAAACCTCTGTGTTAACGTCGATGCGGTACTCGATACATGGCGTAAACATTTTTCTGATTTACTTAATGTTCCACATGTATCACAAGCTGTATTTGAATACCCTCAAATACAGAAGAGATGTTCATTGAGGATCCATCCTATGCGGAATTCACAATGGCCATGCAGAAATTAAAGAAAAATCATTCACCAGGAGTTGATTGCATTAATTCAGACCTCTTGATATTCGGAGGGCTAACTTTATGGAACTGTCTTTTCGACCTTGTTCGACTAATATAGCGAAATGAAGTTATGCCTGACGAATGGAAAGTGGCCGCGTTATGCGCGAAAGAAGGGTGATCGCTTGAAATGCGAGAATTGTCGCGGTATAGCTCTTCTTTGCACAGCATACAAGTTACTGTCTTACATAATCTTGAGAAGAATTACTTCTTTAGCGGAAGAAATTGTCGGTAACTACCAAGGAGAATTCCGTCCAAATCAGTCAGTCACTGATCAAGTTTTTTCGCTGCGGATGATTCTTTCCAAGTACTACGAAACATCTCGCGATGTACACCAGGTATTCCTAGATTTCAGCAAACCTATTACTCGATCAACCGAGAGAAACTATGGTATGCGCTTGAATATTTAGGAATACCGACAAAATATGTACATCTGTGTAAAATGACAGTAACGCAGTCACAATGCTGTGTTAAAGTTGAGAACAGGCTATCGAGAACTTTTGCAATCAATTCCGGTGTTCAACAAGGAAATGCGCTGTCCCCGATACTTTTTAATCTTATGTTGGAATTCATCCTTTGTTAAAGTGCAACACCTCAGAACAGTATCTTATTCCGACAATCCAATCAACTTCTTGCTTATGCAGATGATATCTGTGTGATTGGATTAAATGGCAACGGAGTGATAGAGATACTTGATCCACTGGAACAGTTTTGAGCTTCCGTTGGTCGAGTCCAAAACCAAATATCTAATCTCTGGTTTTAGAGTCCAAGACGCAATTGATTTCAGTAGGTAGTGGTAACCTTACGTTTGAAGGAGTGATGAGTTTCAAGTATCTTGGATCTCTCATCACTCACGATAATAGTGTGGGAGAGGATATTAAGGTCCACCTTGCCGCTGGCAATCGGGCTTTGTATCCTTTACGTCCACTATTGAAATCAAAATATCTTGCAAATACGGATAAGCTGAAACTGTACAGAGGGTTGATCAGACCCGTTGTCATGTATGGATGTCAGAGTTGAACCCTGACGGATGAGTACGAAAGATAGCTTCTAACATTCGAGAGAAAAATCATGCGTGTGATGTATGGCCCAAAAACGCGACGTTGATGGCACATACCGAGTTCGTTTCAACCACGAGATCAGGAATTTAATACAAATTCCTGATATCGTGCATGAGATAAAAGGACAGCAAGTACGCTGGCTCGGTCACGTTCTGCGTGCTGCTCCGAACCGAATGATACAGTGATCTTTGAAGGCAGAACCGCCTTTCGGTAGGCGAAGAGGTCGCTGTCGGCGACGATGGCTCCACGGCGTAGAGAGCGATCTGGTATCTTCTGGTTGCTTGCAACAATATGAAGAGCTGGCTCGTGATCCAAACCGATGGAGTCAGATTGTTGAGGCGGTACGGGCCAATAATGGCCTGTAAAAACCGATAAAGAAAAAAAATGTAAAAACATTCGTTTGACCACCTAAAATGTGCACCAATCGTTAAAAAAGGGTTCGTAAGGTTTTAGTTGAGACGCGGTGTTGTCGTTTGCGTATCACACATACCGTTTTATGCATTTTTATTGCATATATACGTAAAGTTTGACTTACATTTTTTGACTAAGGTCGCACGTTGTTAACAAGAAGATCAAATGAATTTGAAAATAATCTACGAGTGGAAATTTTTTAAATTCAATTCTAATAAATGAAGCGTATACGATTGGAAAATTTCTTAATTTTTTATGATTATTTTTAAGGACACTTTTATAGCTCACGTAACTTAATCCAACAAATCTAATAGAACGGTTTGAAGTTTGAACCAGGTTGAACCCTTAACTGAAACGTACTAATAGAAAAAATATCGATTTATTTTCGATTTACTCGCTAGTGTTGTGCATATAGAAACTTGTATATAGATGGTTTAATGTTACTTTAGACAACAATGTTACGTTGTTTGTTTCCACAAACACAGGGACAAAAGGATTACGTATCGACTTCAAAATAAGCCTAAACATAATTATGTCCAGACAAATCATATATTGGTCTAATAATATGAAAATGTATTCATGTTTTCATGACTTCAAACTTGCGTGAAAGTAAAAACTATATCAACAACAACAATGAAAACTATATCTAATAAATTGTACAAGACAACAACAGAAATATAAACAATCAATTTAAAAATGGGTTAATGTGAAATGACTCATTTTCCATGTAGCAACATATTATATCATTTCTGTATATCATATCAAATTGTATATTATAAAAATATATACTCAACGTCATCACGAAAATTCCAATTTTTTAAATTTAAGTCTTTATAGTTTGATTATTTCCAATGTATATGAATAAGTATCGATTTTTATATATTGGCGTCTTACGAGTAAGTTGTATATAAATATATAATTAATTTGAGAAATTATTACATACATTGATATATGTACGTTAATAATGCACTTGTATATAAGATTATAGTAGATATGTATAAGTGCCTAGAATTTAATTAATTTACCTTCTGATTATAAAAAATGTTATTTTTTAACATATTTTAATTATTTTGTGCTATGATTCAAAAATAATTTTTGTTTACGTTTCTAGTTTATGTGGTGATGTTTACAATTGCAAATGTGTAATATCTTATGTTTAGTATTTATTATAAAAACATTTTATATATGTCACAGTATTTCGTAATAAAATCCATTGTCGTCAATCGTAAAATATATTCATGGTTTCCCGATAAATGACAATGTACCACTTTATATACGTATATATAGTGATTCCAAAAATTCGTTAATAAAAAAAAATTCAATTTTGGGCTTTTATACCAATAATTTCTGAAAACTGTCAATTCAATAAGTGTATGTATATTTACTTCCACACATGTTTGTGTACGTACATATATATTTATGTAATAAGTTTTTCTAGGGAAACTTCAAAAAGAGTTTTTATTGCAAAATGTACCGTGAAGGCCAAAATGCATATCATTGAAGATTATATTTGCGCGTTTTTAATTTTTATCAAGTGTATAAACATGTTTTGTAATTTTGAATACCTTAAGTGGATATACTAGGAATTTTCAAATGACATATATTTGTATAAGTGAGGGTTTTCACACATTTAAATATAAGTACGTGTAGAATGCATATACTTACAGTCTACTATATTATCCTTTGTCTTTAATAGTTTCTTATAAATTGGTGGCTAAAATTGAACAGCTTATGTATATTAATACTTGCATACAAAATAAGCCATAGAAAATCTCAAGAGTTATATTATTTAAATAAAATATGCAAGCTCTGTAACGTGTAGTTAATGATTTTTAAAGTTTAGAATATTTTTAATTTTTTTTATGAAACGTTCTTTATGATTACTATCAATCTATGTAAATATATGAAATGGTTTTTATTTTTACATAGCTACTAGTACTGTTTAGTATATAGAGTCATCCAGTAGATATAATAACATGAAAAGTATATATGGATATTAAAAAACGTAGCAACTCGATGTTTTTCAAAAAAATATATTTGGCAATAATTGCAATAAAATACTAAATTCTAAAGTGAACCAAAGCGAACCTTTGTTAAATACCATCGATTTATAAAGGCCGCATTTAAAAAAAACGCGGTATAAAATGACACATTATCTTCGCATATAATATACTAGATGATTATATATTAATATTTATTAAATGAAGTAACATTTTAATATGTTTAAGCAAAAGTTTGTTTAGAATAATATTGATATACACTGAAAAAAAAACCTAGGTAATATTAACAAAAATCGTACTTAATATTACAAAAGTTTTGGGTAAAGAGAACATTTAGTTGATATAAAAGAATAAGTTTTGTTAAAAAATAATGCTTTTCAAAATAACGAAAGTATCGTTAATAATAAAAAATATTTTGTTGATCGCCTGTTTCGCCATTTTTAATGACGTCATAGTATAAAAAATTTAAAAAAAGTTTTTTTATGATAATAAAAGAATTTTGTAATGCCAAATATGACTTTTGTAAAATTAAAAAATTATTTTTTTTCATTAAAAAATCATTTATTTATATTTATATATTTTTGGTAATTGTACATTTTTTACAAAATATTTATTATTTAAATACAAAAAATGTGTTGATAAAGAAAATAAAATAAACTGAATGCTTCACATGTCAACTTGTCATTACTTTGTATGTTTGTGGTGTTGATTGAATTTTTCACAAGACCATGTCTATGGAAGGCTCGGACAGTTTGGCATGTACTTGTACAATCCTCTTCTACACATCGGAAAATGTGATATTTAATCTTCTTTTCTGAAAATGTGATAATAAATCTTCTTGGGCAAATGTTATGCGAACACTGAAAACACTTTTCCTAAATTTGTTAACTTCACTAATGAGGATGTGGTTACTCTAAATTAAAATGGAAAATGAAGTACAATAGATTAAAATTTGTTATTTTATATTTATATACATAAATCTACATTTATGTAATATAAATATTAAATTTATACTTACGGTATTACTATTAAATTTAATTTAATTATGGTTTATTACTTCACTTTTTATCAAATAAAGTTTTACTTTTGACGGCACTTCCCACAGTTTATCAAAGATCGATGCTACTTCAACCACACTCAAACGGAACAGCTGTTAAAAATATGCAATGTCCAATTTTTCTTTCTTTTTTTATTTTTGTACATACAACAAAACCATTTGTGTATTTTAATAAATATTAATTTAAAAAAACACAAAACATTTGTTAATAGTAAAAATTAGTTTTTTAAAAAAAAAATTTAAATGATTTGTTTTATTTACTAATAATTTGTTTGTGCAAAAAAAGTTTTAAGAGTTTTTAACAAATATTCACATAACTTACGATTTGATTTTAACAACTTAGTATTTTTTGAGTTAAATAAAGGTTCTCTTAACCAGGAAAAACAATTTTGTTGTATGAAAGAAAAATTTTAAAATGCTACAAAATTATTTTAAAAAAAGCTATTTTGTAAATATTAAAGCAGGATTTTTTTCAGTGTATTGTGGACATTTAAAATCGTGTCATTTTAAAACGCAGTTTTTAAAATGAATCATTTTGTACCTTGTAAAATTTTAAAACACAGACGTTCTTAAACGAGGCATTGTGAATTGGTTCACCAATTTTACACGCTATCTAAGAATTATTATTATTAAAAAAAATGCCAAACTAAATATTGATTCATTTAATTAGCAAATAAATTGAAATACTATAAATGCTACTGCTAAAATGCAACAGAAAATAAAGACTTATTAAGATAGATTAGTATAAATGATGGAGTAAGAATAAAAGATGATGGAGACATGGAAAGGTGTCGAGTTCAATATTTTAAATAATTTTTTTTGTTTTATTTAAAAACGTATCCGTGTTGAGATCTACTTATTAGATGTTCTACAATGTAGAATAGTCTCAATTGTAGAGATACATCAAGTGTGCTGGATGTACAATCTATATTTTATGTTGGGTTTAGGTCTTAACTAAACTGTCAGTCAGAGCTATCATATAAAACACATATTAATTATTGTATTATCCATATTATTGTATTATACATGTTGCGAATTTATGATTGATTTTATGTGTAAATTGATAAATAGTTTAAATTGATAAACATAGCTGTCAAAAAATATCAGAAACTTAAACTATAAAATATCTACAAAATGAAGATATACATTTCTTATCTCACTAAATAGTGAAATTTTCTACAATTTTTAGTAAGATATTTTGTATCCAGTATATTGAAATGTAAGATATTTAGTTTTTAGTGAGATCTCAATGCGCTGGATACGCCCAATATCTATCGAGCTCTGTTATTAGAAAATTTGTTATTATGTTACAAAAATAATTGATATAAATTTATATCTTGTTCACGTGGTTCGTAGTGTAGTGAAGTGTAGTGTATTATCTCACCACGTGAACAAAGAAAAAACACTACCGTAGTGTATTATGAACTACGGTCAAAATGCTGTAGTGTAGTGTAGTTGCAACTACACACCACGTGAACACTTAGCGTAGTGTAGTGTACTACCTTTTGACAGTTGTGGTTTGCTAAAAACTTTTAATTCAAAATCATTCGGAATTGAGATCGTATGTTATTGAAATTAAAAAAGAAAATTGATATTGATAATGACAATAGTTTAAATTTAAAAACTTTTTTAACACCAACGCCAAACAAAAAAAAACATTGAGAAATGTCAAATATGCTGAGTACAATATTTCAACAACAGGGGCATATTGGTAGAGTTACTACACTACACGTCCAGTTGAACGGTCATATATGTGCTGTAGTCATAACTACGCTATACTACACTACGAACCACGTGAACAAGATATTAGTTGCAGTTTCCAGTTCAAAACAATATTCGTGCGGAAAAAGACAAAGTATTTAACTTCAATACTTAAGTAAATGTATTTAAAGTCGAAACTAACGTACTATATAAAATAAAATACATAACTAAAGGTATACTATTTTCACACATTGGTAAAATTACTTTTAAATATTAACATGGATCTATACTGTTTATCAAAAACATAGACCACAGTCATTTATATTTTCATTTTGTCTTTAAAACGACGAAAATGATTACATCAATTTGGAAATTTTGTTATGTGGTAACAATGAGCAATATAATATGAAGCGATACACGTCCGTTTGATAACCTATAAGTTCTAGTTGCAATTCTAACCATAATTGAAGATTTGAGATATAAAAATTCGAATTAAATGTATACCAATATAAAAACGCACAATTAGTTGTCAATTTTAAACTAGTACACCTAAAAATAGAAAAGTATGTATAAGTAATTATACAATTTTTATCTTGATTATAATTTAAATGCAAAGAAAACGAATGTCAAATCATCAATCGTTGCGCTAGCCTAAATGCATTATAATCGCTCAAAATCATAATTCGATGTTGCTATACAAATAATATACATATTTTCATAGCAATTACGTATCCGCTTATAATATTTTATAATGTTCATCAAACCGGAATAGTAAACTAAATTTGTTAATATTTAGTAGAACATAAATTTTATCAAAAGCTAGCGTACGGCAAACATGAAATTTAAATGAAAAAACACGTGAAATTATAATAACCGAATTACTTGGCAAATATGTTATAATTAGTTATAAGATCACGCTTAACCCATAAAATGTAATACATATATAGAAATGCACTTATATAATAATGCCAAATGCTCAATGAAATGTGCAATGAAGTAAGTATAATCAACCTATAACAAAAATCTAATTTGTGTAAATGACGAACAAGGTCACTTAACCGGTTAATAATCACAATTTATCATAACATATGTATTTGCATGCGGCTATAAATCGATGATAACCGTTAGCTGAATAGTTTCTTTCAATAAAATAAATATGCTTAAATACTTTTGATATACATTTGTTCTTATAGTACCAAAACAACCAAAATTTAACGATCAAACTTACCCCTTCGAAAAAAAAAACAAATTTGTTTTGATTGAATTTTCACGAATTTTCCAAATTCTACACCTTGGTGTGTCAAAATAAATAAAATTAAATCGACACTACCCAAAACACTCAAAATAATGAAATAACTATTTCGTTTAATTATATATAAAACTTATGATACGCACAATATACTAGTAGAAATCAAAAATCGGAAAGCAAAATATTCTCACTCCTATTATTGAAAAACAAAAGATTTTCACATAATATATAAAAACAAAACGAAAAAATTTATACTGAATTTGAAATAAAAAAATTAAAACAGAATTCAGAAATAATCGGCCAACTATGTGGGTATCTATTTCCCGATTATATCAAAATATAAATTCCCTAACTTCACTTAATTCGCGCACAAATATTTATATTGGACATCACAAATATTATATAAAATTAATTATATAAAACAACCAAACACCTGTTTTCTCATATATTTAAAATAATTTTCAACAATAAAATAAAAAAACGATTAACTAATATTTATATCGAATTATTGTTATTTAGATGAAGGCTCGCGCAACACGTTTAACATTTATGAAATCTCATAACAAACTAAAGTTAAAAAATATTTTTAAAATAAAAATTAAGTTTTCGAAAATAAAAATATTTTCGTTGTTGTATTAAAGCTTTCTTTCTTTTCTTTTTTACTTTTTTTTTCTACCGTTTCGAATTTTTACGTGTAGTAGTATAGTTATGATTATAATTTAAAATAAAATACATTGGCGGAGTTTTTCCAAAGAAAATGTGTGCAGAAAATAGCAAAACAGAAACCAATAAAAACTTTTTCTTTCCTTTGTGTGTTAACTCGCATCGAAGCAAATCAACGATTAAAAAAATTTATTTTTATGTTATTGACCTTACATTACTTTGTAGTTTTTTATTTACCTCAATTTAATACTTCTCTCCGTTACTGACCGCGAATAGTTTTCTTTGTTATATTCGTATTATAATTTGGTTTTTTTTTATTCTTACTATGGAAACTAATAAAAAACTACATACATGCATATAATGATATTAGTACATTTTTGTGAATTAGACATGTAAAACTAAAATAGTTTTTGGATGTACGTACACGAATATGAATGATTAATAGAAAGGGGTTATTTTGGTTATGTTTGATTGCAATTATCATGTGAAGTACTCCGGAACGGCGTTTGCGATGCAAGATGGTCATTTTTAATGTTTACCTATATAATAAATTAAATTTATTAAATAATAGGTTTAATTTCAAGTTAACATTCAATAATGAATCAAGTTTAGTTTAAGGATAAAGAAGGTAAAATCATTATATATCTATACAATATATGATACAAATTTTCTTATGAAAATAATTGAAATTGTTTTAAGATTACATTCAAATTTTACTTTAAACTTAGGATTAAATTAAACATTATCCGGTATTTTGTGTTCAAATTAAAACTGGTTCTGAATTGAGTTCTATAAAAGGTACAAAGGTGTTTCTCATTCATCTGATTCGCGTGCCATAAAACCTAGGTTATGGTATATAGGAACGCAAGACGATTTTGAAAGGTTTTCTGAGAGCAAATGAAATGAGTTTTATAATAATTTATAGACGCATAAAAAAAGTTAAAACACAGATCTTAATATTTAATAAATTTTAATATTAATTATTGAAATTAAACTAATTAATATATCGAGTTTGAAGAAACTGTTATCCGTTTTTTAAATGAATATAATCTTGAAAAATAAATAAATTACTAAAATTAACTGAATCAAACAACTATGTATAATTATTAGAATAACAGTTGTCGCATGTTTTATGATTTTGGCCATACAAATGTTTAATTACTTTTTATGTTACGATAATATATTGTAAAACTTATGTATCAAATTATCCATCTTATCTATTTAAAACAAGAAAACTAGTTACAATTAGTTTATTATACAAAATATTTACCTTCCTAGCAATAAATATGTATATCTTATCAAGTTTTTCTTTTCTTTTAGATCAGTTAGTTGTTCTTGTCAATATATTTTAAAATAACCAACATTCCTTACATATTTTTTTGGATAACTTTGCACCAAAGTAAATTTTCTCGAAATGAATCACAAAATTCTTTGAAAATAACTTTAAAAATAAATAAAAATCAAATATAGAAGTCAATTACACGATGGAGCAGCGGAAAGATTATTTTATTTTTCCATAATTGCGATCATTCACCGATTGTGTGCTTCTTGCATATTAACATTTTATCTATCTTTTATTCAATGATGGAATGATGGAAAAATGTAAGAGCTTTTATTTTATGACATTGACCTTGTTCAATTATTATATTATATTATTATATTTATATTATCTTGAGAGACAACTGGATATATTTTGCGCATAATATAAATATTTCTTTTAACCCTTTTCCGACCGATGTTCATAAATTTAAATGCTTTATAATGCAAAAAAAAAATTTTGAGGAGTATATACTTTAGTAAAATATAAGAAATACTTAATACGAATGATGAACCGAATTGTTCATAATTTAATGCTTATAAAATGGAAAATAAAATAATCTATATTCTGTTAGTTGAGGATAATTTATTTAAATTATAATTAAAATACCATTATTTACAACAGTCGATCATTGTGACAAACAATAGTTTGAAAATCAGAAGTTTGCTTTCATCGTTACTTCGAGGTATGTTCAAACTATTGTTGTTTCAATATAACATTAATTGTTGAATGAAAATTGCTTATTCTTTAGGCTATAATTAAGCGGAAATTTCAATGCTTCATAAGCAAAATTGAAATTATTTACCTTCTATACTACTAGTATAATAAATGCTAACATTAATGATTGTATGATCATATGTCATGTGCCTATCAGGTCGAGTTACTGAAACGAAACTAAAAAATGCCACAAAATACCTGTTTCCTACAATATATATATATATATATATATATATATATATATATATATATATATATATATATATATATATATATATATATATATATATATATATATATATATATATATATATATATATATATATATATATATATATATATATATCATATATCATATATAAGTGCAATATGACGCAAATTTTTCGCAACCTCAACGAATTGCCATCGTAAATTGATTAATTAGAAGTCAATAGACGCAAAGCGAAATTAATTAAAAATACATGTGTTACTAAATAATTAAAATTTTACGTTGATGACGTCATATCCAGAAAATGGCATGTGCGAAACTTTATGACAATTTAATCAGTTAATTGTTTCTTTATTATTGTATAGTAAAGCCATCACCACTTTAAGTTGAGTCTGGTAAAATTATATTAAATTATCACATATACTAGACGTGTAATTTCGGTTAATTAATTAAATATTATTTAATAAATACACATAAATTATGTGTATACATGTTATATCTTAAAGAATTCATATTCTATTTAAATATATACAAGTCACACTTTATATATTTGAATACATCACAGATTCGATCTATAAAATAGACACGAACAAGTTAAGTAGCAAACACAAAAAATGGAAGATTATGTATGTAAATGAATCAGATAAAATTTGAATATTTATTAGCCAATTAGCCGAGATTAATTTAGTAAGTGGAATGTGGAAACAATAAAAATTGATATAATCATTGTTTATATTTGGTTAGAAATGTACAATTTATTTACGCGCAATTATTTGTGGCTTTAAATTTTCAATTTTACACTGGCTTTTCGACCATGACATATCGTAGTACCTATTTTTAGTTTTGGGCTCATCGTTCAGGTGATGCGTTTTTTATGTACCGTATTTATTTATACAATTTTTATTTAAATATTGATTTGTATTTGGTTATATCGACATCTGAAATTTTGAACCTGATTTGTTTTATTTATAATATCTAAATCACAAAATAAAAACAAAGTGCAATATCAATTCACAGAGAATATTTCGAATTGAAAAGAAAATTATTACACAAAATAAATTGCCATGCATGTGTACATGTATCTATATTCGACATAAAGCATCTATGGACTCAAAACTAATATATAGTTATAAGTCATGTATACAATACAATTACAAGTCATGACTATATTATTATACATATATCTACATAAAACGTGCATCTATTTATCAAAAACTTGAAATTGAACTCGTAATGGAATATGTAACATAAATGCCCAATATCAAATTCTACAAATAAAAAATACAAAGCATTACGTTCACACGCATTTATGCACAATATTATAAAAATTACACAAATATTTTAATCGTGATTCTTCTGCACAAAGTGCATTGACATAACATTTCTTATATCTGTGCGTCCATTATAACTAACATCCATTATAACTCGTACTATATATGTATAAATATATATATATATATATATATATATATATATATATATATATATATATATATATATATATATATATATATATATATATATATATATATACATACACATGTATAATATACACATATTTAGTACATAAATAGTTTTTCCATTTTATTTTCCAATTTCATGATCATGATAAAACTATAAATAAACAGAACAACAAAAATAATAAATATTCTATAATTAGTTTATATATAGTTGAAAATATAGCAAAAATTGTAATAAGACGTTGGTGAAGAATATACGATCAAGAAGAAAATAAATAAAAAGTTCAAAGTGATCGTGAGTAAAATTTATGATGTAATTGAATTATGATCATTATCACAAAGTTATTATTATTATCACAAAACTCGTTTACCAGACCGATCGATCGATAAAAGAAAATGGAATTTCTTGGAGCAACAACAAGGCACAAAATTATTATAATTGATAAGCAGATTGACGATCAATGATCTTATTTTCTTCTACTCGTTCAAACATTCTTGAAATATAATTATATATACCTGTCTATCGATCGGTTGATCTGCTCGCTTTAAATTTGATCGATCGACCGTAATAGAAAATGTTTCAAGTTTAATAAATTAAAGTTGGAAAAACTAGAAAAATATATCTATTTATATATCAAACCGAGATTTAAATTGTAGAAGGTAAAGAAAAGTTAATCTAAAAATGGAAATAGATTCCATGATGAGTGTTAATAAGAGTAATGTTCGTTTATAATTCAAAAAAATCATATACAAATATTATTGATATGTATAAAATCGCAAACCTGTTAAGTTAAACACCTCCATAGTTCAAACTACACTATTTGCCTATAAATATATATATATATATATATATATATATATATATATATATATATATATATATATATATATATATATATATATATATATATATATATATATATATATATATATATATATATATATATATATATATATATATATATATATATATATATATATATATATATATATATATATATATATACATGATTATAAGAATTAGCAAATTGTAACAGAAAACATTATTAAGTTTAGGTTTATTAAGACGGTGCTTTTACCAATTTAGAAAATTATGTGACCTGACCACAATGCTTAAAACTGGTGAGTGATCCGTATTTATTTGCAGTAAAAATCATGCATTTGTTGAAACAATTGTAAATAATAATTATTAAAAAGATAATCATGATCAGTCACACAATATTATTAAGTCTGCAATCACCATAAAAATAATCATCAATATCGATCGTAAATAAATAAATGCTGCAGTCTATATACTATGTTTTATAATAAAATAATCAACTAAAATAATATAAATTATTTAAATAAAGTAATAATAACAACTAAGTATACACTCGTACAATGTCTTGTTTGGTTATAAAAACACAAACGATTATTTACTATCAAAATAATAAATATAATTAGTGTTACCAATATTAAGTTGAACTTTTTAACGCTGATATTTTTGAGTGCTGACTGTCCAGTTTGGTTCACCTTTTTTATTTGATGACACCGAATTTTATTATTCAATATATATTCAACGGATAATATGATTATTAGGTAATAAATTATCCATTTTGATATTTTACCATGTCATCTGTTTGATCTGGCAAGTTGGACATCTTTATGAGAATATATAATAATTATGCCAGTTCAAAAACCACTTACTGGTTCAGTTTCGGTAATGTATTAGCTTATATACTGATGTGGACAATTCATTAAGCCAATGATTCTATACTTTGACAGACGCAGATAAAAATCGATCGAAAACCAAGCTGAATTCGTTTGGATTATTATACTCGTACTTACTAACAAATTCTAAATGCCCGTATTTAAACTACATCACTTGAAAAAAATATAAAAGGTTTATTGACAATTTTTGCTTAAGTTATAAGCCTAATTTGGACTCCAATAGAATATCTAACAATATAGAATTTTTTAATAATATAATTTTATGTATGTTTATATAGTAATCGTAACAAATTTAAAATTAATTAAAATTTTTATTATAATATCGATTAGATTATCGGTTTCATCGGTTTCATAAGCTTTTCTCAGTTTTTTTAACCTATATTTAATTAAGTAATAAAACAAATACATGTATTAATTATTTAAAAAAATTTATTTCAACATAACTAAATATGTTAAAGAAATTGTTATACACATTGTTATAAAATTAACTGAATTCCATTCACTAGAATTACACAGATCTGTCTCACAATTGTAACATTCCACATTTTTATACAGACTAGCAGCAGCACTTGTATCACAACCTGATGTTAAATCACAAGAACGTATCATGTAAACGGTCCCATTATTGAGCGTTGCCTTAGCTTTTAAACATTTATTTGGTTAAGCGTTGCCTTAGCTTTTAAACATTTCAGGTCCACAGTTGTAACATTTTAATGCTGTTTATTATGAACATTGTCTCAATTGATTATTTTATATTGTATTTAATTTACATTTTCATATATACCTTTTGTTTGATAAATGAGTGTTGAAAGACTCACAACGACACCGATTATAATAATTATTTTGGTCATGTTTATAGAAAATTTGAAGAAATAGTTACTTTAACTTAGAAGTTCACTTATAATATAATTAATACCTTAGTTTTGAACGAGTATTTATAGAAATAATTATCAGTATATTTAATTATTAAAATTTACAATTGAGAATATAAAATCAATAACAATTTATAGATAAGGTATTACAACTAAGGAAATATATGATGTAATCGGAAAAATACTACAATGATTCATGTATGTAGTTGTTCTGTGCCCTAAGAATGTACTGTTTGGTTTATGTTAAATGTATTTATAGTTATGTGGACTATAATTGATAATTATAGATTACGATTATGACACAATTTAAATAAATTAAAGTTGGACATTAATATTCACGTTATAAGCAACCATCATCAATATTAAATATGTATATATATATATATATATATATATATATATATATATATATATATATATATATATATATATATATATATATATATATAAAGAAGTTTAAACTTTTATAATACACTTGATAAAAATTGCACGATAAAAATGCTAACCGTCAATATTTACATTGTACATAACATTTAAAAAATGTCGATAAAACTCTGTTATAATTTCTACGTATATGTTTAAACTAACCACGGTTATAATATTCGAGGAATCCTAAAAAGCTCATGAATAGTTTGAGTACAATATTAATAAAATAACTTTTAAATCATTGGTAATTATAATATATTAATTAGCTAATTTAACATAATGTTAAACAACTATTCTATTATATAAATTGATAAGGTTGTTAAGGAATCTCGCTCTTCATAATAGATAAAGTATTTATTACTTCCCACAAACAAATGAGTAAATAGTTGAGTTATAGAATTTACAACGTTTGATTATTTGCGACACACAACTGTAATTCACACAAATTGTACATATAATGTATTTTATGTAAACAAACCTTATGTGTATTATGCCTGCCAATAAATATTGCCATTTTATAACATTTAAGTAGTGGGTTTTCAATGAAATACTTATCTTGTTATATACATTCATAATTTTGAACAAGAAAAGTTCAGTCAGATATAATAAATCGATCTTTATTTATCAATTGAAAATTATCAATTGATTTTCAAACCTATTCAGAAAGCAACCGTTATTAAACTTTCCAATTTACTCAGGTGCTCATCTCACATCTTGTTTTACAATTATTTTAAAATTTGTAAAATTTTTGATAAATAAATTGTGCATAATATAATATAATAGAAAACCCTAATATGTATCTAAATGATTATTATACCACACTAATCAAAAACAATGTATAATATTCACCTAGTTCTTTAAATTTTCTCTTCAATTTCCGTCGCCTTGATTTAACTATTTAAGTACTGAGTAATTTTCTTCTATGCAAAGTAAACATAATAAATAAATCATTTATTAAAGTATGTATAGTAGATGTTTGATACAGCATAAAACTCTTAATTCAATCACATAAATCATCATTTTCTTTATAATAGATACGTGTGTAGAGACAAAATACACTGCGATCGCGCGCATCATTATATATTTTCTTTGCAATAAATTTAAATAACAAAAGAAATGTGTAGAAAAGTAAATATGTATACAATTCATCTTGTTTATTAAGAAGATGATGGATTCTATTTTTATATAAAAAGTCAAACAAAACTTATTGGCCTATATTTATCCAATTTAAATAGTTAATGCTTTGTCGCATAAATAAAATACAATGAAAATACATTAGAATTAGCAAGTTAAGTGCTAACGAAATGAAGTTGCACGCAATATAAACATAACATACTTCACACACACACACACACACACACACACACACACACAAACAACTATTTTATGTTTCCTTGTTAAAATTGCAAAAATCATGATCTATAATTTTGTCGTATTTAAAAGATTAGTAAAAAAAATTTAATTTATTTTCATTTTAAAATTAAATCAATTTGGTTTTACATTTGGAAAATAAATCAAACTATAAACTTTCGCTATGAACCACTAGATGACACTTATTTTGACCAAATTCGAATAGTTAAGGCTAGTTACTATTTTCAAATATTTTACTGTGTTTATTTTAGTCTGTGTAGACTTTCTGCATAAACTTTTTCATGTGAAAATAAACGATCACAGTTTGCAGTTTATTTCGACAAAAGAAAACCAACCGACTTTTCATTTGTATTAATTACAATAAAATTTTTATTCTTTCTCGAACACTCAAAGTGAAAAGTTTAAAATAAAAAAAATATTTTTTGTTAAAATTCTCTGTGAATCTACAATAGTTTGGAAGTTACTTAAAATTTAAAGTTTTAATTACTGGTTTTTTTATATCGCTTTTCAATTTATATCTTTTGGTAAGTTCTATTAAACCTTCCGATTCTATAAAACGTTTTTCCGATTTTAAATTTTATTAACACATTTTTTGTTTCTAAAATATATTGGCAGATTGAAGAATAATGTGTGATCCTTGCGGTTTTCCATGCTATCCATGCGGGCCGTGTTCCCCGTGTGGACCTTGTGGTCCTTGCGGCCCATGTGGCCCTTGCGGTCCTTGTGGCCCATGTGGTCCTTGCGGTCCCTGCGGACCTTGTGGACCTTGCGGACCATGCGGACCCTGCTCACCATGTGGACCCTGTGATCCATGCTACCCTTGCGGACCATGTGGCCCATGCGGGCCATGCCTCCCGTGTATTCCAGAGGTCTATCATTATTGCTATTTTCAATTATAAATTAACCAAATACTAATCAAAAATCAGCCTTCACTACAACCCCATATTATATATATATCAATAAAATCGTAACAGATCCCATGCTGTGTAAAGCCTAGGTCAAAACCATATAATCCAAAATATCCATGGCTCAATTGGAGATGTCGACCGATCATTTGCTGCGATAGCACCAACACTTGCCATTATTCATGGAATTTACGACGTAAAACTCCAAACATTCCGGATATTTTATTCCAGGAGATACGTGAATGTTGCTACCCGTGCTGCTAAAGGTTTGTGTGAAGGCTGATTTTTCTTATTTCGCACTAACAAATATTTTGGATAAATTTAACGTTCTAATAAATTTTATTGCATGTAGTGCGGACCGAAATGTTACACCTCCAATGATCTATGTACAATGCCACAATGTCCATCGAATTGTCCACCGCAGAATTGCGGTCCAAAGTTTTTATCCGTCCAACAACCACCACGTTTAGTATGTCAGAAAAAGGTTATATTGACACGACGAACAATTTGTGATAAGAAAATTTTACCTGGAAGTCGTACGATTTGCGAACCAAAATTGATTTATACACCAAGGACTTTGATCGAGCCAAAAATTGTTTATTACAAGCGAATCATACCCGATCCAAAGATAATATTCCAGAATAAATGTATTCCAGACCCGAAAGTTGTCTGTTGTCCAAGGACGATTTGTGAACCAAAGGAGATATGCCAGACGATGGTGTGCCAACCGAAACCGCAAGTTGTACAAGTACCACCGCCAAGAGAATTCTGTTGTTATCCATCATCGCCACCTGTATTGAAATGTGAGCCTGGATGTCCATGTACACCGTGCGGGCCATGTGGACCTGTTTGCGGACCATTTGGACCATGTGGACCTTGTGAACCTTGCTGTGGACCCTGTTCTCCCTGCGGACCTTGTGGACCCTGCGGACCTTGTGGACCCTGCGGACCTTGTGGACCCTGCGGACCTTGTGGACCCTGCGGACCTTGTGGACCATGCGGTCCTTGTGGACCCTGCGGCCCATGTTCACCGTGTGGACCTTGCGGCCCGTGTGGACCCTGCGGTCCTTGTGGACCTTGCGGCCCTTGTGGACCCTGCGGCCCTTGTGGACCTTGCAGCCCTTGTGGCCCCTGCGGCCCTTGTGGACCTTGTGGACCTTGCGCACCTTGTGGACCTTGTGGACCTTGTGGACCTTGTGGACCTTGTGGACCGTGTGGACCTTGTGGCCCGTGTTGTTAATATGTGGATTTGTGGAGAAGTCTATTGATTTTTGGAAAAAGCTTTTCGGGACCGTTCTCTTCATTAGTACAAGTATAAGGTAAGCAAATAGCGGCGTAATTTACAAGCTCTTGTTGATATTCTTATAAATTACGCTTAAAACTTTCTTACCTTATATTTGAACTTCCCCTCAAATAAAAGTATAGTTACGTTCATGATTCTAATTTTACTTTTTCTTTTTCCATTTCAGTTAAGGCGATGCAAGAGTCGTGAGCTACGTGCCTCCATACTGTATACCAAATGTGATTGTATAAAGCGAAATGGATTACAAACAGACTGTCCACGATCAGAATGTCAAGGGCGATGCGAATGTTTAACTAAACCACAACCATCTTGTTGTCCGTCGTCATTTAGTAAAAAATTCGAACGGGTTACAATGGGCAAAAAGTCAAACCCCACGGGACCCTATCGATGTCGCGATGTGACATGTTGCCCTTGTGGCCCTTGCTGCCCTCCAGGACCTAATATTTGTTGTGGCCCTTGTGGACCCTGTGGACCTTGTGATCCTTGTAATATTTACCACTGAATTTACAAAAGTTTGTATGTGTTTTTATACTGTACCTCTCTTTTTAGGTTGTGGCCCATGTGGACCTTGCTGCGATCCTTGTGGACCTTGTGGTCCTTGCTTCTAGTATAATTTAGGGAATAAAAAAAATTACATGTAGAAAAGATTTTTCTTTGTTTTTGGACATTTAATTTGGGAATAAATAGAAAAATAGGCTGTAAAATATGAGCATATCTATACAATTGTCTGTAATCCAATTAATTCGTTTGTTACCGTTTGGTGCTTTGGTTTGTGTGGTGCTGTCGGTTTTGCTCGTTTTTCCCACATTTTAGCTACATTTGCGACATATCCACGACGAAATGAAGCTGCTTCTTTCTGTGAAATGTCTGCACAGCAATTTTCATCTACCGTGATTCCCTTTGCATAGGAATTATCCGGTATATATCCACGGTTATCGTTTGGAACTAAAGATGGGCGGACTTGTCTATATGCTGGTTGTTGTGACAAATTGTCAAAGTAGTTGTCTTTCCAATGTTGTATATGACTTTTACTGATGAATGGATTTGGAATATCACGATTATGATGTCGATGGTCGTTCATCGATTCTACAATTGGTTGCTGACGTTTAGGTAAATTGATCGTTTGAATCGAAGCATCTTGCCCCAAGTGACTATAACGCCCCGGATAAATTGTATGTTCATCTGATAGTATACTTCTACTTCGATCCAGCAATGGCTTATCATGTGCTGTAATTTGTACACCTAGCGGTTGAACATCATTTCTGGTTGTAACATTTGGGTTAACCTCAATCTTTTCGCCCAACCTATACGAGTGTGTATTTTCGGAAATTGCAGGTAAATCAGCCTGTGTATGATTACTTGCTGAACTATATAATGGGTCTGTAAGATCAATGATAAATAAAATGCCAACAAATATTGACATACATCCTAAAATTATGGCGTTATCATATAGCTGTCTTGGAATTTGATACAATGATCCAATCACAAGACCACCCATAGCAAAAAATAGTATCACACCAAAGCCGAGAAAAAATTTTTCAAATACAGTCGGATGACTTTTCGAATCAATAAATCTGTAAACAAACAAAATAAAATGTTTTTATTGTTAAGAGATTAATAAATAGCGTTAATTGAAAGTGTATATAAGAATTGAAATCTATCTATTCTATATATATATTTAGTTAGAAATTCTAAGTAAATGTGGCAGATGACGATACCTTTATAGTTAATGAAAGAATCAAATGATTTTGTTTACGCGAAAACGCACTGTGCAACAAAGTTGGGAATGTTCGGGGTCATATGACTCTAAATATAACGGATCTGCGCACAATGAAAATTTTGTTCAACATCATTATAGGGTTAAATCATGTAAATTACATACAAGTAATTTTCTGAACGATTAGATACGCGATTCTATTGTCGCTATTGTCTTTTAAATTCAGTGGCGTTGCAAATATTTAATAAATCTTTTGCCGCTCCAAATTATGTAGAAAATTTAATGCCATACTGTCTCTACATATACGAGTAGCATACTTTTTAAAACCGATTTCGAAATAATTTATGGTAAGCCCCTCCCATGGGAATATTATTAAATTTTAAAACAATAGATAAAAAAATTACCTCGAAATAACCATTAACGCTGTAATTAGAGTATAACCGCCATATGTTATATTGGCGAATGCATTTCCCGCTTCCGACCATGTCACATTATTCAACAGACTCCATTCACGTGATAGCTTACGATTTAAAAAATAAAGTCGACTTGCCTCGATATCCGTATAGATTTTCATCAAAATACACGCTATACATGATAACTACAATTGAAAAAAAAACAACTATAATCACTGTTCACTTGTATGTACATAAGGAGAGAACCACTTACTAATTCCACAATCTTTATAGCAATTCGAATTTTTGGTTTCATTCTTTGGATGTTACAAAACAAGATAAATAATGTCACAATCACTAAATTATGATCACTTCATTTTAAGATTGTTGTAAATTGATTTTTGATTTTTTAATTTTAAATTCGATGAAACGTATCGACCGATCAAAAGTTTGATTTAAGACTGGCGATATTTTTATATTGTAGGTATATGGTATATACACTAAGAATAACTAACATAATGAATTGTAGTAAAGATTTAGTTTGTTTTTGTTTTTATTATTTTTGTAATAAACAAAACAATTGATATGTGAATTACAAGTATGTATATTATGTTGTACGTAATTGGTTTTAGAATTTAAACGTAATAAATGAGTTGATATTGGTGTATAACAATTTAGATTTTTACTATAAACTATAATATTTAGCATTAGTAATTAGTAATTTAAAATAGACAATTATATTTTGAATAATTTTCTTATATTTTCTATTTATAATCTATCATTTATTCTAATTTAACTATATAGGCGCATTATTTTTAATAGGTCTACATATCTCCTCAACGTTTAAACACTGTTGTAAGAATGTATAGTTGTAAGATTTATATTATATGACTCCTATATTATTACGGAAGATGTTGTTTATTTCTTACGAAAGACAAAATAAAATCTAAGCTAAGTATTCAAATTAATTACGTCGCTAATGTTATTGATTTTTCTTAGGCATACAATATATCAGATTTTCCAACTAAATACATCAAACATAATAACGCCGACAATGTACTAAAATTTGACTTCAACCATGAAAATGCATGGAATTTCATTAGATGTAAAACAAAAAATGTATTTTACTTTTCATTCATTTTCATTTTCAATTGAACTGTTAATGTACGACAACAATAATAGAATCATAATGACACATTTCACACGGTAGTAAAAGACAATTCAGTTCAGTTCGTATATAGAAAATATGATAAAAATTAAACAAAACAAAAAAAAATGTTTTATATAAAAAATATTAAGTGGTTTGTCCATTTTTAGATAGATGTCTCTAGAAGTATCTTTTTTGACTACATCTAGGCGTTACTATGATAAGAAATTCAACCAACATTAAAAATTATTTCAAATTATTATTTCACTAGTAAATATTTAGAACAATAATTACAATATATTAACGATAAAAAGCGAATATTTTTTCTCTTAAATAAAATCTATTAGTTAATTTGATTTAAATATATATACAGTATCTTTATACTTTACAATCAACAATAAGCTCAAAATGAGATATGCAAATTACAAATAATTGTAAATAATTAATAAGCAATGCAATATATTTATTCATTATTATGAACTATGTTAAAATACGCTTTTAATCGTACTTATGACAATAGATTCATAAATATGATAAATTTCCAATTAGACCTTTCAAAGCATTATAGTATTTACATTAAAAAGAGTTTCCAATAGCAGATAAAAAATATTACAATTAGTGCAACAAACTTGTTTTTCAATTTATTGTTGAATAGTTTTTAATTAAATAATTAAAGTTTTAAATGACATAGACTTTTTTCCATATGGTTTATACATTTGTTAAACTTAATAATTATTCTTTGCTTTGTCTGATAACTTTAGGTTGCTTCAGAGTCTTTAATTAAAATCTTTAAATTTAGGAGTTGGTGTTGAATATTTATTGAACAAAATCAGTTATACTACACACTTTACCTATCTTTAACTTCGTTTATCAATTAACATAAAAATTATTGACCTCGAGTGGTGAGAAAAGAAGAAGTGATAATGCATAGTGCTGTTTAGTTGGAAATTATAAATTTTTTGTTAATAATACAAATGTAACGAACTTTCCTAATGTAACGAACTTTCCAGGACGACTTTACTATATAGTACGACTTTACTCGTATAGTATCAATTAACACCGCATTAAACAGTTATTAAATTGGAATGTGTTGTTAAAAAGATAACTTGGAAATGAACAGGTATAGTTATAAAGGTTGTCTGGGCTACTATATAAATTATTATTATATCAATTTCTCCCCTTTAAAATACTTCTTTGATCCCAGTGGCAATCATTGTAAACATTATTAACAAAATAAACAAGTCAAAACAAAGCAATTTTTTACCTCACATTTGAACATTTAAATTAAAACTCATATGTGTATAGCTGTACTAATATATATACTAATATATATTACGAGTATCGAACACATACAATAAGATGAAAATTTACACGTTCATTAATAATGTACAAAATTTAATTTGCAATTAACTTATGTTAGTAATCTACATATGTATATCAAATAAACAATACTCTTCGTCTTTTAAAATTGCAATAAATAATTAATTGTTAAATAGTGACACTAAATGTATCAATACATTTAACATACCTACCATATTATGGGGATACTTATAAATGCGTAAATTTATCGTAAACATTTCAATAATTTTTTATTAAAAATTTTATTATAATCAATATGGTACATTAAAATAAATAATTTAGAATTTCATCGAATGAGATTTTTCTTAATCATGAATCAAAGGGCTTCCTAAATAGGTACGATAAGTAAAAGATTTAAAAACATATAATTCTGGATTGGTTTCTATATTAATACTGAGTGTTCTCGTGATTATGTAGATGGCACATATATGACTTCCAGAACAAGTGGCTGACATACATTAATTAGATTAAAATTAATAATTAAACAGTTGGCTAGTGTAGACTAGCACAATTTTTTTCTGTATATAAAAGTTGCATTGCAATATAATATCATTTTGGCTGACATACTAAAAGTATCGGCAGACATTTGTTACCGTCGAATTCCAATTTCCATTAGTGCAGTAATGAACACTGTGACGATACAAATGAGCTGGAATATCGTAGTGTGGATCACATTGGATACGGCATACAGATCCGTTTGCTATGCTTAATCCATTTTCGTTAGTTTCGATCGCATCGTTTTGTGTTTCGCACGAGAATTTACCATGTTCTGGAGGTTGTGGAAAATCACAATGAGTTGATTCGATATTTCTTATTTTTAATATTTCTGTCTTTGTCTTCTTAATCGAGTCACGCTTTGAAATTGAGTTATCGTTTTCATCGGCAAAATCTGAAAATATGTATAAAAGAAGATAGAAATATTGATAAAATGTAAGATGAATCTCGAACTATTCTTACTTTTAACAATACATTCTGGCTCGTCGCCGATCCATTGTGTGTCGTCACCGCACTCTATTGGAACGTTATGACTTGGTACTGCGTTATTTCTACATGTGAAATGACATGTTGATCCCCAAACATTACCAAGATCACACTTAATGCGTAACTGACGATCTTTCGGGAAATATCGACCGCATTGCCGCACAACAACTTTATACTTGAGAACACAATTTTGTTCGTATTGTCTTGTTTTCTTATTGAAAATTCGACCAATAAACGAGTGATCCCCTTGTGGCAGCACATAGTTCATTTCCGCACCAAAAAGAGTTTCGAGCTCGTACAAATTTTTAGAAATTTGTTGATTACGACATGTTGATAAATTTGGTAGTTCAATCAAAACGCCATCGAAATACTTTTGAGCCACAACTGTTCGCTCTGGGGGACATTTGATACAAAGCTTACTTTTGTTATTATCATTAATCAATCGCTGCTGTTTAGTATGTGCACCAGCTTTATGATTATTACGGCGCCGTAAATTGCGTCTCTGAGTTTTATTCTTTTCCTCTCGATTAACTGCGTTTACCTCATCTCCAATAGAATTCTTTTTAATCAAATACAATTGCGACTTGTCATGTTCGGGACTCACATGAATAAGTGCTTTGTTGTGATTCCCATTTTTATTTAACGGAATCGTTGCAGTTTGAACATATTTCATTACATATTCGGAGTTATCTTTCGGATTACTTTTAACGTAGCTTAAACGATATTCGTCATTGTTTGTATAAGCTGCATGAACTGTTTGATATGGTGGGGAATCACTTCGTTTTTTAATTTGCTCTCGATGCAAATGACGATCGGTTTCATGTGTTGATCTATATATAAGAAGAAACAAATATTAAAAATTTAGTAATATTTTATTTAAATTTAGCTTTTTGTGAATTGATTATCATCAATTTGTATATATCAATAAATTATAGTGCTGAGTAAATTTATACGGTTGAACGGCAGATAAATTCAATTGTTACATTTATAATTTTATTATTACTGTTAAACTATAAATAGATTAAAGCCCAAGATGATGTTTTATAACTGCGCCTTATTAAAATCTTGTAGGGGATATCTCAATTAAGTGTTTAACTTTGTTCATAAAAACTATAAACTTAATTCATGCACACATATAGTTTCAAGCTACAGAGATTTTTCAGATACCGTAATCGTCAGAAACTACTAACTATTGATGCCCAAAATTACGAATATGCTTATAAATAGTCTGCTTGTTGATGGTTTTAATTAGGTGTGATTACAGTATTGAATAGTACAATATAATCTTCCTATGATGCCCATTATGATCACCACAATATCTCTTAACATATGCCACTTCGTCTACAACCAATTCCCGCAATGTGTATTTATTATATAATTAATTTTAATTTAATAGATTATCTCAAACTCATAAATTATATACCATTTATATTTGCCTTAAACCAATTTGTCTAATAACGTATTAATTATTTAGATAAAATTTTTGTTTTTAGCGAATAAATTTCTCTGTAACATGTCTTTATTAATGTTATAAATAATTCGCAATTTTAACGTTTTTGTATTATATTTATGCGTTTCATCTACCCACGCGAATCATTAAATTTAGTTTTATTAATTAGATTTGAAAGCTGATACAGTTCCGATCTTTAATGTTTGTTTTGTTAGGTTAATTAATCTACCAAATCATTAGTTATTTTATTTAGAGTTGTTTTAAAAGTTATGTGTTCGTATGAACATGGCAATTAATTTCTTCTAATCTAATTAGAATATTTAATTTTGTCTAACAATTAACAAATATTTTTGTTCAATTTTTCAACCGTGTATATATTACATATACACAAGCACATATAGCGAAATTATTTGGCATTAGGTGAAATTGCAAAGTTAATATAATTATAATTTGATTTGTATTGTATCCATAAATTATCGGAACGTCCAATAAATTTATAATTTTCAAATCTTTAAGTTGCATCACATACACATATGTGTACGAATATTATAATATACCTCTTAATTTATAACAAAAAAGCAATTTTGAATGAGATAGTTCAACCAAAATATTTATGCATATACTCTCTAAAAAAATTAGAAAATTAAAAATTTTATATAGAAAAGAAGTGGAAATACTAAATAAATCAGACGTACGATAAACTAATTCAGGTTAATTGCTGCTTTGTATGTTCATAGATCTTGAAGTGCGGAATACAAAAGTTTTGGCGTCAATTTATGTATACATAAACTTGAAATATCAAATTAGTTTGTTATAAACACTATCTTAGCCAATTGTTCAGAATGAGTCAGCTGGGTATACAGAACTCACTTTAAAAGTACAACCATGATCAATGATATAAACATACTATATACACATTTCTTTGAAATATAATGCAATAAGTTATAACATTTTGATGCATTAGCTTAACTTCATTTAAGGATGAACCTAAACATATCTTTTAATTCGATTTATACATCGAATGTCATATCGAATATTTTCAGTTTGCTCACAATATGAATTAGCCTAAATATCCATAATAACGAATAACCTATATAAGGACGAACGACTGATTGCTGTTCTCGACCGTTGGGGCTCATTTTCGGCTGAACAAACACGACGAGCACGGGTTCGCGTTGGGTTGTCGACTAGTATCACGTACACAAGATAAGTAGAGCATATATAGTGACCAATTTACCAGTTTTCGATGGGAAAATTAAATACAAACTATAACAGATAATTTGAATTATCATAATATCTAAAACGTTCTGTTATATGAGATCAATTTCGTGATCATAAAAGAGTGTATGGGGTTCTATAAAATCTTCAAAATTTGACCATTATAGCAAAAAGTGCTACTTTAGTTAACCTATTTTAATGTTTTACGAGACAATGGAAACTACACTGCTTCGAACAAAATCCATTGTTAAACTTATAAATGTTAATAAAATCTCCAATTCTGATTATTTTCATATGTTACACAAGTAATCGTAATACATTATGTGATTAAGTAAAATCAACAAATAGATGTATTTTTTTATTTTTTACATTTAGTTTCAATTGGGTGCAGGGCGGACTTTTAGACTGACCTAGCTCCTTGTAACAAATGTATGTATGGTATCCACTATATAGAGAACACCTTGACAGAAAAATTAACGTTACTTTCAATATCTTTAGACAATTCATACTTTTTAATTTATATCAATCAACCAATACATTTTAATATATAGATATACTTTCTTGATTTAAGTTCTAATGTTATTGAAGAAATTGTTGATTTGCAGAATTGTTTCTTCTGGGATACCATTTTATGGTGAACTGTCTTAAAAGTTAGTATTATTAAAATGTTCTTTATTTGTCTAGATAAAATATATTAACAAATCTTCTTCGATATAAAATAAACAATTAATATCAGTTATATATATATATATATATATATATATATATATATATATATATATATATATATATATATATATATATATATATATATTTATCGGTCTAATAAGATTATAATTACACATGTCAATAATCTTAATTAAATATGCGCTGTCGTAACAAGATGTGATAAAAATAATAATTTCTTAGAAACATACAAATCCATTAAATTATCTTGCATTACTATTTTCCGCACCTCATCTCTAGTTTCGAACCAAACCACAAACTATATATATACACATAAATCACGCGATTTTAACTTTTATAATTTAACGTACTCCTCTAATACTATAAGCCATCTTACCTCAAACTTGTTTGTTTATTATTGAGCTGATGATGATCATTGTCTTGTGTTGTTGGTATCATATGCGTATCGACAAGTAATAATTTATCTAAAAATAGAAAAAATATATTTTAGTTTTATAGTACATGTATATATGTGTATTTACACACATTACACAATCGGAAAAACATTATTTAATCGTTTATTGCTCTATATGTAGGCAGATAGATAATATTATAATCTATAAACAAATTATGACAAAGATGCAAGTGTAATATGCAATGTGTTGATTAGGGAAATTATGTTATTCATTTGGACATGATAAATAATTTTGCTCGATAAAATGTACAAATTAGGTTAGCCGAGTTTCTAGTTTAAAGATATAATTCCCACACTAGATTCAGAGTGACAAATGAAAATATATCTGCAAATTACTATATAGTATTTTGTCTTGGTTGGTTGACCAAGAAAACGCGTTATAAATATACTTGTCTTGTACATTTCATAATATTGTTATATGAGATCACGATTACGATTCTCAGAAAAATTCACCATGTTTAGGATTTAAAATTTAACGTTTCTGGACTTTAAAGAAATGAGAGACCCACAAAATAAATTATTATGCATTCTTAACTATATATAAAAAAACAAACGTATAAAATATATTGTATATACATAAGATTAAAATTAGGTTGATCACGATGTATGTATATATGTATGTACATAAGTGATTAATGGATTCAGCAGATACCTTAACCTTGACGTAATAATATATTTAATATCGAATTCAGTTTAAGAAGTAGAATTGACGATAGTGAACATGGAAAATAATGTGCCACAATTCTTCTTTTAACAATTTCGTTGGTACTGCGGCCCTTTTGATGTTCTACAATGTTACTTAATATATAATATACAAAATACGTTTGCAATACTAACATTAAAAGTCGGCAGCTGTTGTGTACGGAAAGAATTTTGGAGTGTATCTATGTATACCATGTATATCTATTTCCGTTCAATAGAGGTCAATTTAACACATTCTAGATTCTATTATTGTTTAATTTTTTCATCTTGCGATGCAATCATTTTGCTAATTTTAAAATGATAAATTGAAGTCTTGGATAAAATGATGACGTGTGACGAATATGTTAGCGCTCGACCGCATACGTAATTTTTTTGGCAACTGATCGAAATAGATATTATATGCTTATTAGTCGCTCAGTTATTTTTGTTGAGAGTATATACGTATATGAAAGTTGAGATTATATTATCAATGAAATTTGGTCGTAATTCGAATAGTTATATACATAAAAAGCAGGTATTATAATTTATTATTTTGAACTGTCAACTGTATAATTTATTGGCATTTTTACAAGTTCCTTGTATAATAACAATATGCAAACCAGACAAAATTTGGTTAAAATTGTCTGATGCCCACATTTCTTTGAATTTTATCATTGTGGTGTTTTATTTTGACTGTTATTAGAATGAAGGTACATAGAATTCGTACATAAATAAAATTGACACTAAAATCTGATAAATCTGAATTAATTGGCAGTTAAAATAGTGGAGAATTAACTTTGAAGTGTTTTGGCATAAAGAAAACAATTCCTAGCAAAACATTAAAAAAAATTTAAATTAATAATATGACAAGTAATAAAAAATTTCTTATACTTGTTCTAGGAAATTCATCAGATGGTACATATGTATGTATATGTCTAATATGTATAGTATCTGATGAATACGATACGAAAATTTTTCCGCAAATTACCTCTTTCGAATTCACAACAATCATTATAGTCTGTCTGGGGACAACGAGTAAAAAAGTTGATTAATGAAAAATTATGTTATTTTAACTTGGGATTTATATAATGGCATAAGATATAAGACTACAATTTTATGTATTTAGAATTAAATTTTGGAGAACGCTTTATACATCGGTATAGAAAATATAATTATCATTGGTAAAAGGTGTCGAAGTCAAATCTAGTTGAAATATGAAATGATCTCTTATAAATTTATTTATAAACTAGTTGCACTGATATTCTGGAATTGACTTAGAACCCTAATTTGCAATATAGCTAAATCCACCATGCAATTGGAATGACAATATTTTTATTTACGAATGTATTCTAGATATGTTGTTTAGATCATTTATTTGAAATTTAATTGTTCTGATTTACAATATTACCCATCATCTATTGTTTATGCGAATCATAAAATTATTAAAATATATTACACCATCGTTCGATCAAACTATACATTTTATACTTGTCATCATACTCACACGACAACTAACTAATAAGACATTTTCTTTCAACTAACCCGTATTCAATGAGCTATTAATGTCATTCTAAACCACTAAAACTAATTACAATTTATTAGACACCATGCCAATCAAAACAAACAAATTTTTTTCATTGAATATTTTTTTATTGTCGTCTAATTGTGATTTTATTGGTCATTATTAAAATATTTGCTTAATTTTTAAACGAAAAATTTATTGAAAATCGTAAAAATCATGTTCTCACATTTATACATCATAAAACATTTTATTATACATATACTCGTATGAAGATTTTGTAATTAATTAATTTATTAGTTTTCTAATAAATCATAATTTGTATAGTTTATAACCAGTGTGGCATGTTACATGATCCGCCAGATCACTCGATAGATTATTATAAATCTATCTGATATAATTTTTTTGAAATTCTCACCATCTAACGATATTATTAGCTAAATCAAAAGTATTCAACAAAATCTATAAACAAATATTAATTACACAACAATAACAGGAATATGAGCATTATAGTGATATCATCTCGCACATTTAAAACTGATATACATAAAATCGTAATATAAAAACAAGACAATTAATAATTCTAAGTGAGACACCATAATAATTTACTTCGCTCTATACTATATTCTGTAAGTATATATCATTATATCGTATTACATTATAAAACTATAAAATTATTTATATTAAGGTGATGATTACATTAATTCGTTGACAGATTACGATAATTTTATCGCTTACATAATTGTTTTGTAAATTTATTGCTGATCTACATCGGTTGTAAGTGTGGTTGGAATTATAGATTTGTTTCCATATTGATGGCTATAGTTATAGTTTAGCTATATGGATATAGGATTTTCATTTTTTGTATAACATTATGTACTTTTATATATAACAATCCGACTTCTTATTTATTTAACATTCATTATTCAAAATGCATAGAACGATCAGAACAAATTTTATAAATTTCCGCATCACTTATAATTTGGCATGTAATCTATCTATATATACAAACATATACGCGTTTGTGCTAAGCAAATAAAAATTACATCACTTCGATCTTCAACCATGTGATGATGATGTATGTCCTTGAATTTTTAACTACACATACTGTATATTGAAAGACTTGTGTAATATATTTTATGACAAATTGATCTTCATTCAATTAGTCTGCAAAAAATAACTATTCAAAAATCCTTATATATCAGAAGCAGAATTAATGCAATATCCCCACCACACCATATGCGTTGTTGATTGATTTGGAATTTTATTAAAAACTACACTTGACGCCATTTATTTTGTTTTCCGGTATAATTTTTATGCTAAAACAAAATCATTGATCGAGACATATGTATATATGTATACATAAATATCCATTACTTCGTGTTACATGTAAAAACGATTAACTTACGATCTTTTGATTGATCATCATAAAACAATAATAAATATTTAATTTAAATAAATATAATTTATTAATTTGCTTCAATAAAACATCTTTGTTGATTGATAAGGTTACATGCGTGTCTTATATTTGTATGTATACACACACGCGATCGACTTAATTTGAGTGTGCCGGCAAAATCATTATTATTATTATTTTTTTTTTTTGAGGAAACTCAATTGATCTATTAATAGATGTTAATAATGGATCGAGTAAATATTTTGAGTATTTTAAAAATGCTTAATATTACATACTTACATGATACTTGATCGTATAAGTATATTAATATATATGTTCTAAACAGTTTATTTGTGGTTAAGGTCAATATGTGTATGAATATTCTATGAATTGTCTGAAGATGATATATGTACCATGGTATGAGTATGTAGAAGAATGGGCTACGGGTGAGCGATCAAATGAACGTTTATGAAACAAATGGAGAAGCGTGATCGTCATTATACTTAACTATAAATAAGTGATGATATGAAATAAATAATTTTATGATCATTAAATAAAAGATTTCAACCTAAATAATATTAATACTGACAGTTCAAACAGTTCATTTAACAGTCGTGAATTACACACGTTTCAAATTAATCATAGAAAAATATTCGATTGAACAACGCGTTTTAACAGTGAACACCATTAACACAAGTTAACCATCTTTTACTATCCGAATTTATTTGAAAAATTGATTATGAGTGACGAAGTCAACTGTTACTTTAGTGAACATGTAAGCAAACAAAAACAGCCGGTTCTGAGCAGAAGACATATCAGTGGTGTGGTAAATAGTAAAGTAGGGAGATATGGCATATGGTTTTTTAATTTTCTATAACTACAAAAATACATGAACTTTTACATTGAAACAAAATTAAATATATTTTGCATTTATTACTTAAATAAACAAAACGATAAAAATTACAAAAAAAATCATTTAAACACCTTAAAAATTAAAAAAATATTAATTGCTCGAAATTACAATATCACCCTAACTATCGGGTGATATGGTACTTTGTGAAGGGTGAAACGGTACACACAATTGCTTGATGTTTTTGTTTCCACATGGATTACATGTGTTAATAAATGACGTGCAACAACCATGCAACCATCTTTCACATGCTACGCATTGAATCCATTCGTCTGTTTTCTTTGTCTGAAAGTAATTTTCACCACAACCCGCACAATTATTTAACTCGAAGTCTTCAGAACCGCTGGAATCGTCATTTAATTCAATTTGTTCTTGATCTTCCTCTGAAGATGACAAATTTTGAGTGGATTTTAATTTTGTCTTTTTTTCTCAGTCCTTTTCTTTGGCTTGTTTTTCTTGTCTTTCTTAATTTTTTTTTTGCTTCACTCTAGACAAATTTTCGATAGAAGTCAAAACTCGCGCATGTTCTCTACGCGCAATCACATTTTCGGGAACAGTTGATGTCGCTGACACTGGCGAAATAATATCTAATAACTTACCTGGTGTTATAAGACTGCGGTCCGGGGTGATAATTACGCTTGACAACGGCAGTTGTGGTGGAGTAGTTGAACCCACGAATTCCATTAATGGTTCTTCATCAATTGAGCGCTAGTAAACGCATATTCCGGTATTATGTCTGGATTGAAAGGAAAAATACCCGTTGCTAAAAATGCCGATACGCCATTATTTGTATTAGCTGCTTTGTTTCAAGCTTTGGATAATAAATTCCCAAATTGAAGACGGTTTATTTTCCGCGTAAGATTGGCTTTGATGAATAAATTACATGCATCATAAAAATGTAATTTAAAAGACTTGAAAAATATTTATCCAAGGGTTGTAAGAATTGGGTAGTTTGCGGTGGTAAACATAGAAGGATCATTTCATTTTCGGCTGCATATTCGAGCATTTCAACGTTATTGCAGTGAGACGAATGGCCGTCTAGTATTAAAAGGACTTTGCCCTTTGGTTTTCTAGCACAAAAATGTTCCTTTAACCAAATAAAAAATATTTCGCAGTTAACATAGGCTGATTTTGCACTCATATATACCACGGCGGATCCGGGAGGCATTCCATCTTGAAATTCGGCTATTTTATTTTTCCCCTTGAAAACGCAGGCAGGAGGAAGAAAATTTCCTTCGGCATTGCAACAATCTATTACGGTAATGGTTTCTCCTGTCTCAGCCGATGTTATGTTCGTTATGTTTTTTGAGCCCTTTTCAGCAATCACATATACAGGTTTATTATTTAATTGGCAACCGGTTTCATCGTCATTATAAATGGTTGACTGGTTTATCCATTAGCTCATTTTCTTCTAAGATTTTCCCCAATAGCGTAAAATATGCATTAACTTCATCTCTGTTCATGCTATCAGCGCGTGGTTTTGATGAGGTTTCATAAAAAGAGTAAACCAACCTGTTCCGGCTTTTTTCGTTCGTAGATTGAAATTATGTTTAGTTTTACTATTTTCAGCTAATTTAAATGCCATGCAGCATACTTCATCTCTAGTAGGTGCAAATCCATGGGCCTGCAGCTTTTTATATGTGTAACTAGTTTTGACTCATATTCTGTACCCAAACAAGAAGGAGATCCAAGATTGGGTTTGGTTATAAAGTTTTTAATTTTAAATGTCTTCGTAATGTAGTACCCGGAATTTTATACTGTTTCGCTGCCTCATTAATTGTAAGCGTTTTGATTTTATACTTTAAATTGCACTGGTTAATTGCGATTCTGTCCAATTGGATCTAGATGAACTTTTCCTTTTATATACTGTAGGCATTTCTTAATAAAATAAGCAATATTAGATAAATAAAGACAACCATATAATAATGTTTTATTCTAGGGTGAAATGTCACAGTGTACCATATCTCCTCCAAACAGAAAAAGCCATTTCACCCATATGACTTTAACACTATAGAATAAGAATAACACACACAAGATTAGACATAACCTATAAATCATTCGTAATAATCAAAATTTGATCATCACTGTTGATTTAGAGACATATTTCATATTCCTGTGACGTTTACTTACCGATTTATCCATAAAATAAAACAATATAAAATAAAAATTACAAATAAAAATTTAATTTTTTTATTATTTTGCCAAATTACTAATTAACAAATATTATTCACAACACGCACAGAACTGAATCGATTGAAGTTTATTTCTGAACTGAGAAAATAATAGTTTCGTCTGATAATTTGCTGTGAGAGGAGTGAGAGAAACTAAAACTATGCCATTTCACCCACAGTCTCATATCACCCTACTTTTCTAAATATGCCGTAGTCATTAACCATGGAATTGCTACGATAACAAATTATACTGTTACCGATTTGGTTAGTTACAAAAAAATAATACAGTTTTTCCACTAGCACAATTAAATAAATAAAAAGGTCAAAATGCCTAAAGTATGTATGAGGTAATGAGAGTGCTAGGTTACTTTACCATTTCTATCGAAAGTTCTATTCAATTTCTCAACAAGGATATTGCTGCTAGAAATGTTAAATGTATTTATAAGTAAGAACGGGAAGTGTAGCTATAAACCTTAAGAGACAAGGAACAGTTTAATATAGGCAAATTTAAAGTTTACCACAAAATTATTAAAAATTTATAGCGGAAGATAAATACAATGGCATATGTTAGCATAAATTAATTTAAAAACTATGTCCGGTCTAAGATATTTCTAATATGCCATAACATGACATATAAAAATATTTATCGTGTCCATATTCACAATAACAATTAACAAAATCTATGATCGATTTGGCTATCATTCAGACAAAGTGTAGACATCTTAATATTCCAATCATAATTAATCGTTTATATAAATTAAGATATAAAACAATTTAATATTCAAATTCCAAAATATCCAAACACTTAAGGTGTTATTTTTTCTTATAATTAATATTCATAAAATAGTATAAATCAAGCAATTTTGTATGCAACAACGTGCAACATCATGTCTGATATAAGTTTTATATTTGTTTCACTTCAGCGTAATTTATTTATGCTAATTAAATTATGTGCCAGTTCAGTTTTTAAATATTTTTGAATTGTTTATATATAAAGATTAGATTTCATTGCATCCATTTCATATTAAATATTTAGTTAATAATTTAAGAATATATACATTAAATAAAAATTACTTTAATTGATTAATTTATTAACCAGGTGTGAAAACGATAGATTATATTTTTTAGTTAATATTTTTATATAGAATAATACACACACACACACACGAACACAATTTTTATTAACTGGAAGAATTTATTTTATTAAATTAATAAACAATCGATGCTGAAAATTAAGTTGTAAATATTTTCATTAAAATATTAGGGGTAGAAGATTTTTACACATCGAAGATACCAATCACAGCATAGATGTATAAATATCTTAATGATATAACTACGATATGTATATTGATTTATTGGCGTTAAATTTAACAACACTTTTACACTCATTCTTATACAGTGGATTATTGTGTGTACTTGATTTTGTACTGCCTTGAGTTGGACTTAAAATTGAATGGTTTATTTTTGAGATTAGAAAAATGACATAATTTCTCGTTGCATATAGTGATCAGACATTTGCTGAGATTTAACGAGGAAATGGCAACAATATTAAAGAAATTATATTTGTTAGTTATAAGAGTTCAGTAATATTAATAATATGGATGACAGCTTCGATGTGAATACAACAAAGTACTTCAAAGTTTGAGTTCATAACTTTATAATAATGACTTATTTGGTAATTCTGAAATGAGAGGTTTCTATATTTCAACAAGACAATACTTATTTTAAAACTTATATACTTATGGATATATAGTTCATTCACATATCGCTGCGTATAGCTTAACCCTGGTCAAAGTTATGAATATCATCGAGATAAGACAATTTAAAATTAGTTCTATATTAAACAATCTATATATAACATTGTTTTAGTCAGGTAAACTTGGGTTAAGACAAAGATATCTTTAGAAATGTATAGATTATAAGAAATAAAATAAATTTTATATTAACTGTTTAGAGTGGCTCTTTGAAATGTTTATTTTTAAAAATCAGTCAAAATACTATATAAATACGCAAACCCATTATTATTCGCATATCGAGCCGTGGTAAGAAAGAAGTTGAAATCTGTTTATAATTTATGATGGTTTTATAGTTTGTGTATATGTCTGGATATATATTATGTAGTAAGTATGTATATTTGTATACCCGTTGTACTTCTAAGTGAATTTTTTGCAGTCGCTGTGCGTTAGTTTTAACATGAAAAGAGATTTGCTACAAGTAATAATGTTTGTTAAATAGTGTTTAATAGTTGTTATAATTTCTATGACATACGATTAATGAATATAAATCATCTGCTGAACCTTTTTCTGCTGAACGTCAATTACCTATTTATAAGAGAAGTAGATTTGTAAAGTAATTACAGATATTCAATATACTTAATTTATGTTCACATGAAATTTCTAACTGTTACTTGTGGTATCCAAACAATTTGCGACGCTAATGTTTTGAACTATTTACCTACATATATAGTTGTGCAAATCAACTACATTTTATTATAATGTCGATGATCTGCATATATATAATTCTAACATATAGAAGAAATGCAAATTTTGCTGATTCATCACCAGATATTCGGTATATTTTACCTTATATTTCTACATTATATATACGAGTATAAATCATGAAAAAATTGGGTATAGTAGGAGCACAACAGCATCCAATAAATAAATTTATAGTTGCGTTGTTATTTATTTGTTGTATGCATATTATTATTTCGGTTTGTTGTCAAAAACTAATGACATAATCACTTAAAAATGACAAATTTGACTATTTTGTTCAATGCGACATGCTCGTGTATGCATTGTTTTGTATACAAACATATATATTTTATGAACAATTACGGTTCAATTTAATTTGATTTAAAATGTTCATTTGTGTGCGCAAATTTGATTGACGTTTCATAAAATAAAAAACTAGCACAAAATGCCAAACTATTATCATGTTTCGTTTTGTTATACCATTGCTTGAGGGCGAAATGTAGAATTGAAATAAAATTCTTTTGTTGCAAAGATACATAAATACCCAAACATAGAATTTTACGTATTTCGGTTCGATTATTTTAGATGTCTTTTATATAGCCTGAATGTCTGTCTATATTCGTGTTGTATAGCCCTGCAATACTTTTAATTGTACATAACATAATTGTATATAGCTTTACATAGTATATAATATTTTATTCTATATATTAGTATTATTCCAATATTATTCTAAATATTATATACATACACAGAGACCGAATCTATATAATGTATAACAACCTTCTTAAAAGTTAGTTCGGTTCCGAGTTTTGATTAACAATTTTCTTAACAAGAGCTAAATTAATAATTATATTAAAATTCTTAAACATATTAAATAATAAAATATAAAAATATAAATATAATAAAAGTTGAATAAAACATTAAACAAAACGACTTTCATTTTACCACCTGAAATTTGACTATATAGATATACATATAACAAATTTGGTGGCAGCGGAGGGATTTGATGCGTATTAATTGGAAATATATTCCGGCATCTTTAATTCATAAGTCCCGTAGTATGTATATTAAGTAGTGAAATTTTAATATTATTGTGGTAACTTTAAAGTGAGTGCAATTAATAAAGCACTGTAACACCAGTTATATAATAAAATCATCTTAATATATTATCCGTAAATAAAAGTAAAACTACATTACATATAATGTTAACATAGTTAAAATAAAATATTTATCACATAAATTATTATCAACTAATTAAAATCATAATCATAAATCAAAGTTTATTAAAATACGTTACCATATCAAAAAAAAAAAATTTTTGACTACCATTTTGTATACGATACTATAAAGTAATTGTTATGCTGTAAATTAACTTGATTGAGGCTTTCATACATAAAAACAGCAGATATAAACAGTACATGATCATCAAATACCTGTAAATCAACGTTACTGCTGATGTAACCATACACACATCTAAATCATCTCAATATACTTATAACAAATCAAGAGGAAACAACGGAATTCAAAACTGATGTAACCATGCAAATTGCAAACACTAATTTGGATCAAAACATCATCATTCATCGGTCGACTCATCAATTAAATTGTAAGTTATTTTTATTTTTATGAATTGAAATCTACACATATATTAGAAATCATTAGTAGCTATTTCGATTGTTATGAAAATTAGCAACATAATTTTCTAAATTTTATTTTAAATTTAAATCATCGTCGTTGCAATCTTATTTTATTTTTATGCATTAATGTCGAATAAATCTATCAATTCGTTACAATTACGAACTAGAAAAATTAAAAGAAACATCGAGAACGAAACGTGTCCTGACGCTCAACAAGTGCTTTCATCTTTTGCTACTGAACCATCAACAGCACTTTTACCGTATTATAACTTAACTTTTCCAATAATAATTGAACAAGGTTCAAACTTTCTTAGTTCACAATTACATTTACACGATTCAAAAGATTTAACCAACAACATGGATTTTAATTTTGACCGTGCTTTTAAATTAATTCCCGAGTTTAATGGAACTCCAGATAATTTGCATAGATTTATTCACTGTTGTAATATAGTATTCAAAGATGTCAAACCAAAGGATTTTCCAATATTTATGGAGTTAGTACAAGTCAAACTAGTGGACGATGCATATAATAAAACAGTATTACTTAAATCATATGATACTTGGGAGGAATTACAACGTGACCTCAAATCAAAATTTTATAATGTTAGGGCTTTTGAACATGTGCAAGTAGAATTGGTCCAGGCTCGACAAAAATATGACGAAACCGCTAAAAGTTTTGCAAACCGAATTGAACAATTATTAGCAGAATTAAACAAATCCTCTTTTGGAATTGAAGATGGAGGACAACTAGACAAAAATATTATACTCTTAAATTCCAAGACTGCTTTGAGATCGTTTGAAGATGGTCTTAGAGACCCAATCAAATTAATAATAAAGGCATGTAGGTATGACAATTTAAAAGATGCTATTGCCAAAGCTATTGAGGAAGAAAATCTAAATTTAATCAACAAAAATAAAACTTTTAAACTTGAAATTAATCCTCATAATCAAAATAAACAAATTAAATGTCAAATATGTTCTAAATTGGGTCATAGTGCTAAAACTTGCTACAGTCGAAATGCAACTCCTTCGACTTCTTATACCAATCAATTTAACAATTCAAGTCCAATAAATCGAAATTCAGTCTTTAAAGCTCATACAAATCAAATGGGAAACACCTCTCGAATCAATCATATCTCGTTATCGTGTGCTTACTGTAAGAAACAGGGCCACCATATAAGTGTCTGTCGCTCTAGACAACGAGTTAACGAACATAAAAATAACCCACAACAACATTTGAGTTCACCAACTCCGGAAAACTTAACCGAATCCAATCGAGAACCAAAAGATGTAGCGGTTCGGATTCTAGAAATTTAAATCTACATCTTATTCAAAATATTAGCTCCGATATGAAAGTTTCAAACTCCTCTCCTGAACCAACAAACTCATATTCTACACTTTCAAATTTAAATAAAAGTAAAATATTTTCATTTTCAATAAACTTTCATAACAACCATATGAAATTCATTAGCCTTTCGTTAGATATACTAACAGAACCTAAATTTTTCTTAATCGATACCGGTGCAGACATAAGCGTTGTAAAAAGGGAATTTATAAAACCTGAAACATATTGTTATCCAAATTTAAAGGTTTCTATAAAAGGGATAACAACAGAAGCATTAGAAACTCTGGCATTGTGCAAGGCAAATATAAACTTATCCAACAAATTCTTACTACCTCATAATTTTCACATCGTGGAATCAAACTTTCCAATCAATTGCGCGGGAATAATTGGTAATGATTTTCTTCAATCAAACCAATGTAGTATTGACTACTATCTTAACAAATTAACTATAAAACCAAATTCAACAACGGGTGGAAACCAAATAGTGTCATTAAATCTGTCATCGAATAATACTCCAATAATCCTTCCTAGTCGAGCAGAAAAGAATGTAAAACTTCGGTTTAAAACAGATCATGACAATGAATATTTTTGTCCATCTCAAATGGTTAGTCCAGGTGTATATATTGCTAATTCGCTGATTCATGTTAATAATTCGTTCGCAACTGTAAGCATAATAAATACAAATGAGTTTCTAGTTGAATTAAAAGATGTATATATAGAACCAGAAAACCTCATTGATTATCACCTTTTTCGTTTAGAAAATTGGACGGATAAACTGGAAAATCGCTTTAAGATTTTAGAAACCGAAATAGATATGCTCCATATGAATTCAGAGGAAAAGTTATCAATAACTAAAATTTGCCGTGAATTCAACGATATCTTTCATCTATCTGGTGATCAACTCACCACCACAAATGCTGGATGTCACCACATTCCTCTTAAACCTAACTCTCAACCTGTAAACATTAAGCCTTATAGACTTCCTCAATCAATTAAAGCTGAAATTAACACCCAAGTCAATGATATGCTTGAAAAGGGTATAGTAGAGAATAGCAACAGTCCTTTTAATTCACCCTTACTTGTGGTTCCAAAAAAGTCAGTAAACGATAGCAGTAAACGATGGCGTGTGGTTGTAGATTTCCGTCGTCTAAATGACATAACTGTGGATGACATATTTCCTCTTCCAAATATTGTTGATATATTGGATCAACTAGGTGACGCAGTTTATTTTACTACTTTAGACCTAGCAGATGGTTATCATCAGATTGCTCTCAATGACGAAGACAAATCAAAAACAGCATTTAGTACACAAATGGGACACTACCACTTTACGAGAATGCCTTTTGGATTGAAAGGAGCACCCGCCACTTTTCAAAGAATCATGAACAATGTGTTGTCTGGATTAAATGGCTTAAAGTGCTTCGTATACCTAGACGATGTCGTCATATACGGTTATAATCTTTTAGATCATAACAGGAAGCTTGTCGATGTCTTTCAATCTCTAAGAAAAAATAATTTAAAACTTCAACCAACTAAATGCCATTTTCTACGAAAGGAGATATGTTACTTAGGACACATTATTACTAACCATGGAATAAAACCAGATCCTTCAAAAATAAGCGCAATTCAAGATTTCCCAGTTCCAACCACGCAAAAGCAAGTTAAATCCTTTATTGGTCTCATTGGTTATTATCGTCGATTTATCAACAACTTTTCAGAACTTGCTCAACCTCTTACTTCTCTCTTAAAAAAGAATGCACCTTACATTTGGAACGCTTTTTGCCAAAATAGTTTCGAAACACTAAAACAAAAAATTATAACTCCTCCAATTTTACAGTACCCTAATTTTACTAAACGATTTTACGTGACCACTGACGCAAGCGATATTGCTCTTGGAGCAGTTCTTTCACAGAGAATAGGCGATGATGACTTGCCCGTAGCTTATGCTAGCCGGGTCCTTAATAAAGCTGAGCGAAACTATTCCACTGTAGAAAAAGAGCTGTTGGCAATTGTCTTTGCTCTCAAACGTTTTCGACCATATTTGTACGGAGTTAAATTTAGTATAATCACCGATCATAAACCATTACTGTGGTTAAATAAATCTAATAATCTATCATCTCGTCTTATGCGCTGGAGAATAGAATTGGATGAATACGACTACGACGTAACATATAAAGCTGGAAAGTATAATGTAAACGCCGATGCTTTGAGCAGAATTTCATTAGATTCTGTCGGTCAAAGTAACGTCAAAATTATTACACGATCCCAGTCAAAAGTAAATACTGAACAACTCGAATTAAATCCACAGCCAATAAAATTTACTACTCCTATAAAAGAATCGTCTGCGTCTCTACAAATATTAAATGAATCAAATCGACAAAATACTAATTTAGACAGTTCAATCATAAAACTAGAAAAGGATGCAGATATACAAAAAATAATAGCTGATTTTCATATCTCGTCATTAGGTGGCCATCAAGGCACTGAAAGAACATTTAAACGAATAAAATCTTATTACTATTTTAAAAATATGTGGAGTACGATTCGCAAATTTATATCGAAATGTGAATTATGCCAGAAAAACAAGGTTTCAAAAGTAAATAAATGTCCTATGGTGATAACAACAACGTCGAAACGACCATTTGACAAAATATTTTTAGACATCGTCGGACCATTAAATCTGTCATATAATAACAACCGTTTTATTTTAACAATCCAAGATGATCTATCAAAGTATTCGTTAGCTATTCCTATAGAGAATCAAGTAGCAGAGACCGTTGCAGAAGCATTTGTAGAACATTTTGTGTGCCGATTTGGTGTTCCTATTTGTATATTAACCGATCAAGGTACCAATTTTTTGAGCGATTTATTTAAACATCTCTGCAAACTACTAAAAATAAAAAAAATTCAAACTACTGCATACCATCCTCAAACCAATGGCGCATTAGAAAGGTCGCATAGAACATTACTAGAATATCTTCGTAATTATGTTGACAACAACTTGAATGAATGGGACAAATGGTTACCTTTCGCTATGTTCACCTACAATTCTACTCCCCATACATCTACAAATATTATGCCTTTTGAAATAATTCACGGGTTCAAACCTAATATACCAACAAATCTAAAGCATAGTGTTAGACATTTTTATAATCAAGAAGACTATATTCAAAATCTAAGAACCAAACTTGCTAAATCCTATGAAATAGCCCGAAATAATTTAATCCAACAAAAGGAAAGATCAAAGTTATATTACGATCGGAGTGCGAGTGGCGTTCATTATCAGGTAGGAGATAAGGTCCTGTTGAGAAATGAACAACGTAAAGGAAAATTCGATCCTATATGGAATGGACCGTTTGATGTTTTGGAAACGAATTCTAATGAAAATACAACAATACGTATTGGTAGAGGTACTCGGATTGTGCATAATAATCGTTTAAAACTATTTATAGAATAAATTAAATATTTAGTTTTACATACACTTTATATGTATAACAATACGATTTCAGTTCATAACATTAAAGATAAAAAAAAATCTAGATCTTAATTTAATTTAATTTAAATAATTATATACATAAAATTATATAAACTTTTCGACTAATAACTTTATGTATAAAATTCTTGTGGGGAAGGTGTTGTATAGCCCTGCAATACTTTTAATTGTACATAACATAATTGTATATAGCTTTACATAGTATATAATATTTTATTCTATATATTAGTATTATTCCAATATTATTCTAAATATTATATACATACACAGAGACCGAATCTATATAATGTATAACAACCTTCTTAAAAGTTAGTTCGGTTCCGAGTTTTGATTAACAATTTTCTTAACAAGAGCTAAATTAATAATTATATTAAAATTCTTAAACATATTAAATAATAAAATATAAAAATATAAATATAATAAAAGTTGAATAAAACATTAAACAAAACGACTTTCATTTTACCACCTGAAATTTGACTATATAGATATACATATAACATTCGTAACGATTGGTCATATTGCCGTAAAAATAGATTATCTGCTGTCATGATCGTCTGATGATCATAACCGCTATAATATATTTATTATATACAAACTAACTGAGGTGTAATTAATTTTGTGGATTTGTATTTTTTGTATATCCGCATATTTTAAGCTTTAAAACAATAATCCTTCTATGCGAGACTACATGTTTATATATATATATATATATATATATATATATATATATATATATATATATATATATATATATATATATACATTTTGTTTCATCTGATATGACATCACGCTACAATATATTTGCCATTAATGATAATAAATTAATATTAATTGAAATTTATTGAACGGAATATTTTGGTTCGATAGCGCGTATTTAGAAGGTAATCGTATAATGATTTTTTATAGTTATACAATCAAATTATAATTAAAATTAAATACATCTTGTGTTATAATAATATATGTATATACCAGTAATTAATAGAAAGTATTTTGTTTTCAAGCATTATGTCGTTATTAAGCAAAACAAATCTTAAAATTTCTGGATACACAGGTAATATTATATGACAACACAGGTATGGATACACAGGTAATATTTGGGAACAAATGATTTTCTGAGCATAGCCATTTATTAAATCAATTATGTATACATAACTACGATCTGTTTGGTTTGTGATCATAAATATAACAGCTCTTTGATTGTCGCGTTATAGCATTAGAGCATTTAAAATACGTTTACTTTAACTCTTTACTGACCCATTTAATTCCATTTAGTGTCAATAACTAACACTGTGCGTTAATAGGTTCAAATATGTATTAACTTGAAAATTTTTTGTTACGACGTAGACATATGAGTAAAAGTCAAAGAAGAATATAATAAAATATTGGTGCTCCAAGTTTATGGGAGAGTTATATTGGTTACTATATGCCGTTTGAGATAGTGTACGAAATAAGACTCCTTTTAAAATTGATATGGAATCTACTGATTTAACCATTCGGTTTTTACAAATGATATAACTGCATATATGATCTGAACCTAGATTTCAAAGTATTTAAGTTTCTTTTATTTTTTGATTTTATAACACTTGATTTATCTACAAATTTCGATTCGAGTACATCACCAATATTATAAGTTCTGTCAATTCTAATTATAATATATATCGAAAAGTTGAACGCAGATTTTGATTCTTAAAATTGTCTCTTAGTTTACAATTATTATGTACTGTATTATGGTATGTTCTTTGATTAGAGTCAGAAGATTCATACAAAGATTCTATTTTTCGTTTATATAATTTTTAACTGACTCATTTAATTTAACTAACTGGATTGTCATAATAAACAATAAAAAAACGATATAGTTATTTTAAATTTGGTCTGCAAATGCTAATAACTTGCCAAAATAATTCCAAATAAATAAATATAAATTAAAATTGGCAGTTAAAATTTCTTTGTTAAAGCAGACTTGGGTCTAACTAGCAGTATCTTCATGGTGCATACTGTATACAGATAAGATAACACAAAGTACATTGAACTTAGAAAATATATTAAATACTTGCAATATAGTGTATCTCATTCCTTATCTTAATTATCTTAATTTGCAAATCGTGTACATATATCTTTAAAATCTACCTATATGGAATTGAAATGAATAAGAATACAGTAGTGTATTCATCAGATGTATTATATTCGTCAGATGTAAGGACGATGTATGTACCTGATTTGATATAAGATTTGTATTGGAATCGATGTATTAACCTTGAACGACTGGGTTAAATACGTTAGAAGAACAATCTATTAATAAAACTACTTGAATCTTTAACACGCGAAATTTCGAGTGTACCAATCAATCATCCGGATATCATGGATAATTTGTATATGTCGATAATAGAATAGACAAAAATAAAAAACCTTGAAATCGAAAATTCTCTAGCATCGCAGTTAAAGTGATTAAAATAATCGATACAACTATTTTACCTGTTAACACTTAATAAATTCTAATTTATATAAAATTTATAGTTTAGAGAATATATCTTTATAAAATTCTAAGCGATTTTCATTTATAGTGGAGAAACGATCCATAAATATAATCAAACATGATTTTATGTGAGCAAACGAATTCATGTAGTTGTTAAATAAATTCAATTAGAAAAAATAAATATTTTGATATACAAGACTCTAAATACTTATTCTACGGACATAAATCAAAACATATATTTTCTTATTGCTCGTGTTAGTACTTAATTATCGACCTTCACATTCGTACGCGTGATTTAATCTTACAAAAAATAAAATACGAGTATATTTGCAAATATGAAATCAGCATGCACAATCGATCTTAATGTTTGAGATGTCCTATTGTCATACATGTAAAATGATATATTGTAGGTATAACATGGTTGTCTCTAGTAATTAATTATTTAAACCCGATTGTGTTTGGATTTCATGACAATTATACCGAATATAATTTTTGCTTAATTCTAATTAATTATAATCCAACACTTATTTGCTGCTGTATAGGTCATCATATTTTAAATTATTTTTTTAGTTGAAAATAAATAAATTTATATCCGCATCAGAAGATCTAATAATATTTAAAGAATGTTGATCAGATTCAGATTTTATTTATGGGCATCTCTATAAAAATCTCAATCAAGATAAATGTCATAAAATAAATTAATTTACTGTCAGGTAATTAATTTTTATTGTTGAAAAGCGGTATATCAGAAAGATAGTAAAGAATATTCCTTTTTGAACTTTAACAAGATCAACGACACAAATTAAAATATGTTTCGGTACAGATTTGCTAAATATTTAGGGTATTCATAAGCTATCATTTTGCATAAGATGAGCGCCTAACTATGTGTGGAATTATGTAATATTGATATTTATAGTGTTATTCTAGAAATTTACAGATACTGCTTTTGACAAACTTGTATATGGTCATTTTAATCGGACGACTTTACAATCTATATATGTAAAAGTATAAAATTTAGTTAGGTTGGGGCTCATATATTTAGTAGCGAAAGACGGTCCTTATAAAAGCAAACCGTAAACTGTATCTTTGTGGTATCTCATATAAAATAGATTTCCGTTGCACCATGTGCTGTATGATTTAAATAAAAATAATAAGTCGATAATTATGGAAAAAAAATCGATTTCGATCTGCGTTTTGTAAACAATATTTGCAAATGAAGAAAGTTATGATGTCTGATTCAAAATATGTATAATATACAAAGGTGTCTAATTTGGTGGTTGATTGATATATACGTTTTTGATGTTTAATCGAAATACGTATTCATGGATAAATTTACAAATAATTCACAAACTAAAATTGACAGGTATCTAATCAATTCATATAGATGCATTTATTTGTGTATTAATCTGCGAGAAATATAAATAAAATAGTTAAATATTTATGTTCGAATGTTAAAATTGTTCTAATACAATCGCTTAAATACGATATGATATCTAATTTGTTATAAAAATAAGGTGATAACAGTGTTTAGAAGAATCTCTGGTATAAATGCAAAAAGCAAAATAGTTAACCTAAGAACTTTATTTCACTACAATGGGGTCTTCATACAAGCTATCGTGAATCGAATTATATGCACGAGTTATAGGTATGATTCGTCCCGATTTATTCTTTCACTCTGACTCTCGCTGGGATTATAATAAACATATAAACAATTTACTAGTACATATAAATATATTTTTAATAATTAGTATATTCTACATCGTGGAATACTTCAAATTCGTAGGTTTTCAATGTTGTATGCATAAAATATAAATTCCACGCCGATAGCATAGTGATAATGGCAAATGGTATCGTTTCATCATGCAAATAGAAAAATGTATCCTCCATAAATTGAAAATAATCCATCAATGCTTTTGATAATGGTATCATTAGTGCATACAATGTAATCGAAAATGTTCGCATTGTTATCGGAGCCTGGATATATGAATGTGTCATTCCACCAACATAAAATATTGCATCACTCCATGAGATAATCAAATATTGTGGTAGTTGATATAATATCGATATCTTAAATGTTGTTGTACTAACAATGGCCAATTGCAGAATGAGAGCAACATTAAATCCGATACACTGCACAAAAACTCCGAGCATTAAACGTCTCAATCCAGAATTTACGCCGCGCTGTTCAAAAAATGGATACAAAATGAAATGATTTAGGTAGCTGATTGATAGTTTAAGAGCTGGTTCAATCATAGTCATTGTGCGTCGATTAAAATGTATTTTAAGTGATTCACTTAGCATACGATTCATTTCATCGCCTTGTCTATTCACAATATTTGCATAGACACAATTTAACAGAAGATATATGAAACATGGTCGTAATAATCGCAAAAAATTTTTAATAGTTTTCTCTTCGCGAAATCTTAATAGTATGCGAGCTTCTGTTTCGGTTTCGGCTAAAGTTGCTCGTCTTGTATAATCGATATTTTCTTCACGCTTTACTTTGCAAGTGGTACAAAATTCAAATAGTTCCTTAAATAACACTACAAGATAATTTCCATCATTGATTCGCTTGATTAGTAAATTTTTCGATGTGACCAAAATGAGCAGAGTGACCGTCATAAGCGAATATATCATTCCCATAATCTGCATCAATGATACATGTGGATTGTCGCCCAAAACGATGCTTACCATAATTGCAATATTTCGAAAGGCATACAAAACTCTAAAGTATATGGTCAAAACATCTTTCTCATCCGGCATTTTCAATTGCTCCGCCCCAAGTGTGTTCATCACTTTAGAATATGTCATACTTGTTATCATAGTTGTTGCTATGCCAATTGATAGAAATACGACTATAATTTCATCATCAAAATGTTTATAATCTTCGATTATTAATACGATAAGGATAAACGTAATACCGCAATAGTAAAGCACACCGAGTATACATGCCATTTTATATTTTCCAATTCCCTTCGATTCGACGACAACGGAGAGGACAAGTGGCGCAAATAGTGCGAACATCATCACGGTATTTAAAGCCATATCGAATTCATCCTCGTTTAAATCTAAGATGCTGGAGGCAATAACCACAAATTTTGGAACTAACGAGAACATTTGAAGATAGAACAGTAGCTGCATTAAAATTATGATTGCGGCTCCTTGTGGAAAACCGAAAATCCATTTTCGATCATCATAATGCTTCATGTCGAACAATTAAACTATAAATAATTAAGTTTTTTTTTTCAATAAAAATATGACTTCGATTGCACGATTTATGATTTTTGTATACAATTTGGAAAAACAAGGAAAATTATTATTACCGTTCGATTGAAAATACAAAGGTTTCTAATTTTACTTTTGTTTTGTCGATTCACGCTTATGCGATTTAATATAAACACAGTAAATACAAACGGAGAATGGGCCATGCAAATTTTTCTAATTTTTTTCAAAACGCTCCGTTGGTGGAATCAACTATATAAATATATAAATTGGCGTCATCGATTTAAATGGCAGGTGTTAGTTTTAATTGGTATATTGGTGATATAGCGTTTACAGTTGTCTAACTATGGGTCGTACAACCATTTCTAATATGACTTAGAAACGAGTATATCATCAGAATTATTTTAAAATATGTATTTAATTATGGAACAAATCAAAATTTGACTAAGACCAAATATATTTCAATACCATACATTTACTAGGATGACAGCATGATTATATGAATTCAACAGTCAACGATCTTACTTAAAATACACTACATAATCGCCATGGAATCTGTTAATAGTTCGGAATTAATTAGTTATACTTTAATTTTTAAGAAAAGGTGGAACAATATAAATGTTGAGTTTCGAAACATGGCGAACATTTTTCAAGTTATCACTACAAGAAATTGTACAAAAGAACGAAACATCTTTGTTGTTATATTTTTGTCAGAAAGTTGACTTGTAAGTTATTGAGAAGTATCGTTTTTAACTTTTTAGTTTTATCCAATAATTCAGAAAACAAGGACAATTATCCTTTCTAATCTATGTTTTTTTTCTTCTAAGCTATTCAATGTTTTAAGTAAATGATTGTTTGTTTGTTGTCGTAAAGAAGAAACATATACTTTAAATGTCTACCCCCACACATTATTTTAAAGATACAGGATTAACTAGTTGATCTATAGATTGCGAAATAAATTCATATATACTAATATGCTAAAAGTTGCAATAAGAAGTAACAGAAAGATATACTCAATAAATTAGAATTAAAATAATTTATACGAATTAAGAAGTATGGCGCCAATGGCCAATGAATCTATTTAACACATAATGTTTTAGAGCATATGAATTTATATAACAAACCGTCAAACAAATCGATTAGTAATTTATTTCACACGTTTAATTAACCGTTTGAAAATCTGAACGTAAACACACTATTTAGGCTATAAAGTTAGATCTGGTGGTGGTAATATACGAGATAAGTAATATGTTAACAATACTGTACAACTTGTCGCAATAATTAAATATTTTTTTAAGTACTTATAATACCAGATTTAGTATATAATTAATAACTCCATAAATAGAAATTAACGAGATTAGTTTTGTCTGTGCTAAAAACAACAAAAATTGTGATTACCTTGAATACAAATTCCAATAACGAATATTTCGAACAAATATTTGTAAAACATTTTTAATAATAAAATCAATCACTTATTTTATTATAACATAAATCTTAATTTTACACTTTCAATTTTATTTTATAGTAGTTCACTATACTATTCTTAAGAATACTATATCCACTAATAAATTAATCCTAACAAAATTTATTAATTAATAAACTTTAATGTTGAGTCGGTTATAAACCGTTTTCGACTGTTGTTAAATTAAAACTAAGAAACTGAAAAATAAAAGTTCGTTTTTTAAAAGTTATTTGGGAGTACATATATGTATTAGAATCTTATTTTATTTTTTGCTTTTTCGTTTTTTTTTTATAAATTATATTTATTTATTTGTATTTTCGCTGTTGTATGTTTTTTGTTAAAATAAAAATGTATTTTTATAGATTAATTTTCTTTCGTAGTTAGATATATAAATGAACTCGTATGTATACGTATGTTTGTCTACATACAAGTACTGTACAAGAATCTAAAGGAGGAAAACTACTTTGCTTTTCATTCATCAACAAAACGATATAAAGAAATTAATGATAACAAGTAGAAATGTATAGTGATAAAAATACTATATAAGACATGTAGTTTAATTATAGATATGATTTATGGATTTCGATTTCTTAGAGATGTATTTTATATATAGAATTTGTTCTGAGAAATACCTAATTGATGTGGAAGTATTTTGTAATTTTCTGTAACTTTGGAAAAGTATCTGTAGCTTTGGAAAAGTGTGATTGATTGCATATAATTGCAAATTTACTAAATATTACCTATATCTATGCTGATGAAAACTTGTTTGTCTAATTTAAATAAACTCTTTTTTTATATGAGACAAAGATATCTTAATTTGATCGATAGCTTAAACAGAAAATATCCGACTGAGCAATTATATTTGTATTTGTTTTGAACTCGCATATTCCTCTTTGTGGTGCTTGATTTACGATCGAGTTTTGAAACTATGTTGGCCCAAGTTTTCTTATTATATTGTAGGACTAATCTATACAGACGATAAATAATCTTTAAACATATTTTATATCTAAAAAAAACAGTGAAGCAGATTCAATCGTTATGGCTTCATTGTCCAAACTGGTTCAAAGCAAAGAATTGATATAGTATAAATGGCAATTTTCGGTTGTATAGCTTAATGGTTAAGAGTGTTTCTCATCACGCCGCAGTCTCGAGTTGGATTCCCGCCGTTGACCAAAAACTTACATGCACCGGATGACATAAAAACGCGTTTGGCCGTTTAGAGCCTCTAGCCACACAGATTATTATAAAGTGATATTATAATATAATAGAGTTGTACAAAAGCAATAACTATTTATTTTTTCTAAACCACCTAAACCACAAATTTTACTAACTCAATAAATTAAAAAAAAAACTCAAGTTTAAGGTTCTCCTATTAATGATCAATAACTTGTGTTCGATATTTATAAGATCAAAACTAATAAAATTGCAAAAAATAAGAGATGCTATAATAGAATCATATATAAACCAGAACATCAATTTACTTCCGACAAAATCGTAATAACTGCTTGATTGCATTTTATGCTGACGAAACTGATATTTGTACATTAGAAATGGGTCGATATATTCCATTATTGTAGGATTGATTCATCAAAGAGGACGCCTCAGAAAATAAAATCAAACTACAGTTTTATCGTTTATTTGTCAACTTGTATATATGTTGGAACAATATTAAATGATAGTTATATTCATATTTTGAATAATATTAAAAATTACAGAAAGCTTCATTATTTATACAATGCTTCTTACATGATAAGTTATTCTATTTAAAAAAACTTTCAATTATCAGAAAACACAACTTTGGAAGGTTTCAGAGATTTAGTAAATTTGTTAAATGTACCTTAAGATGTAGTTCAAATATCATATGTAAAGGAAATATAAACGATTTAAGTAAAGTAGAAGAATTTTAAATCTGAATAGTCTCTAACCTATGTCACGTATTAGACGTCAACAGTTTCTTAGTACTTTATTCAATATAACAATTTACAACAAATTTTATTCCCATATTTTAAATAAAACAGTCGGTAATACAGAGCTTCCCAAGTTTTACACTTTAATTGTAATATTTCTAGACACAATTTTATATTTGGTATTACAGTTTCTGCCATCTTCCGAAAACTATAAGTACTACTCCAAAATTTAGACGTTGTGTTGTATTGTTATATACCCATATCATATGGTATCAGCAATCACCACATGGTGTAAGGTGCATAGAATTTCGATCAACAAACGAAGAAAAAACACTGTATTGATTCTTGATGATTAAACGAAAAAACATAATTTAAATTAAATGAAATGTAACAACTACGTGATTCTAAAATTCATCTGAATGAATAAGGTATGCGTTATTTATCTATTATAAAATTGGCTTTATTACCCTTTAGATAATTTCAAATTTGAATTATTCTAATAAGAAATTTTAAAAATTGGTAAGCACCGGGTGTGTCGAATACACTGTGTTTTATAATTATAGCACCACGATACAATTTCCGAATTTAATTTAAATTTTAAAATTTTTTTAAACAAACTACCTTTAATTTTATAATTACATATAGCAAATAAGAAATTACTTTTTTCCTAATGTTTTCAATTAGGTTAATCACTATGATTGATGTTAGAACAAATAGCCAATAACCACAAAATCTTAACGCATTTAGACACAAACTTTCGACAATGATATGAACGAATATAATACTTAGTAGGCTTTCTGTTTGAAGACGAGAGATGTACCATTACACTTGTAACTATTTTGACTTTCTGACGTTCATCTAACTGTGATTGGTCGTACACTCTGAATCTGTTTCAAACCAGACAAGGTGCAGTGGAAATAGAGTATAGTTTTCTCTTGCTCTTTATAGTTTGACTGTAGAGATGTCACCAATCATCAAAGCTTCTTTTTCTATCGTGTTCGTGTCTAAGACTGAGGTAGTGCTCAGCCTTAATTTACTATTTTTCTATTCTTATTGCCGTTGACTGCCTATGCAACGATACTATCTGATTACATCTAATATCAAAAAGTGTTCAAACACTCCAATGGTCAAGAGAAGAGAAGTCTCCAATTCGTTTCTCGCAGAAAATGCTCTTTCGACCTCTCAACAAAGTTAGGCGTTCACAAATACGACGAATAGCCACGCCACAATTTACTATTGTGGCGTGGCTATTCGTCGTATTTGTGAACGCCCGTAAAAACAAAATAATCGAAAAAAGATTTCGATTCAAATTCTGTAATTCACTAGAACTGTTGCAACATTGCCTCACAACTTGTATATAAACGAATGCCTGGTGAAATGGATTTTGATATTTACGATCACACAACGAATCAATGACGGTCATCATTAACTTAAATATAAAATGATGCCATACAATTCAAGACAACAAACGTCTTCATCGGCTGGTTGATTCAGCCCCGCCCTAGCTTTGTCAAACAATGATATGTGGAGTTTTCAAGTTCAACCCCCATCATTATCATCATTAACTGTCACGATTACAACTTCCTAGCATCATTTTATCATATTCTACAAACTCGCAGCCACTACTTTTAAATTTAATACCGTACCATTTATTTATGCTTTAATAAAACCTCTGATGTAATTGAAATAATTTTGATATATGTACCTACTACAATACTGCCTTTAGTTCAAAAACTAATCATCCCAATTTTTAAATTTTCACATATTCTTACTTTGACGATTTTATTCAAACGATAAAAATTAAATTATAATAATATATTTTCGTTCAATTCAAATAAACTCACAATTATCGGCTTATAACTAAATATTATGTTAGTCGAAAAAACCACAACATAGCAAAAAATAAATTTACATTTAAAAATTGTTCTAAATTAAAATTAATAAATAATAATTTATAAATAATGTATTGGCAAATATTTATATACGTTTTAATTTTTAAATTTAATTTGGTATTTTAATATAAATTAATGATACATTGTTCATTAAATGGCAGTTTAATTATAATAATAAATAAAAAGATTTATTTTGATCACGATTGATTATAAACTAATAATGCCGGCACACGATTGAAATCAATTTAAAATTATTAAATAATAAATTTATTTATTTATTAAGAATTTATAGTAATATTCTTTAATTAATTAATTCACGAAAAACGTTTAAGTAAATTCTCACACCACAAAAAAAAACTAAAAAATTAATTTTCTTAATTATTTTGACCATTTCTGTTAATTAATTATCTGTATAGCTATAATTTTAAAAATTATTAATTAGTTTACTTAGATTTTAGTGATATACATTTTTGATTAAAAATCTAAATTACATTTTAATTAAAATTATTAATTAGGTAATATTTAATTCTTTATATATTGCACACCAAAAATTATTAATCACAAAATAAAATTATTTTTAAAAAATTAAACACACACAAGTTTGGTTTGCTTGATGCTATTGTGGCATCTTACTCGTAAGGGTTACTACCCTAATAAATGAGACTTGATATGAGTTCCTCGCATTTTTTGGTTAGAAAGCTTTTTTTTAATATAATCATCGTAATTAAGAGGGAAAACTTGAGAAAAAATCTCGAATCCTTATCGAGGATTGCTGATGCTTTACAAGGAATTTTTACTTGTTTGATATAATAAAATAGAAGAAAATTATTGTTTTTGGGTTTACCAGCAATCAGAATCCTACCATATGTAAATGTTAATTATGATCATTATTTATAATCATTTTAGAGTTAATTTATAGTGATTGGATTTTTATTTATAGTTGTACCTGATTGTAGATTTTCAATCTGATTAAATTTTTAAATATCAGTTAAATGCTAATTTATATTGACAAGTGTTAATAAAATAATTTAAACGGAAAATGAGATTCTTATAAGAGAATAGTTAGGTGGGAATTTCCTATATACAGGGATCATGCAACACAAAGCTCATCCAAACAAATTTACATCTGAATTCGAATAATTTCGACATAACTCGAATTAAAACAAAACAAAAACACCAGTTTTAGTTATTTAGCCCATCGAAAGGGATAAATAATGAGACAAAACTTCATCGGAAACTTCATTTTATACAATGCTAGTATTACTTGTAATTAAATTAAGACTATCGTCGACACCATGAAACGCCTCATCCATCGTATCCTCATTTGTTTGCAAGATGATCTCATCATCCACGATGAATTCCGAATGAAAATGTCGTTGATGTTTCTTCAAATATCCAACGGTTTTAAATTTTTTGAAGCATATTTCACATTTATACGGTCGATTATCCTTGTGGCGTTCAATATGTTTAAACAAAGCTGCTTCCGTTGCACATGTCATACCACAGACTCCACATTTCTTATTCGAGTGGCTTAAGTAGTTAATATCATTTACGTTATTGTTAACGGATTGTGTTACGTTGTTATTTTCCGTGTTACTGCTCGCACCACTAGTATTAAGACTAGAATCTGGATCATTTTCATTATAATCGTTTTGATGAACTACCATATGACGAATTAAATAGCTTGTGTTCGGGAATTCTTTCGTGCAAATTCGGCATTTTATGGCATCATTATTGAGCAAATGTTTATTCATGTGGCGATTCAGTTTTTCCTCATTACGAAACACTTTATCGCATTGCGGACAATTGAATTTAGCTTTACCCTCCTTTTCGTGCATTCTCATGTGCTTTTCAAGATGGATGAGTAGGCGAAATGGTTTACGACATATTGTGCAATGAAACAGGAAATCTGAGTCGTGCATTTTTTTATGGCGCCCGAAGTATTGCTCGTCCTTGAAACGTTTCGGACATTTATCACATTTGAAGGGCTTTTCAGCTTTGTGACAGCGTACGTGTATGCTGAGATTATCCTGTTGCTTAAAAGTTTTACCGCATATTGAACACTTGAAAGGGCGATCATTTGTGTGCACCGAACGATGACGAATCAAATTGAATTGATTTTTGAATTCCTTTCCGCATACGGCACATATACTTTGCGTTGTATTGCACATTTTATTTGTACGATGGCTCTCGAGATAGTCGAAAGTTTTAAACTTTTTGCCACAATCGTTGCATACGTACGGTCGTTTTATATCTTTGTGGCGCTTCATATGTTGGATCATCGAGTTTGGTGTTTCGAAGTTTTCATTGCATGTGAAACATTTATAATTCATTTCATGTCCATGAACTTGATGCAGATGAGTATAGAGTGCACGCGATCGCTTGAACGTTTCATCACATTTTGAGCATTGATATGGTTCGTCAGGAAGGTCATCTGCACTATCGTCGTTACTAACTGACGAGTTATAACGTATTTTGTGTAATCGTAGTCCACTCGAACCGAAACCATTTCCACGACTATCACGCTCAATCCATTTACTAATCTCATCCCAATGGTGATCATTATCTTCCTCGTCGGCCGAATTTTCTTCGTATGAATAATAGTCGAGCGATGATGTTTCAATTTCATGATCATAATCGAGAATCGTTTTCTCGGAGATGAGTTCTTCGATACAGAAATCGTCGTAGTAGCAACCAATTCGACGATAAACAACATGTGGCGCCTCTACTGGTTTTAATTCATAATATACTTTTGTTTCTTCTCCCGTATCACCCCCGCCATCGTCAATTTCCAACTCTTCAATTTTCATAATTTTCATATTTTCATCCAAGATACGATCCTTTTCACTATTTGTATCACTACCACTACTTTGACACAATACTGGTAATTCAATCACCGATGTCGATGTTATTGTTGGTACTGTAGTGTTTGATGGATTAACTGGGTCCAATAAATTCAATTCAATTTCCATATTTCCATCCAAAACACTCGTTTTCGTAACACACAATGCGATGTGTTTTGTCGATTTTCTATTTTATGTATAATATGTGTAATGTCGACTAGAACGAAATCAAATTTTCTTTTTGCTTTTCTTCGTTTTTCTCGCTCGCTATGCACACACAGAGCGATTCAAGACGAATTTTTTTTCTTTTACACAACTTTGTATTATATTGCACTTTTAACTAATTTGTTTTTATATTATACATGTTATAATTACGTTTATTATTAATTCCCAGTTTTATTTATACATTTTTATTTTGTTTTAAGTTAATTAAAATTTATTTACAGAGAAAGGTTATTCGACAGAAAACCAACAAATTTTTTGTTTTTATTTTTTGTTTGACATTTGCTGAATTAATATTTTCTCGGGAGGGGGTATAAAATTGGTGTGTGATACTTGACAGAAAAAAAGACTAGATTATAATGCTATAGTTAAAATTACGAACAATAGATGGTAGTCAAAGTTGAGAAAAATATATTTTCTTTTAAATTCAAAAGGCGCCCTAATAATACTTGGGTGTAATATTTTTGATTATGTAATCATTGTTCCTAGTCGGTACAAATTATATATATTTTATTTCGTTGATGCAATTTATTAAAAAATCAATGTTTCTACTTATCTATAGTTAGTTGATAAATATAAATTGTACTATAGTTTTTGCATTGTATCATCGATATCTCTGAAATGACAAACTACCGTGATCGTATTATAAATTCGACGAATACTTTTAGATTTTAGAACTTTTAGAATCTATAATTTTATAAAACAAGTATATTTTGACCCGAGCATATCCTTTTCATAATTAGCAATATGGCAAAACTGAGGAAACCTAAATATATAATTCAGTAGGCTAGGCTAGTCAGTACATCTTCATTTTCTAGAAGAGAAGCATTTGAAATAAAAACAAGAAAATTACTGGTGTTACACCAACAGAAAATGGAGTTGAGAGAAGGTTAGAAAATATTTAAATTTAATGAATTATTTAGTTATGAATGTTAATGGTTTCGTTTTAGTTATGTTGGTAATATCTAATTACCTATTGAAAGGGTTGGCTGAGTTTTTCGGTACGGCGGTACTTGTCTTTGTAGGTTGTATGAGCTGTGTGTTCGGGCTAACAAGAAGTAAATCTACAATAGCAAACACTAGCACTGGTTTCGGTATTGCAGTATTGATCAGCGTTCAAATATTTGGTTGTATATCTCAAGCACACGTCAACCCAGCTGTTACGTTAGCTATTTTCATTTTAAATTTAATAACATGGAAAATGGCAATTGTGTATGTTATTGCTCAATTTGCGGGTGCATATTTTGGATATATAATATTATACATTTTGACACCTCATGAAATGGTTGGTAACAAAACAACTGTTGGTGTAATGTGTGTAACTGAAGTACATAATTCGCTAACGACATTACAAGGTTTTTTTGTTGAATTCATGATTACGGGTATTTTGGCATTTGTGGTTTGTGGTGTATTTCATCCACGAAACCAAACCAATTTTGACTCAGTTTCTATTCGTTTTGGACTTACCGTTTGGGGACTAGCATTAATTGGTACCCCATATACTGGCGCTTCATTGAATCCAGCGCGAAGTTTTGCACCAGCAGTATATAATGATAACTATGATGATTTGTGGCTTTATTTGACCGCACCATTTGCTGGATCATTCGTGTTTACGTATATTTATAAAATAGCATTTATAAATTACACTCCACCTGGCCCGAAAATGTTAACCGATGATGATAGAATTTTGCCTGGATATAATGATTCGAAAATAGAACCAGAATATTAGAGAATGATAACCATGTTGTTAAAATTAAATACATAGGTATATTTTAAATAAATTATGTTGCGCTCTTGAATAATTTTTTTTTAGTTTAATTTAAAGTTAGATGTTATGTTTGAGAACAAATAAATATTAATGAAGCGGCTGTGAATTTGGAAACCTGTTGCGATAGGTAATTTGGCAAATAATTCCCGCCATTCAAATCTCTTTGTTTCTTATTACAAAGACTAGTGATGGAAGGTATTGAATAAAAAATATGTGTACTGACCATTTATTTTTTACAACAAAATAAAATTTATTTATTTATTTGGTTTAAGTCTAACATAACTATTTAATTAATAACATTACATTAATTTATTTATACGTTATTGTTTTTTATATAAATAAAAAATAAAATTAACGAAAAAAAAAACAAAAAACAAAATGATAAACACTTAAGTATTTTAATTGTATTTCTCTATATAGTACGTAAATTATTGTTATCAGTTTCTCGATACTTTTCTCCTTCATTTATTTTGTTCTAATCGAATTGCATATCAATCTTGCTTTGGTATTTAAGATAATTATTTTGTATTCATTATATATAATTGTTATCATTTAGGTTGAGTTTCACAAATTAATTTGTTTATTAGCAAAATTTTTAAGGATTAATTTTTTCACGGGTCAAGGGATATTCCTCAAACTGTTTTTGTGCTGGTGCAGGAACTTCTCGTCTAAATACTAGCTTAAATACAAATGCCACAATGGCAGCTGAAGACAATGGTGCAACCCAGTAGATCCAATGATTTGCATAGTGTCCATTCCAAACTGCTGGGGCTAGTGAACGAGCCGGATTCATCGAGCCACCTGTATAGGGACCAGCTACTAGAGCAAGTGCCGAAATTGTTAAACCAAATCGTATTGGAATTGAGTCACTATTAGTGGCATTACGTGGATCCCATACACCGCAACAGACCAAAATGAGTACGCCAGTGATTATAAATTCAATAAAGAAACCTTGTACTGGTGATACGTCTGGATGAAGATCTGTTGTGCACATACCTGCGCTAACATTTGTTGCTGCAAATGGTCTTGGTGTTAATATTTTTAGTAAACCAAAACCAATGAAAGCGCCCAATACTTGTGCCACAATATAGGCTCCGGCTAGTGCCAACGAAACGTGGTTATAAATAAAGGCTGCCACTGTGACTGATGGATTTAAATGTGCTCCGGATATACATCCAAAAATTTGAATAATCAACATGACTACAAAACCAAAGCCGAGAACCGCATTCAAATGGGCACCATATTTATCTGGAAGTAGTCCGGATACACATCCCATACAACCCAGGAATACGAGTAGCCCAGTGCCAATGAACTCTGCTAGCGCCTTTGTGATGAAGTCAATTGTTTCCGTTTTCATGTCTGAAATTTAAAATAATGAAGCCAATTAGCCATTAATATAATTTCTATACCTAAATGTTTACTTTGCTCGAAATTAAGTTTTAAACATTGAGTAAGGGTGGAAGATATTGTCAATCGATTGTGTTTATAAAACTATGACAACAAAACTTAATATTCTCTTTCAAACGTAAATTACAATTAAGGTGCAGTCTATACATGTGTTTGCATATACAAATTTACATATGTTCAAACGTAATACCTTAAACAAATAATTAATGAATATTTTACGAATCGATTACAGAAACGCGTGTAATTATTTACTTATTAAAATAGCAACTTATTAAAATTCATTTACATCTACATAACATTATCTATAAGTAGTCATACACGGCACCAAGTGTGATACGACATACGACTAAATTCTTGTCATGTTGACATTCCTCTTCTACACGTTAAAAAATATATAAATTTATCAAGATCTAGTATATATATATATATATATATATATATATATATATATATATATATATATATATATATATATATATATATATATATATATAGATATATATATATATATATATATATATATCATCGGTCGTGATTTTATAATCTTAATATATGTCTTATCAATTTGCTCAACAATAAGTTTTATAGCTGCTTGATTTGATAACGGTGGCACAGTTACAGCTTTATATAAAGTTTAGAAGTAGTTTATAACCCATTCCAATTAGTTTATGATGCATGATTACACCACTCTCCTAAAATTAGCTTGATGATATTTTTAGAAATATTAACGTATGTGAATGACAAACAAGCTCGAGACCAGAATGATAGCGTAGTTATTGGAATATTTGGGGTTATTTATGAATTGCCAATAATTGACGATTGCAAATATTATGGAAAAACTTAAGTTGTGTACTTTGTCGTTTGTTTGTAGTAATTTATCATTCATTCATGATAACCAATAGTAAACGTAATTTTATATAGATTTGTAGTCAAAGTAAACAAAATTGTATCACGCAAGTAACCTATCTATATGTACGAGTATTAAATAGTATGTGCATTTGATAAAATATCACATATCTATCTACAATAGTAATTTAAACAATTTGTCAATTCACGAAACAAATTTCTTATCATACCCTAAAGCACGTGCTTATAAGTATTTGTATGTTTAGACCATATAGTATAGATACAGAAGTCGATAAATAATAATTTTATCGTATTTTGGCCTTACATCACATAGGTATTCATTCTCTATAGTAAACAGGTCGTATGTACTTTGGTATACTCATATTTGAAAGCATTTGAATTGTAAATGATGTTATCGAACACAATAAAATTTCAATGAAATGCACATTTGTATTTATTTACAAGTACCTTAATAAGTTGGATTAACATTTTGAAGGTGTTTGTCCTGATATAATGTATCATACGCGTATTTTAGAATATTTTGTTGTACATGTTATCTGCATATTATATGTACATCGTGATGACCGAAGAATGTACAAGTACAGTAATTGATAAAATCAGTTGGCACTCGAAAGCTTATCAAAGTTATTTTGTTGTTGAAAGAAATGTTATTTGATGTGTGAAAAGTGAATTAAAAATTCATTTTAACTAACAACAACATTTAATTTATTCGTCAGTGTTGGCCACTTTGTTGGCGATTTTTTATTTATTTATGTGTTAATAATGGAAATCCATTTAACCACAAAAAGATTAGATGACAAAAATGAGTTTTGCAATTTAAGAATTTCATATAGCTACGTGTTCAACAATAACTATATCTTAGTCTAAAAAGATAGAATAGAACTATCTTTTTAGACTATAATTAAAAGAACTATCTATGTCTAAAAAGAAATTCGGTTTCCTAAGAAAATCACTGAGAAAAAAGAGGTTTATAAAAGTTAGCTAGAATTATACGGTAAGTTTTGGTGAAGTAATATAAAAAAACGAACAATTTCACCATAGAGGAAAAGTACAATGACAGTGAAATATTTTATATATTATAATATATAAATTTCTAAATGTATTTTAAAAATAAATTAGTGAACCATAAGGTGCATCTTAAGCCCTCATTAACCACATATTGTTGTATAGTTAGTTACTATAATAAAGGACCAAGGACAGAACCTTGAACAACACTTGAAATTACCTAGAAATTTAGAAAATTTTTTATAAAAAACTGTCTGCTATAAGATAAGTATACAGAGATAAGAATAATAAACATGATAAATATAATTAACAATTAATCTATAGCATTATAGAAATGAAAAATTTAAATTGCGAGATAAACTTATTAAATTTTTTGTTATTTTGCCTTGGATATGTCAAAAAGATAGTTATAACGTCTTATATCATCACTGATAACCATGCGTATATTCCAAAATAATTATAGCTTCGAATGAAGCATGTGATGAAATACAGTTACTTAAAATGAAACCCGCGGATGTCCTATTATGCACCACTGATTTGGCACTTAGACTATATTCTCGCACATTAGTATAACATAAAATTTTAAGTTCAACCAAAAATATGTTGGTCGATACTATAACGAATGAATTCATTTATTTTTATTTTAAATATGTTATAATATATATAAAATACACATATAAATAAATAATATATATATACTCGTATTTATAAATAGACCTTCATCGCACGAGGAGTGAAAATGGAAAGAAAATGTTTCACTTCAAATACAAGTATAACTTACACATTATATGTATGTTTATTATTTATTGGATTATTATATTGTTTAAAGCACTTGTCATTCGAAATAGTTATATCTGTCACAAAATATTCTGGCTCTATATGGCGTTTAAAGATTACGTAAATCTTTCCTTACTCTCTAACAATTATTGATTTGCGTTATGTATTTTATTTGTTTATACTTATTATATATTATATGTGCACAGTAAAAACTCGTTTTGCTGTTTTTAAACAATTCTTTTTAAATGTTACAAACAAATTTTATTTTTACCACTTATTTCAATGTCAGAGACAAACTGAACCAACATATATCAACAATTTTGTTAATACGTAGCTATATGATATAGAAAATTTAATTTAAAACAGAAAATTTATAAATTAAGTATTTTTGAATTTAATTTATAGTTAAATTTATTTAAATATATTATTGAGACTAGTTGACATGTATAGACGGAAAATGTCAGTGACTTTAAATATAAAAATAATGTACTAAGGTTGGTTTTTGTAGATGTTCACGTACACTATAATGTAAAACGGTGTATAGTGAAAAACACTCTAACGGAAAGTAGTTTGTTATAACGTATCGTTAAAACTATAAGTTTACATATTCAATCTCCGATCCAGTTTACGTGTTTAAACATTATACAAAATCTAGTAAAATACTCAAAACAATGCATTAGTCATTTACTCCCACACACAACGTTTGTAGTGAATACAATTTTACTTAAGAGTCACGGAGTATATAAAGTAACAGATAAATCACATATGTAGAACCTATAAATAAATATTGTAACGTTTTTCGTAATTCGTATAGCAACTATTATAGCAGATTAATGTTTTTATAGCTAATCCGAATTTTGTGGAAAATAGGTTACAATACCACTGAGAGATTGTTGTTCATCATGGTTATTTTAATAATATATCAACATAACATTTGATCCAATCTCATAAAATTTATATGTTATATCCTCTTGGTAAGTAGTAAAAAAATTAAAGTTTAAAAAGTTATTATTTATCTATTGCGCTAATCTTCGATTACTTATTGGGCTCGTAATTTTTCTAGAGTTATTTTTATTTAAAGAAATATCGTATATATTCCATTAAGCTTCAACTTAATTGTAAGATTTTTTTAATGTTGTTTGTTCCATGCTGTTCATCCCATTGTGAATAAGCTTGTACTCAAAATAGTATGTTTGTAAAAAATAAAACTAATTAAATTCGTATTATATGTAATCACTATCTTACTTAAGTCTATATTATATGTTGACGTACAATTTCGACGATATGTGAACTTATTGTTTATGCAGTTTATTTACCAATCTAATTACCAAGATAATATATTAAAATACTTAAAAAGTTAACATTTTCGTAGGTATACAATAATACCCCTTTATTAAAGACTGTATCAATATTGAATTAGTAATTAAGAAATAACATAAATGTACTGCAATCTTATTTAATATATATGTACAATGTATATTATATAGGTGGGTAAAAAGACCATTAATTAGTTTTAATTATATTTAAAGGAATAATTACTTAATAATTGTCTGTTATCAAAAACACTACAAGTATATGAGGGGTTTTAGCAAATTTTAGAATGTGTCATTAAATATAATGTCTTAATAGCACTGTACAAATAAAACTGATATTTGTACCGCAATTTTTAACAATTGTATTTATGTGGTGTAGTTGCACACACAAACATTAGTAAACTAAATCATAAATGGGCATGTCCTGCGACTTAATAACGGGAAGTCAAGTATTCAGATGAGAAAATAAAATTGTCGAAGAAGAAAGTTTAAATTTTCGAATGCATTTGCTGTACAAAATACAACACATTGTAAACTTCTTTAAAAGATCATCGGTATGGAAATTTGTTATTCAAAAATACGTTTTACCAACAAGATGAAAAAAACTTGAAAATTTAAAATCGATAAAAGAAACTTTGTATGTACTTTAAAAATGTTAAAATCTATGTAGAATTGAATGTCAACTAACTCATTGACTGTACAACGGTAGTCTATATAACAAATTAGGCGGTTGTCATTAATAATAAAATTAATAGTATTTAAAATGGTGGTAGCGACAGTATTTGAATCCAAACAAGATTGTCAAAAAATAAGGTTCAACCTGAGTCTAGTATATGCTTGTATCAAATCAAACATAATATAAAAAAGGAACCCGGACATGATCTGATAAGTGGAGAAATGCTGTCAAATACACCGGACAAATGAATCAAAATAATAACTTACATATTCAACGCTATCATGAAAACAGGTCACTATCCAGAGTTCTGGAAAACTTCAATTATTATAATAATTCCGAACCCTGGCTAAGATGAAACAAAAGTTAACTCATATCGCCCAATCACTCTCTCAAAGTTGTTAGAAAAAATGCTCTTGCAAAATTTTAAGCCAGTTCTGAACAATCGAAAATTTTTGGTGAACTATAATACCGCATCCTCAGATTTATATGATATTCATGGCCATAGTTCATAAAATGGGCCAGTGTTCTACTTAATCTATTCAGCAGACCTACCAACATCAAATTGCGTGAAAGTCTTTACGTATACGCGAATGATACTGCAATCCTAGGCGTGCATGGTGAATTAAAATGGAGAATTAAGGCCAATGAGCGTAAATCTGCGCTCATTATATTCACGCCTCGTTAACTTACCTGTCCGTCTGTCAGACTAAATAAAATCACACATCCACATCACGAAAGTGTTAAATATCTATATTTAGATAAAATACTCACTTGTAAAAACACGTCAAAAACTAAACACGAACAAATCAAATTAAAATGCGTCAAACTAAATTAGTTAATTGGAAAACACGTTAAGTTTAGTCTAGACTATAAGCTCTCGCTGTACAAAATGATACTTAAGACTATCTGTACATATGGTATTCAAGTGTGCTCAGCGTGTGCTTCCAATAAAATAAAACTGGAAAGAATGCAGTCCAGAATACTTCTAACAATTGTAAACGCACCCTGGTAGAAACGCAATGCAAACTTATACGTCGTGATTAACTCATCGAAACTGTAACCGATACAATTCATCAGTACTAATAAATAAAAGGCCAAGAAATAGACGACTAAAGACATGAATTCTCTGGATCTAGCAATAGGTAATTCAGAGATTAAGGTTAAGTCTAATTAAATGAATTTATAGTTTTTAACATTTGATTACATAGTTAGTTTCCTATGTAGGAAAGATGCACGAATAAACGGCATAGGCAGTAAATTACAATAAATTGATCACAATATAACAAATTAGTACAAATTTAATTGATTTTGAGTTGAGAATTTAGTGGATTATTTGTGCGTATATAAACATTATAGTTCTTAATTATGTAAACATGAAAAATAAACAAACGCACTAATTTAGTCGACAAATTAATTTACTGTTGGGTAATTAGTGAGTGTAGTCGTGTATATTATATCTACATATGTATTATATATTAAGTACGTAACACGAGTACAAGTAATTAGTCGTAAATGTTTTTAACAATTTCCACAATTTGGGCTAGAAACTAAACAAGTGTTTTATAATTTCATAAATATGTCTGACTGATTAATCTTCAAAATGATTGATTTCATATAAAATGCCAAAACGGTTTAAATTTTAAGTGTTTATAATAAACGATATTTTATGAACTATGGATTCTAAATTACACGAGTGGTCTAACCTAAAATAATTGTATTATATATTATATTTTCATCCAAATGACATCAATGAACTTTAATACATAAACATATGTGTGTATATGCACAATTTTATTAAAAAAAAATAATCAAATCTCAATTTATTTATGTGGAAGATTATAACATTGTCGTATTAATCGAAATGATATGTAAAATTAAAAATATTTATAACCTGTGGTGACCCTGATTAAATCAGGCAAACGATTATTATGCAATCGAAATGTGAGTGTATGTATATGTATATAACATCAGTGTAAGTGTACGGATTGTCAGCGCGGTTAAAGGTTAAACTGATAAGCGAAACATGAAAAATTATACCGGATACATAAGTACGCCACCTATTTTTGTTTCTTAAAGATGTTTTTTATTTTACGCAACTGATAAAATATTATAAATCTGTATATTGATTTTTTCTTCAGATTGCCAACAATAATCTCTTTTATTTTTAATATTCTGAAAGTAAAAATAGATATCGTCGAATTCTCGAGGCCGTGTTTTTGTAACAAAATGCTATATGATGTTAAACTTGAAAGAAAAAACCAAACGAACGGTTTTTGTCACTTTATATAGTGAGATTTGACAGTCACCTTTAAATTCACTTGTAACAACACTTTTTCTTTGACCTCCATACTAATACACAATTAAACGAAATCATCACTCAACTTAACACTTATATATACGAGTATATATGTGTATGTGTACATATCAGATTATGCTACTATTAAATTAAATCAAAGCTGCTAATTCGATAGTATATTAGCTACTAATTACGCTGATTAGATATAACTAGATGATGTGTTTGACGGTTACACAAAAAAAAAAAAATAAATACTCACTTAAAAAAAATTATTAACTAAATAAATATTTAAAAAAAAAACTTAAATACAAATAATGTCTTTTCCTTAAGACAATATTGTTAAGACTGAAATTAATATTTAAAAAAAAACCTACAAGACAAGAAATATATAAATAATAATTTAAGACCCCAACTTTTTGTTGTTTTCTAGATTATTTACTTTAATTAAAAATCAAATAAAAAAAAGTTTTGTTTAATGTAATTCGCGTAATTGAATAGATGAAATTGTTCTACATCAACGTGATAAGAAAATTTATATATATATAATTTTTATGAGATAAGAATGTTGTTATCGTTATGTATTCTTACACTATTGATATATACGATTTTTTTTATTTATTTATTAAATGACATATTCGTCGGAAAAAACTTAGTTTAACACTCACAATGTTTTGTATATTTAACCCAATTTTCTTACAAGTTCGTGGATCGTGGTGTGTGGCGCAGGGACGGGCGACATTAATATTTCGTAAGATCTGTATGCTGCGTATTTTTATCCTTTTGTCGGAAAAACACTTAGTCACATAAATAAGATTTTCGAAAAACAATTAAATTATTATTTATGTATTATTACATCTATTGTTTTGACAAAGTTTTGTGCGGAAAAATCATTTTTTTTCTGGTACGGTGATAATAATAATATATAAGATATGGCCTTGACTATCCACTAACTATAAATAATGGATTAAAAATAGAATGTATTTATACGATTGCGAGTTTTTTTGGTTGAATTTATTGTTTTGGAGGTGTGTTACTTCTTACACATATGTATGTGTATATATACGAGTATAAAACCATATTTTATATTTTGTGTTTGATTAATTAGCTAATCGCGCGTATACTATATAGACAGTAAGTTGTACTATAATGCATACGGATTAAATTTTTTATTTAATCGTACATTATACTCTGATTTACAATTATTTAACCTTTATATACTCGCAATGAACTATTAATCATGTGTCGGTATAATATATGTAGAATTTAAACTATTTGTATCTGTGTATCTTTAAAACACAATTTAGATGTAATGACGTATGCATATACATATATAACGAACGCCCACCACAAATTGACAAAAATAAATTTAATTATACTAACCGATCAGTATTATATATATACATATATGTGCGAATATAATACAGTGAAAGTATTTAAAGTGTATATTTACTTTCACTATAATATCTACATTTATATATTGCAGATATACGAGTAGATTTACTTAGTAATCTATCATTGTCTTATCATTTATATATTCATCGGGCATGCTAAATAAACTAATTGAGGTTATGCTGCAATTTATATCAATCATTAACACACCTTGACCATCAGTAATCACATTGTAATCGATTCAGTTCTAGTCTGGCGCCGTCTATACCAAAAATTATTTATACCAGACTAATGAAGGTGAGACAATCGAATGAGACGAATATAAGGTTCAAATTATTAATTTTGTCAAAAAGTTCCTTATATGTTAATTAAGTTGAAATTTCAGTAGTTTGATTTATGTTGTGGTATGGAACGGATATATTTGAACTCGTCATTGACAATTTTATATATATTGACAACAATTGATGTCTGTAAGCCGTAAAGGTTCTGTTCAAAGATTTCCAACCAACGCAATTATAGAATTAACAATTGCGAAAGTCAAGTAGATTTTAATCCAGGTTTTGATTAGACATGTTATTTTATATTAAGTATGTTTAGGAGTGCTCTTTCCCTCTCAGGTCACCATAATAAGAGGATATACATATACTTTATCAATTATATTTGGTTAATGATGATTTTAATAGTCAATCATTTAATACCCCATCTCAAGAGGGAGGAGGAACGACTGTTGTAATTACATGAGCATATACGAGGTGTATAACAAAAGTTCGCTTAATTGATCAGAAAAAAAAACAAATAAAATTCTTTTCGTATTTATTCTTAATCTTTGTCTGTTTTATCTTCTCTACATAATCGCAACTCACTTCAATGCATTTCTTAATGGTATAGATGCACTTCTCAAAACAGTCTTCACAATCTTATTTTGAATCTTATCAACTTTCCCTGGAAAATCGCATCACAACCGCATTAATTATTTCCGTTACTGTTAAAGACCTTCAAATTTGTTTTAATTTTTGTAAATAACCAGAAATCAAAAGGTGCTAAATTTGGAAAATATGATGCTGATCGTATTTCTTCGATGCAAGACATTCCTATTTCAGCAGTGTGAGCGTTGTCATAATGTAAAATGTAGCACCGCAAATCCTCTTTCTTCCGGTTTTGCAGCAAATTTTTGAATTTTTTTTTTAAATTTTCGTAGTTACCGTCTGACCCTTTCTCAGGGCAGGATTAGCTACAATTTGTGATCGAATGATGAAAACTGACATTTTGGTTGGTTAGCCTTTACGCGTGGGCCTGCTCCTGTTGAGCTTCATACTGTTAATTGGTGTTTGGTTTCCGGATCGTACTTATAGAACCATGATTCGTCCCCAGTAATGACTTTACTAAACGGCCCATTTTCAAATTTCGAATTATTAGGAAAAACTTAGCACACTGCACCTAGCCTCTTTTTGAGCTGCATTTAAAATTCGTGAATCTTGATTATTAAATATTAGCAATACAGTCATAGCATTCAAGGCCAATTCATCAGCAATAATTTCTTGTATCAATCGTGGATCTCTGTCAACTTTGGACTTCACCAGAGCCATGGTAACGTCATTAGTGGAAGATTTTGGTTGACCTTTAATGTAGCGTCTGAAACCTTCGAAACCACTTGGAAATATTCTGTAGATATGCTGCAATCGTTCCCTGTAAAATTTGGCTTTCATTTAATATATGTAGTAACTTTAGTTTTCCCCAAAAACCGAAGAGAATCACATAGTGATTTTCTGTTTCCGTTGGTGGTGGAATTTTGTCTGATGCATCCTAAACTATAATTTGGCGTCTTTCGTCTCCATTTTAATGGATTGTTCTAAATTTTGAAAGACGTCTTATAAAACAATTGCAAAGGATTTGTAATTGTTGGTCTTTTACAAACATATTGTGAGTGTCTACTAAATAAACTTTTGTTACTACCCGCGTATATGGTTGATTAAACGCTAATATCAACACTTGTCTAACTTATAGTCTAAATACAGAAGAGTGTTAAAACATAAGTAATTAGATTTTGAATTTTTTAGTTAACTCTGGATATCGAATAATATTAGCATGAATAAAGTCATGAACAAACCAAAATCAAACGAGTTGATGAGTGTTTCAAAGTTAACATTCATCAATTGTAATCAAATAAGTACCGCATTATGATCTATAAGCATATATTATTAATCTTCCAAAACGTTTTTTACCAATATCGAAACGACTCTAGATGTTAAAAGCACAAAATATTTGAAATGTAACTTTTCAGGTCTTGGCAATGCGACTCGCTCAATATTGTAAAAAATCTATAAAAATATCTGTTGAGAGCTATTTCCTTCCCCATCTCTTTGCATTGAGTTCTAGACACAAGACCTCTTGAAGTGGATATAAAGCATCTGAAAGTTGAATGCCAGAATAAGATGATTACTTGTGGTGTTCCTCTTTTACGGAATATAACTCTAACATGAGATATACCCACGGTAATTTTCTCCTCCGCAGACGAGTTCATTCTTTTCAGAATAATAGAAGACAGTTGTTTAGATTGTTTACACAGAGTTGTTCTGTAGAAATTCTAATATTTTTCAAATATATATGTAAACTTGCCTTACAGCATTACAATTATTCGTATATGGAACATACATACTAACTGTTGAATTCTCAGATCTTTAATAATAGTAAAAAAGTATATATGCATATATATTTTGTTACCGCAGTTTATAATAATAGGAATACATTTATTTATTTTAGTCTTTATTCTATAAATATAAACAATAAATTTAACATTATGATAAGGTATAATATAATACACACGTAAGTATTTTTAATGATAGCATAGGTATAAGTATTTTTATATAGAGCCGGTAAGTTCCATTATGGTTTCACTAGCCTTTCCCTCTTCCATTTATTATATTCTATGAATTGTGCTTTGGTATTAATCGATTAAGATTTTCATTAGGGCTGAGTTTCGAAAACGTATGTACAGAAAAAAAATTATTTACTATAATATACTAAGTATTAAACAGTTTATTGCTTCTCGCATCCCGCAAGTTTATTGAATGCGTATTCCTCGAAAGATTTTGAACTTGGCCTTGGAACTTCGCGTCTAAATATTTGCTTATAAATAAATGCAACAGTAATAGCGCCCGAAAATGGTCCAACCCAATAGATCCAATGATTTGCCATATATCCATTCCAGACTGCAGGTGCCAACGAACGAACTGGATTCATTGAGGCGCCGGTATACGGACCAGCTACTATTGAGATACCCGCAACAGCTAGACCAAATCGAATTGGAATTGAGTCAGTATTGGCGGCGTTACGTGGATCCCATACACCACAACATACCAAAACTAATACACCGGTTATTATAAATTCAATAATGAAACCTTGTACGGGTGATACAGATTCGTGAAGTGCTGTTGTACACATACCCGCACTTTCATTTGTGGCCGCTAAATTAATTGATGTTAGTGATTTTAATAGGCCAAATCCAGTAAATGCACCCATTATTTGTGCAACAAAATAAGCTGCAGCTAGTGGTAGTGAGATTAGATTGTAAATAAGTGCGGCTATTGTTACTGATGGATTTAAATGGGCGCCGGACACGCAACCAAACATTTGAATGATCATTAGGACAACAAAACCAAATCCTAGGCCGGCATTTAAATGAGAACCGTGATTATCTTCCAGCAATCCTCTAACACATCCCATGCAACCGAGAAAGAGGAGCAATGCCGTGCCAATGAATTCAGCTAGTACTTTTGTGATGAAATCGATTGTTTCCGCTTTCATAACTGAAATGAAAAACATTAAAATCTGTTAATATTTTCGTTAATGCAATTTAAAATTAGATGTATCTTAACTAATCATTATTTTAGATGTTATGTTATCATGTAATCTGAGATTAAGGAATGTTTGTTATAAGTTTCAACAGATTGAAAATTTAGATCTGAAGGTGAAGATGAGATTATATCAAAAAAATACATATGTAAAGATTTGCAAGCTACATAATATGTTAATGATATATTATATCTTATCTCTTAGTAAGAAATTAACATGAACATAATAATAATTCTAGACCAATTGAGTCCGTTTCCTAAACCAAAGTTGTCTCGACCTTTCTTATGACACACATCACTTATCACTTGAACATTGATTATACCATACGATTGATTCTATATCAAATCGGCATGTACATATATATCTATGTAGTATTTTCCAGGGGTAATCGCAAATAATTGATTTTGTAACAAGTTTAAAGCTTTCGAAGTAAATCATATTTATTTGTGCCATCTTTTAGGCGCATTTATTTAATTCTAAACAAGGCATCACATTTTTATTATTTTAAGCATATGCTCATAGTATGTAAAATATGTATGTAATAAATAGGTTAACGTTTATTAGTTTCTTTCTCGTGAAGGGTCTTTCTTTGCTTAATCATTGCATATGATATCAGTTAAGCAGTATTCACCCAAATGTGATTTGCAATACAAAATTCTAATTTATAATTTGTAAACAAATTTCGATTATTTGTCAATATACAGTCACAATTACTGATTATATTCGAATGTATAGTAACATACCGATTCTATCAAAATGAGCTTACATACTTACTCTTTGTACTTTGACGCTTAATGGTTGCAGTAGTATATGGTCTTATCAGTAAATAATTCATTCATAATTTCGATCGTATTTTTATGGTTTATATACACGACGATAAGAATTCAAAATTTCGCATTTTAAGTATCTATAGGTATACACACCACCAAATATGTGTATGTGTGTTTAGGATGCAATATATAAATCATAATTTTCTATCGCTTTAATTTTTTTTGTTCAAAGATTTGCATTCAAATAATCAATTTAGTCGTGCGATTTAGTGTAAACTGGTAATTAAATCAAGTTCAACTGTTAATATAATTTAAAAACATATGTAAAAACAATTGATTAAATTAATAATTTAATTAAATTTACTAACGCAAATTGCTGACCTTAATGGAAAGCAAGATAGATCAATCTTCAATCATATCTCGCTCGTTTACACTACGTCACACTGTACGGCTTTATACTTTTAAACGGCTTACGAATGATGGGGCGGTTTCATTGTAAAATAAATGTTTAGGGACGTGATTTGCAAGGCTTTTAGAGGTTATGTCCACTTTATCCTTTTTTCTTGAAAGTTGGTGGCTTTATAGGTTTCAGTGTGACGGGGTTACATTATCTTGTTGGTACTATAAAAGTAGTGTGATGTTTGTTGTTTATAGCACATAACATACGCAAATCTCGTTTGAAAATCACCAAATATTTTTTGTGTTATTGTAAACTTATTTTTGGATTAATATTTTTGTATTTTGACTTAAGTAACCTTACGTATGTAGGTGAAAAAAATACATATATATGTAATCCTTGAATATGTTTCTTGACCTGCTACTGTTAGTATTTTATTTGATTTTTTTTAAATGATTTATTAAGATTTCATCATGTTGAATCAAAAGAATTCGATTAAAAATAAATAATCTTTATGAATAACCATGCACGTGAGATAAATATTAATATAACAGTTTACAGATTTTTCTAAATCTTTGGCACAGATAAGATTGTTTATTTGCACTCATTATTTTATAATAACATAAACATTAATCTAAATTCATAAGATTAAATGACCATGAATTTTAGATAAGGGTATTATTATTTATATTTTTTGAGAAGTGTTTCTTCGCTGTCATGTTAGTTTCGTCGTATAATAACACAATTATAGTCGTCAAATTTGCAGAAGAAACATGTTGTACTAGCTTATAATTATCGAAATATAAAGTTTAATTTTAAACCATACCATTGATAAAGTCAGAGTCTATACTATTTTATCTAGTAAAATTTTATTAGAAACTGATACAATAGATGATAATTTAAAATTGTGAAATATAGAGTAGAAGCATGAGGTGACTAGGCCATAAGTGTGGTATACCAATTAGTTTTACAATGATAAGATATACTCCTACTCATAGTCGCCATTCAGTAGCTATTTTCCATACGATCATTCATCAATGTCACATCAAATCAATTCGTAAAAATGGCATGACAATGTAATATATAATAAATTGTAATCGCAATTTCATAAACTTTTTATATTGATTATCGTGCGTGTGCTTTTTTATATCATATATAGTTCTTGATCAAGTGAACTACACACACAAAAACTTATATTCCGATCAATCAAATATAATATATTTGAAAATAGTGTTAAATAAACAACACTTAATGAACTGATTTACTACATGGCCATAAAATATAATGATAAAAAACAAGCCGTACTACTATTCTGTTAAGGCAAAACCAAAACAACTAAATAATTATTTTACTGTGTGATCGCACATCAATTGCAGTTTACACTGTATCAAAAACGAAATTTCATTTTAGTTTAGAAACAAACTACAATATAATAAAAATTTTCCTACTAGATGTCACTAATATAAGTTTGAAGATTTTTTTTAAACTTAATTTAATTTGTTCAATTGTCGGCCATATAGCAAAAGTAATGCGCATAAACAAGAGCTGTAATTTTCGTCTCGGATTATATATTTATTATTATTTGAAATAAATAATAAATACTCACAGTTTCTTAAAAAACTAACGTCTTTCTCACTGTCCATCAGCACAGAATGTGAACAATGAACATCATTTGTCCCTGTGGCGCTGCCTGGATCTCGGGTCACTTGCGGTATTGTTATACTTGTTATATTACTTTGAGCATTTAATTTATTACTATCGTTATTAATATTGGACACTTCCATTTTTGCTTATTATTTAAATAATAATTTAAAAAAAAACTTAATAATTTTATTTATAAAACAAAACTATTTTTTTTTAAAACAACCAACTGCTAGCAACTTGAACCGTTCTCCAAAGATAACTATTTCAGTTATATTAAACACTTAACTATAAAATTAAAATCGCGATGAAATTTAGCTTATTTAATTGTCTTCTTGTTTAAAAATTAATTTGTAAATTAACTATAACTTATGAATTCGTATACAACACAAATGAATCGAAATACTAAAATCCAATTTAATATTTTTGTCCGCGCAGAATAATAAAACGAGCAGTTTTTATCATCGCGGCCGCGAGTCAAATGTTTTATTGTGTTCAGTTTTTTTTGTACACATTTTATTTTATTAATTTTATAATTCTGTGGTATTTGGACAAGTAGATAAAAACCTGGAAAATATAAAAAGGAAAATGTATTTATTGCACAGTTGAAATGCAATCGTAATGATATTACTTGACACTCTAATAGTTAGTATATATATATGTACAGATATATGCGTATAAGTATATATATATATATATATATATATATATATATATATATATATATATATATATATATATATTTATGATGGATGTGAATGACCAAATTTAAACTATAATTAATTCTGTATTTATAAAATTAATTATTTTATTGGCTTTATAGATGCTTTAATTGATTGCCAAAATAAAAATAATATATTTAATTTTCGTGTAGCTTTGCCCCATCCAGATGTGATGCGTACATGTATATAGTACACGAAATATTTATTAGGTTCGAAATTTAGCTTGTATTTTTAAAAATTTGCCCTGCAATAGTGATTTTGTGCATTTCATGAAATAATTCCTGCTTAAATGCAATTATTGCATAATTAACTAAGTTATTATAGGTATAAAGAATATAAATGATAAATATAAGTGTGTCTATCTTCATAAGGTACTTTCAAACGCGTTTCAGACCATCAATCACTCAAGCGATAAGAAAATGTTTAAATATTTCGTATAGCGTACGTTTTTTAAAAGTTATCTAACTAATACCCGTATAAATCTCAAATTAAATATTAATTATTATAGTAGTAAATATATTTTGGGATAATAAATATTAATTTTTATAATAGTTTTATTATGTGATATTTTATTCTGAATGAAGGAATAATTTTGAAATAAATCGGTTTGAAAATAATCGGTAATATTTTGCAAAAAGCTCGCAATCCATAAAATCAAAGTGGGAAAAATAATTTTGTAAAATATATTAAACTACTGTAGCAAATCAGATTTAAGTATTTATTTACAATACTAATACATGATTAACAATACCCATGAAACTGTTCAATAATTGTTTTCATATATAGATGCGTATAACTAATTTAAATATACCTAAAAAGGTGGTTTGACTGCCAATGTTAATTATGCTTAGTTTATTTATACCCAAGTACAACATCAATTATGGTATGTTCATTGTAGACAAAATGTTGCAGTATGTTAGGTGAATGACCGCAAATTTCACCTTCGAACTAGCCATATATATGGTAATTGTATAAATTCCGCCGATTCATTCAACATAATTCTAATACGTATAATAATACTATATACCAACTACTATAAATTATTTATTATTCAATTATATTATCTTGATGTGCTTATGACGTTGTATAAATTCGATAAGACATATACTAAACCTAGAAGTATATGTAAGATAATCAAATCATGCCAGAATACCTTCTTTAGTTAACAATTAAATTCCAATCTAATCAATAGTAAAAAAATTCTATTAAATAATTTATGTGTGTATAATACACTCCACAGTAGCAGTTAGCCAGACTTAACGTTATAATAATATGGCCTACATAATTAAGTGCACTTGTTCATGCAGTAAACTCTACATAAATTCTTATATTTACATTTTAAATCACAATTTAATCTATAAATAGTTCAATCTTTTGCATTTTTTAACGATTAAATGATTGCGGCATACTTATAATATAGTACAGCTTAAACCAATTGTTCTCTCGATATATATAAAATATGTATTGAATCGTAATACCACCCACATATACATTATATTCTACATTATCTTATATAGGCACAACTGCTTACGTGTACAGTGAACGAAATAAATATTATTAATTCGTTGTTGATGTTATAATATACGACTATAAAGTTTGAATGTGAATGTTATACATTTTACACGTGTTTCAGTAGCTCAATTACTTAACACAATTACATTATCCAATTAAAATAACCACATTTTACATATGATAACACAAAACATATTTTAAACAAATTAACTTGTTCACACAATACAAATAAGACTAATAAACATTAAATGATAATGTAATGTGTTGATCATTGTTATAATATGTATATAATATTTAATTATGATTAACCAAATTGTTATTATTTAATTATTCACTACTATGTTCAAATTTAATCAAATTTCATCAATATAAACGAAATAAGCATAGACGTGTGATGCGATATACCCAAAACAAAACTGAAACATATGACAATGAAATCGATAAAATTGATAACAATATACAGATGTATATTCGCACACGCATACATATGTAGATAGATTAGTATTTGAACATATACATTATATCGTTTAAATACTAATGTGAACTTATAAAACAAACTCCAGGGGTTGATTCTTATCTATATACAAAAAAAGCTTATACGAAAGCTCATTTGATTTTATTTACTGGTATATGATATTGAAACATAAAAAATTATGATTTAAATTTATGACTCTGAAGTTAAAACAAAGGTTGACGTTCAAAACGTTTGTCTGCGCAATGATTAACTTATGCTGTGTATACAAAATTGTTATGACTTACGAATTGAGTACTTAAAGTTCGAACTGATTATCATTGAAGATTGGAATGTGACGTATGATTAAATGTATGATGGCTAGCCATATCGGTTTTGTAAACCCAAATATCTTTGCGGCGTATTTTATAAGGCTTCTTCTCTTTTTATAAAGTTTGTTGTCAAATGGAGCGCGTGGTTGTTAGTAATACAATAATATACGAGAATTTGCATGTAAGAAGCACATGTGTATATTACATTTTGTACAAAAGACGATAAAACACAAGTTTAGTACATTTTAACATATATCGACATAAAGGTACTCAAATTTTCAATTTATTTTACATATAGCCCGGAAAGTACTTATCTCAATAATTATTTGAATAGCAGAATGTTTGGTTTAAAATATTGATTTTAAGAACGAGTATATATGCTATTAAGCTGGTAAAAAAGGCTGTCTTGGACTTTTAAGCAGTTTATAATCGAATGTGTAAGTTTCGCTTGCACATGAGATTAACCAACCTGTCAATTGTTTGTATACATGCGCCCACTGATGTAAGCCAATCCCAGGATAAAGACCCATTTTACAATAATCTGGATTATCTGATGGGTTCTATACCGGAGCACGATTTTAAATTGGTGATTGGAGCTGGCAGAAATCAGACCGAATTTATGTAACAATATAGATCCGTACTCCCGACACGAAACTGCGACCGAGAATGGAGAAAGAATGATGTACTTTGCGATCGCTCATGATCTCAAAGTAGCAAATACATTCTTTCCTCATAAAAAAGTCGATTAAGAAACATGGACACATCCAAGTAAAATATCCCGAAGCCAAATTGACCATGTGTTGATTTCAAAAGGGCGAGTTCGGGTTGACCAAGTCGTGAGATCGTATCGGTCGTCAACAAAATTCGTAGGCAGTGACCATTATCTATAGTCACTGCAAAGCTACGATGGAGATTTTCGTACAGGTCAGGGAGGGCAGGGGAATATACAACGCGATTCTCCTGTGAAGATCTGGATAAATGAAGAAACGCAACGAAAATATCAAGATCTTGTCAGCAATAGCATTTTACGATCCAATTACCAATCTGATGATGTGAACAGTGTCTGGGAAGTATTGAAAACCTCGGTTGTCGATGCTGCCCAGCACACCCTCGGTATAGTAAAAACTAAGTCCAAAAATGATTGGTTTGATGAGGAGTGTCGTCTTGCTGTTGAGCAACGCAATATAGCCCACAATGAAGCGCAGACTCGGTTTACAATTGCAAGGAAAAACAAGGTAGTTCTTGCTAGTAGGACAGCTAAACGCATTTGTAGACAGAAGAAGCGCGAATGGTGGAAGGCCAAGGTCTTAAGAGTACAACTACTCAGCAATGAGCACAATTCGCGTGGTTTCTTTAAAGGAATCACCGAATTGCACCATACCTTAAGATCTCGGTCAACTGCCATTCGGGACCAGGATGGAAACCTCTGTGTTAACGTCGATGCGGTACTCGATACATGGCGTGAACATTTTTCTGATTTACTTAATGTTCCACATGTATCACAAGCTGTGTTTGAATATCCTCAAATACACACCGCAGATATGTTCATTGAGGGTCCATCCTATGAGGAATTCACAATGGCCATGCAGAAATTAAAGAAAAATCGTTCACCAGGAGTTGATTGCATTAATTCAGAGCTCTTGATATTCGGAGGGTTAACTTTGTGGAACTGTCTTTTCGACCTTATTCGTTTGGTATGGTGAAATGAAGTTATGCCCGAAGAATCGAAAGTGGCCGCGTTATGCTCAATTTTCAAGAAGGATGATTGCTTGAAATGCGAGAATTATCGCGGTATAGCTATCCTTTGCACAGCATATAAGTTACTGTCATACATCATCTTGGGAAGAATTACTCCTCTGGCGGACGAAATTGTTGGTGACTACCAAGGAGGATTCCGTTCAAATCGGTCAGTCACTCAAATAAGGAATCATTGAAAGTCTAAGTTAATAATCATCAATTGATCAACAAAACTTAAGGTTGTGTCATCACCAAATGCTATGGTGTGATCGGTTAAATACCATTGAAACATTTAGTTAAAAAATCAATGCTCTACCTTGGGTTATAGCACACGTTAGTTATGAATTCACAAATCATTTAAATATTTTTATAAACTAACGTTGAAAAAATGTATAAAGGGTGTTTTTTTAGAGGTTCACAACTTTGAGTTGGCAACACTGCTTTATATGACAACCCATTTTACAGCCGATATAGTTGCTGTTTGTTTAGTTTAGTTTGATATTTCATTATGGATAGACTTACATCAGAAGCAACGCTGAAGTAAATTGGCCGAAACACAAATTGATATTGATGTTGAATTTTCATTCAAAATATGGTTTTCGATGAAGCATTGGGAGTGAGTATGATCCACAAGCTTTTGTCGAAATTTCATTACATTCACAGAAAATTACGGTTTGGTGCGGTTTATCGGTTGGCGGACCCATTGGTCCATTTGTCTTCAAAAACGATGATGTCAATGGTGAGGGGAATAGGAGCATGATTAGAAATTTTTGCGTACTCGATTAACTGGTATTAATCTTGCTGGCATGTGCTGCCAATAGGCTGCCGCCTAATGCTACAAAATCGTGTGATTGAAACCCATGGGATTATTTTTTTGAGATTATGTACAGTCAGTTGTCTACGTCGATAAACCAGAAGAGTAATTGGCGTACGGCCGCAAATCTAGCCGTGGCAGTCAGTACATGCTCGAAATTCTATTTCAACATTAATGTCATAAAATTTTCTACCCAATAAGGCTTGTTTCATTGATATTAAAAATATATTTCTTTATTTTACTATATGTCCGTATGTGAGGTTATACATTCAAGTTAATTGAACCTATTATAAGAAAAATATATAAGATGGTAAGACATTGCTGATCAATACAAATAAAATAATGTTAACGATAATTATTCTCAAATGATAAAGAAATTCTTATTTTTATCTATTAATCTCTAATAAGTTTGAGCTTTTGGAAAATTTCTAATTACTTAGATTAGATCTTGTGAAAATCTATCTGTATGGGTAACAATAGTTTTCTATAACATCTAACATGAACTACAAAATCAATGCTAAGTACAATAAATAAATTCCATTTATCCATAATATAGAACAGAAACGATTAAATCACATCATAAACAACATCGTACTTAACTATAGAATATAAGTGCATAATTCGACATTGTAATTAGTAAGTACCTATAAATAAATGTAACAAAGTTATTTTTATTGCTAATTACATGTACATTTCAAATATGTAATAAAAAATATAACATAAAAAATTTAGTCTAGGATGGATTAAATTTATTGCTATATACTTTGAATGCGCAAGTACTGCAGTCGTACGTACCTATACTCGTACATAGTACAATTAGAGAAATTCTTAACTAATAAAATTGACTGTGTAATTTATAATTATCGACGCAGATTAAATATAATTTACACTCATGGAATTTTGTTTTAATTAAGCTTTAATTTGATGAAACTTTGTAACCTTAGTCGAATTTCAGATTTATAGTTTGTATGCAATTATTTGATTCAATGAAATATATGTCAACTGGGAATATAAATCTTAGTTTATGTTCGATACACAAACACGTGTAGAATTATTTTGTTGATCGCTATTTGCTAACTACTCTAAAATTGTATAATTATTTATCCGCACATCCACTCGACACATTGAGACTCAATAGCAGTTGCAAAAAAAAATTCTGATTGCAAATAACAACAATTCAAGTATATCGACTCGTTGAGATTTGATAACCGTATCTAGAACGACTTAATTACGATGGCTTTTAATAATTAACCCCCGCGTATATCATACAATTAATTGAACCAGTTGAATCTGCTTTTTGACTGTGTGAAGCTGTGCTCTTGAATAATTTTAGTATAATTAAAATATTTGATTGCTACAATATTAATTGTTGCGAAATTTTTTTATGCGCGTCATGAACTTGTCCATATTTATAATGTTTTTGCCTATATCATAACTTAGAAGCAATTTAGATTCTATTATTAGTTCCAAAACGAAATTGCTGTGTCATTAAACAAAACGAGACTAAAAACGTTATAAATAAATTAATTTGATTATGCAAATGTAAAACATTTATCAACTAACCACGTATACCCATACTCTATGTAGACTAAACACTGAACTTTATACGAGTATGTACCCACCCGAATAACTATTCGAAGCATATACGAAAACTATTTAAATGTAATTTTATTTTATATTATTATTGTTAAACCAATGAAAAAAGCTTGGTGCATTTCATATAAAAATTTGTCCGTTTAGTTATTTGTGCGCCTAATTAAAATTCATCTAACATCAAGACTGGAAATACAAAAAAAAGACTTGGTAGTTTTTGAACTTGAATGAATCGGTTATTGTAAGCGCTTGCAAATGAATACTAATTGCGCTGTTGAAGGAATGCAATTTTTAGTTTTAAATTAAATTTGTTTTCATGTATCCGGAAGAACAGATGGAGACGATAATTTTCGGAAGTAATAAATTACTTGAATATACCTTGTGTCAATGTTGGGGATTTTTTTTGTTGTTAATATTATGTTTATTGCATTTTTTGTGAGAAATTCGTTTAATTAAAATTAGTTATGCTTCAAGAATTTTTCTATGCATGGTTACGAAATAGTATGGCTGTGATGAATACTCATTATTTTATTGCTTGTGCCAATCAGTTTTTTGTGCCTTATTCATAGCTGTGAAGTAGGTTATTCATTTCGATGATGTCTCGACCATAAGCTAAGAGCCATGAATTTTGTAACCTGGATAAATTATAATTTATGATTGAAAAGCGAGAATACTGTTGTTTTTCTTGCCTTACATCTTTAGAGCTACCACCGTAATACACGTCACCTAAGAAAAATTAACTCGATCCAGTTTTGGCCAAATATGTCTAGTTATTCACATGACTTACAACTAATCTATCTATTATTCCCAGATCTTCAATTTCTTTCTGAAGTAAAACCTTGCATGAGGCGTAACCGTCATTTTTCAGATGATAGGCAATTTCGTTTTGAAATACTTCGTTTTCGATATTCAAATATCGCTGGCGGGTATTATAAACTATATCTCAACCACTCAAACAGGTTCTAAGTTTCCATTATTTGATCTCAACAGAGAAAATTGTAATTTCAACGGAAATACGTAAACTGGATGAAGCTTAGTGACATTGAGATTTTTAGAAATTTGACATTAGCTGATGCATAATAAGAAATACTATTTTGTAATCCGTTAATTCGTAAAGGCTCCATAATAATCGAGGAGGTGCGGAAAAATTACATACATAGTTTTGATATAATGCCACTATATTTTTGCATTCCTCAAACAATGTTATTGTATCGATAAACTGTGAAAGTGACTTGGTTTTAGAAAAATTAATATTTTATCATAAAATCTATAGATTAACGGGCTCGTATTATCATAATTCGTAAATCAACTAATTTCACATTTCCTTCTGATAACACTTGAATGTACACTTTGATAATTATTGCATGTTGTCACTTCCATCGAACTTTAAATTATGTATTTTGTTGAATAACCACTTTCGTTAAAATTAATGAAACACAAACATATTTTATAGACGTAATTTTTGGTTTTATTACAAAGTTCATAGACTGATAAATCAGAGAGGTTTCACAGCTAATTCGTATTTGGGTTTTAGAATTTCTTTTGAATAACAATAATTTTTATAAAAATTGATTTTAATCGAATTTTATCTAATCTAATCTTATATTTTTAATTAGCATACTTATATATATGACACATACATGTGTGGGATATGTGATATGAATAGTATGTATATGTCAAATACTTAAACGGTGTAAAAATGAAAATAAACGAGCCTCCGTTCTTACTTATCACACAGTTGACTAACGCTTTTATGGTTGAGTTGCATATAACCATGATACAATTTTAATCGTTGTACATAGGTTAATGATTCAATACTCAGTGAATCACTCGATGAGTCGAGTTAAAAATTGGTTGTTTTTAATCTTTACCATCGTGACCACCGTTCAGTCGGGTTTGTGCATACTTATTCGTTAATTTATAAATATTGTAGAAATTTGGTTTGTTAGATCTACCGCGATTGTTGATATAGACATTCCTCTCACCATTCTACTGCAATAGAGACAAAATCATCACAACATTTGGATTACAGAGTGTTATAAATTATTAAGATTTTGTTTTCTATTTAACTTAAACTTCTCATACCTACCTATATTGTATATATAATCATTTGTTATGAACACAATGACTTCTTATTTTATCAAACGTACATCATAAATTTATCAAACTGAACAGAATAGATTTACAATATAAAAGTAAACGTTAACTTGAGTGTTTATTATGGGATTGTTATAATTAAGCAGTTTGTTAATTACATTACGGTTTTAGCAGAATGGATGGTCATCGGTAACAATAGGTAATTTACTTCCAGTCAATATAAGTATTTCGACTTACTAAATTGATATTCTGCTCTCGATTTAATTTGATCCGAATTGAAGAACTCATTCAACGAACATTGGTATAATTATTTTGCTTTCGATTAGTTATCTTTCAATATTTCTTAAAAATTGAATTTGATTTCATACTATAAAACCAATACTATATGGTTTAATTGCCACACTTCATAATTTAACAATCAGACACCAAATTATATAAGACCGAAAGGAATAACTTGATATCAGCAGTTGATTGAAAACAAAAACTTTTATTCACTTGATAAATAAATACCTTAATTTTGTTTTGTGTTTTAACTGCACCATTAGTCTGAGATATACTGATTATCTATAACGATTATAAAATATATAAAGTAGACTTAACTCGGCATAGTGTCATATTTGCCATTATTTATTTACTTATACGTGTTGTCGTACGTTATTTCATTTCTAACAATTCATTTTTTGTAAGTTAAGGTACACACCTATTGTTTATATCTTCTTCATAATAATTTAACAGTGCTACTAACTTAAATGTTGGCTATCTTATTGCTTAAGGTGATATCTGAACAACTACATATAATGTTGTTTATATTTTTATTGATTAAATACCTTTAAATATACTTTTGTGTTGTTTAAATGTAATTTAAAAATAAAAATTAAAAAGATGTATAACTATTAATAATGTTTGTTATATTCGAATTCATAAATAAAAAGTATGAGTGAGAAAGTTGCATTGCAACTAATATGGCATGTATCGTGTAAAGGTTACAATATCGACAAATAGATGTCAGGCTAAACAGTAACTAGATAAAAAAGTAAAGACACAAACAAATATATAGGTACATACATTATTAATATGGAACGAAATGATGACGAAAAAAACTGTTGGGAAACCAATTCATACCAATTTTTAATTATATAAAAATTAGAATTGAAATAATCAAAAGCAATATATTATTTAATTTGGTGTACATAACATTGATAGCAATAGAATAAATTAGTAAACATATATCGATAATAGTATGATTATTTACATATAGATAGAATGGCCACTAGAAATTTTCAGGATACTCAAGAGGGCAATTGAATATTATGTTGAAGCGCGAAAAATAAAATTAAATTTCAAACAATATAATCAATTTTAATTTTTAATTTTTTTTATTGATACAAACATATATATGTACTGTTTATGTATTAACACGCATATATTCAGTTTGGATTAATTATTGTCATGTACATACATACATATAATAATTATCTAGACGATTGTTATTTTGAGATGTCTATAGCATTTAAATATGTGTTTGGGTGTGCGAAATATTGAAAACTCAAAGCAACGCTAAAGTACCATAAAATCATTATGCTACCAAATTATATGTTATATACATTTTGCTATAAGAACCTATATACACATAATATAATGGATTCTAACAAATGTCTTAACCACCACAATTAGTTTTGTTTGTTGTACGTGAGGTGAATTTCCTTTTGTAGTTTCGGGATAGAAAAACAAACAAAACGGCAGTAAAGACAAAAGTTTGTATATTTTCCCTATTATCTCACAAGAGATTTTTTTTTGTATGTGTCTTATTGTTCTTTGGTTTCCCTTTAAATAACAACCAAGTGGTTATTTGTTTGATGGTACGTATACCATACTTTTTAAAGTTTGACTTTTCATGTACAAGCGTAGTGCGTTTGATTGATCAGAATTGATTACAATTTAACAGTGATGCTACTCAGGTCTGTGATGATGCGACACAATATCGGATCTTAAACAGCCTTAAGTTAATAGTAAAAACTAACGTTGTACTAATAAAGAGAATCATGATGATGAAAATAGTGATTTACAATCAAAAAGCTTTCGGAATAGGGTATAATCTTTAATTATGAAGTAAAGAACTAATTGGATACCGTTGGTAGAATACCGTTATATTTCTAAGTATTCCCATCATACGAATACATTTCAGTTGTATTGGTAAGCAATGCTTAAATCCAGTATGCTAGTATATAAATATAAGCACCCTTAACTAGGAAATGCCCAAGGTAAATTTTTATTTTTTTATTTAACAAGTATGTGTATAGCCAATCATCCAAATTTACTATGAAAGATTATCTTAATACTTCTTGTTTACGGCAGTTTACATAAATATAATTGTGATATCAAACAGTTGTTCTTTTTAATTTGTCTAATTCACATTTGTTTTGTATAGTTAAAAAGGAAACAAAATGAACAATGATCCTAGGTAACTTAAAAACCCATATCTAATCCATTTTTAACCACCAAACACTCTATCGTTGTGCAAATTTACCATCCTCATTTGGGGTTGTATGTATATTCTTTCCATATACATATTCTTATATACATAATATTTTATGAAATTATTTATGTAACATGTATGTGAAACAAAATACACATACATATATAGAATTTAATTTACGATTGTAGGTGTTTTATGGATTAATTTAGATTTTACAAAAAATAAAAAACAAATTACAACAGTTTTTTCTGATTAGAAGAATAAGCCTAAGAAGTAGTACAAACATAATGTTCTTCTTAAAATATTCCTGGGAATAATTAAAAAACGTGAAAAGTAAATACGAATGAAATTGTTGATTTTCTTACGTAGTTTTTGGTTGCGTCATACTTATTTCAGGTACATATATACTATCGATATACATACGTATACAAAGTTTGTTTGGTTATGCTTTCGCTCCACTCCACGATTTCTTGAATTTTATGAGTTTTCATTATATTACAATAAAATTAGTAAATTAATTTAATTACGAACGACAACAACGGAAAACTTAATTTGAATTTAGATTGAATCGATTTTTTTTTGGCGCGAATTAGTATTTTGTATGTTGTTATAAGATATCTGCTTGCTACACCACATTTATTTAATTTTTGACTACACTCTCATTCCAACATTTTTACATATTAAATAAAATAAGATTACACCACATCATCGGATTTAATCTAGAGCAAACAATATACAGTTAAAAATAAAATACTGGGAAAGTGGAAAACAAAGCATTTATATGTGTAACTGTTAAACACACAAAAGACAGTTGAAAATTAATTATGGTAGCTTTGTAAATAAATCGTTTGATCCGGAAGGTATTATATATCAGTCTAATGCATAATTGGTAGACATTTCATATGCTACTGAGAAGTATGTAAATTGTAGCTTGGTTATCTGTTGCTAATTATTTAAAATAAAGGATATACTCTGTAGAAAGGACTTCAAACATTTCTTTACGTACAATCAGTTTTATTCCAAAATACGCAGAAGTGTAATCATGTACAAGGTTATGGTGAAAAAAAAAATAATTTTGGCAAGTTACAGCCTACAACAATATTCTTGAGTACTGTGCCACATTGAAAATAATTAATGATTAATTCCTAACAACTGTCTTATTAAAATTAATTATTATATGATAGACCATGATTGCCCAAGTGATTGAAAACACAATGCAATCTCTACTGAGTGCGTGTAGAATTTCTACCTTGCTCTTTTATATGATTGTCTAAAGTTCCTTTGAAATTAAGATGTGTTAGATAAAAAATGTCGCTGTGAATGTCTATAATCTCTAAAATATCAAATGATATCCTACAAGGATGTTAGATCCCCTGTGGTTGGTGGGGGTGCATAGAATTCTACTACAGCACCCACTGCTTGTCGTAAGAGGCGACTAAAATGGTTGGATTGTTGGGCTTCACCCGCATCCGTAAAACTTTATATTTTATTGTATATTTTTTTTCTTTATAATTTTTATTCGTTATTTACGTTCAATTTATTATTTCGCCCGCGTTAATTTATTTTAATTTTGTAGTTTTGCTTTAATTATTTCAATTTTTATTTTTTGTTGTTACGGTTTTTTCGCATTTTTGCGTACAAAAATGTTTTTTTTACCATGAGTATTAAAAATAAAAAATCCCCGAAAAATGCCTCTTCGGATCGCGGGGCGAAGCATAATCCTCGTAAAGTTACAATTGATAGCCTTACCATCCATTTTGCGCACATCAACATCTCGAATCACGCAGACCCATATTAGTGCTAACGGAAACCAAAGTATCTCATAACATCTACGAGAATGAATTCTACTTCAAGCGCTACCAGTTCGAACAAGCATTCGAGTTGCAACGTGGAGTGTGCATATTCATCAAAGACCACATACCGTACACTCGACATCATAAGTACGAAATTTTCTCAAAGACTGCTCAAACTATTGTACTTAAAATATCCCTCCCTAATAAAATCCTTTTTTTAATTAGTTTATATAGATCCCCCAATCAAACAGATTCAGAAACTATGAATTTCTTTGAGGTTTTGTCAGACAAATGTGATGTCATTCGCAATCAACATCCCTACTGCGAATTAATAATGGTTGGTGACTTTAATGCCCACCATAAAAAATGGTTGAATCATCAAAATACGAACTGTGCTGGGCGTCAGACGGAGTGGCTTGCTGTTTCACATGACCTTACGCAGATTGTAAGTGATTCCACATTTGAATGTCAAAATTCTAAAAGCAGTCATATTCTGGATCTTTGTCTTACAACAATTCCGCATTTCATGAAAGCGCGTGTCGAGGCTGGAATTGGATATTCTGGCCACAACCTGATAACAATAAAAATATCTGTCGCAACACCACCAAAATTTAGACAGCAGCCAAGGCGTCTATGGCATTTTAACGAGGCTGACAATGATGGGTTACGGTCATTTTTTCAACATTTCCCGTGGGAGAGCCATTGTTTTTATAACAATCAAATATACGACGCCGTTTCCAGTTTCACTGAAACCGCATGGAAGGAATAAATATATCCCATCATCCTTTTCCAATCCCAATCCTAATTTTAAAATCTTTTCAAAAGAAGCCGCCAAAGCAGCCAGACAAAATAAATCTGCTCACAAGAGAATTGAAGTATATAAGGCCACACGTAACAACTGTAAAAAAATCTGTGCTAAGGAAGCGAAAAGAGTTAACAACAAGAAAGCCGCTAGATTTTCAACTCAGGCTTCCGAGTTGAAAATCTCCGATCGCAACTTTTACTAGATGGTCGCATCAGTTGCCAATATTTCTAAAACATCTATTTCAGCTTTGAAATGTGCAGATGGAACTTTGGTGGTGGATCCATATTTGCAGGCCGACTTATTAGCAAACGTCTTCACTTCGAACTCGACCTTAGTTGTCCCAGATGGAGTAACGCCTCCGTCAATTCCGTATTGTGGTTCCAAAATGGATCCTGTCAACATCTCGGAGGATATTGTCTTCAGGAACCTGAAGGCAATGAACATAAATAAGGCCACCGGACCTGACGGAATTCCTGTTCGAATATTGACGGATTTCGCCAGTGACTTGGCTCCAATATTAACTAAAATTTTTCTCCTTTCTTATAAGCAAGGTAAATACCCGAACGCCTGGAAGAGTACGATGGTGCAACCGGTTCTTAAACGTGGTTGTGACAAAACTGACCCTTCAAACTACCGGCCAATATCAATTGTGTCAGCCGTGGCTAAAGTTGTTGAGAAATGCATTAACCAACAACTGGTGCATTATCTTGAGATTAATAAAATAATTTCAGATAAACAATATGGCTTCCGCGAAAGCAGCTCCACAACCGATCTCTTGACGTATGTTACAAACATATGGAATCTCGCCCTTGAGCTCCACGGAGAAGCCTTTGCAATCGCCTTGGATATATCCAAGGTTTTTGACAAGGTTTGGCATGAGAATCTCATTTAACTTGTGGCATACGGCTTGGATTCGATGACCATCAAGTGGATAAATAGCTTTCTCAAAGACCGAAAGATCAACGTTGTGCTAAATGGGAGATCATCAACGACACACTCCCCAAATGCCGGAGTCCCTCAAGGATCAGTTTTGTCACCAACTTTGTTTTTGTTATACATTAATGACTTGTTGGATAGCACCGTAAACCATATCCACAGTTTTGCCGATGACGCAACATTGCACTCTTCTATTTCATTCGAGGTCGAGCCTAATTTCACAGTTAAACGGTAAACGGCTGGAAGTTGTCACTTCGCTTAATTCCGATTTGAGTACAATATTTGAGTGGGGAGTTAAAAATCAGGTCAAATTTAACGAGAAAAAACACAAATATGCACATTCTCGCGTAAAAGAAGTCGCAACGAATACCCTTTTGTGGTAAAAGGCCAGGTTCTCGTGGGTTGTGACTCAATTCGTCTGCTTGGTGTTCAAATTAGCAACAATTTAAAATGGAATGAACACATTATCGCATTAGCCAAATCAGTTTCACGTAAACTCGGGTTCCTCAATAGATGCAGACGGTTTTTTAAATCGCATCAGGTTCTCAAAATATATAAAACCTTTATTAGACCGTGTATAGAATATTGCTGTCAGGTTTGGGGTGGAGCATATGGCACTGCTCTTCAGTTGCTGGATAGAGTTCAGCGGCGTGTCATCCGAACAATACGAAACCCCAGACTTACGAAAGATCTAGACAGTCTACAACACTGCGGAGATGTTGCAGAACTCTGCGTGTTCTATAGATTAATAAATGGTAAATGTTCCGCAGAATTAAATGAGAAAATACCGTCATTTGTTACGCCTGGATGGATAACACGAGGAACGGTTAATGCGCATAGGTTTACGGTGAAGCTGCCGAAACCTCGAACTGAAAATGCAAAGCGCGAATTTATTTATCGAACACCTAAGAAGTGGAATTCGTTGGCTGGTTTTCAGTTTCCGTTGAAGTATAAAATGCACAAGTTTAAGGCAGCTATCAACCTTTACTTGAAGGATCGCGCGTTGGGTGCAGGAGCTCTGACAAATACAAGGAGCTAGGACAGTCTAAAAGTCCGCCCTGCACCCAATTAAAACTAAACGTAAAAAAAAGATAGGATTCATAGTAGAAAGCACGAAAATGTCGTATTAAATTGAGCCTGATTGATAATGCTGAAAAGAAAACTGTAATGTTGAAATTAAATGTCTTGATATGGAGAATTGCTATGTTTTCGGAGTGGAATCCACATTTGGAACTCTTAACTGGCAAGATATATGGGTCAAACGACTCATCCACGAACTATAATCGAGATTTAGTATAATATTCTATAACAGCCTAACTAATAGTAAGTCCTCATTAATCGTCCACATTAAACTGAAAAAGATACTTACTAGTATTAAGAAACCGTACATATTAAATTATATCTAGAAGTGTTAACAAAAGCTATTCTCAATTTGATGGACTTTATAGGTTTAAATAATGACACCGTTGGCCAGAAAATTATTATCGCACAAAATATCTATTTAAGTTTAAGTATCAGGAAAAAAAATGTTTTCTTGCCACAAGGGATCAATACTTAACACACCATAATCTTAAACTTCGCACCTTAGAGTCAACACAAAAGTTAGTCGTTGATATGAATACAGAGAAATATTATTATTCTGTACAATCAAATCAAAACTTTAATCATTGGATAAGGCCAATAAAACTTTTGGGTCATTATTATCCGTATATAACTTTTTGTTTCTTGTTCTCCAATTCAAACATAGGAAGAAGATCCAAATTATCTTCATTTTTTTCTCATTTTGTATATATTGAATAATTTTGCAATAAAAATAAAATAAACAAGACGAGTCGAAGAAAGCAAAGTAAAAAAAAAAGTTCAACAAAAAATCTCTACTGATCTAGGTCTCTGTGTGCGTATACATAAGTATATGTATAAAAAGGAAATATGTAAATTTAGTGTATATAGGAAAATCCCTAAAGAAAAGGAAAACGAAATCTATTGAGTGGAAAAATAATAATTTTTCCACCACCACCATCATCATCATTATCATCAATCCCATGAAAATAATAACAATAATAATCATTTACATTTGTATGATAAACCAATTTAAAGAAAATATGTATGTAGATGGATAAGACAACACAAAACGACAAAAGGCACAAAATCTTATTTTTTTTATTGGTTTCTGTGTAACACAATGATGAATCTGTGTGTTCGACGAAATGAATCAGATACTACGAGTAGAATGTCACATACGTTAGATTTATTCCCATCGGATGCGACTAATACATTTATACGTATAATATACATTTGTATATATATGCTTGATAGATCAAGGTACTCTATATATGTATGTACTCGTATAATACAAAACAATAAAATTTTATTACCTCTATTGCAATTTTTATATCTAATTCGATTGAATTTAATATAATTTTATGACGAAATAAAAATTAGAAATATTCCTTTGGGACATAATAAATTTATTAAATTAAGAAACTTATACCTATACATACTCGTATAAACATCGAACACTATACATATTGTATTACACCCCAAATCTAATTTATTGGGTATGATATAGGCGAACGCAATACGGTTTATTTAAATTTGGGACCTTCTCACGAACAAATCGTAAAATTGTAATGTTATAAGAAATTAATTAAGATTTTTAACATGATTTATGTTCGTTAAACCAATTCTATTTTTCTACCTGGTGAGTAAAATTCGACAGTGGTGTTAAACCAAAGTGCTGCGAACCGTGGAAATTCCCCACACAAAATAGATGACTATGCGGTTTCAAATTCGCGATATGACTAAAGGTTTATAGATACTGACTTGTTTGCTCCTCATTATACATATAACTGAGTACATAAAAATTAATAATCTTACACACAAAAACCATATTTAATCCCAAAAATTTATGATAAAATTATTCAATTGAAATTAACTTCATTAAAATAAATAAAACGAAAAATAACAAGAAACTGTACTTAGCTTTCTTCCTTATAAACTTTTATTTTTAATAAATTTTATATATATACAGGATTTTGCTGCTTTCCAAAAAATAAATAAATTTTCAATAAAAGTTTTTTTTTGTTGTTATAAAAAGAAAGAAAATGAAAATTTTCCTCAATTCACTGTGTGTTTTCCAATTTCAAATTAAAGAAGAAGAAGACGTTTTTGTACTGTATGTTAATGCCATAGTATTTAGTAGGAGCTCTATACATAGGTAATAAGATCCTATAGTAACAAAACTTAATTACTTTTTATATTTTTGTGCTATTCATTGTTTTTCTATACATAATCATATATATATACATATTGTGTATACAGCCAGAAGCATCCCACCCATCATGCTGGGAAATTGATATTTTGCTCATACAGCTACTTCAACGTTTTGTTGTTGCTACTATACATTTTCGAATGTATAAAATTTAAAAGTTTTTGTCTCTTCTTTATTATTGTATTTGGACTCTCGACAATTAGGGGATTAACCATAAAAAGCTGTATAATGAAGTATAATATTTTATATACAGGTCAAAAAAAAAAAACTTTCATAGAGCTTTGAGTACCGACAAATTTAAAACGGAGATATATTGAGTGGAATATTTAGCGGGTTTATAGTATTCGAAATTTTATATCCAACGTTAATTGACGTAAAGTGGACGTACGAATATGTGTTAACGTTTTGAAATTGGCTCTTTGGCTGGTAACTTAAAACACAAAACGAGTATTTAATCTTTATTAGATTATAATTTGGTTTTCACAACTGGTAATGATTTTAACAATATAGGTCAAAACTTGATTGGAACGAATGATTTAAGCATATGACGAGATAAATAATTATTTTTGAATTATAATTAATTTCGTTCATTGCACATTGTAGGTTTTCAGCCCAACGAATGATTTTACGTACAATCGCTTTACATGTTATCCGAGAATGTTATTTTTTTATTTTTATTTATTTGTTTGTTTACAATAATTTTTTGTGTGAACTATTCACCCCATTTTGAGCACTAGCTCATTCATAATAAGATGTATAGTTCTTAAATTTATATCTTATATTTAAAACATAGCTCCTGGTTTGATAACTTCTGCACTCTGTGTGTTCAACATTATTGCTTGTACGTGTAGTTGTGAATTAGTTTTTCTTGACTCGATGTAAATCAAATTAAACTGCATTTAAGTTAACCGATTAACTTTCTTAATAAGTATGGAACCCTTTCTGGACCAGTTTAGAACAAACTAGCTAGTTTATAACGAAACGATTTTTAAATTTTTCTTAACTATAAACTTTTTAAAAAATAAATTGTTTTCACGTCTATTTGACACGATAGTCATGGATATGTTAGTTTGTGAATGGCGAGAGTTCAACTTCTATCAACCACTAAGGTACAACGAGTGATATGGATTCATAAATGATATATTTAATCACCGCCCAGGTGGCGCAGTGGTTAAAGCTGCGGCAGTTGGAGCGGGAGGCACCGGGTTCGAATGACGATAGGGGCACGATGCAAAAGGGGTTTTTCACCATACGATTACGACAATCGGTGGTGTAAATGAACACACCAATGACCCCTGTTGGAGTGCAGAATTTAAGGGGCAACCATCTTCCATGTCAATACTATAGGCTGTCATGGAGTTGTGAAATGCGCAGATGCGTTCTACGTAAATCAGACCTATTTACGTATCGATTTGGCTGTAATGGCGTAAGGTAAGGAAGTAAATAAGCGATCCGCGAAAGAGTTGGAAGTGCCTAGAGCCCCGAAACAGATTGTAGAGATAAAAACAAACAAACAAACAGACATATTTAATCTAACTGGAATAAAATAAATTTTATTTGCTTCCAAAAAAACTAAATAAAACTACGTCAGCTTAATACATTTTGGTTGATCGATATGAAGTCAATTCATAAAAATATTTTATTTATAATTTAAATTCTATTTTTATTTTTAAAAATTTGAACTTAACATTTTTTGTTGGCTGTTTTTATTGCATATGAATCAATGAGTATGTGAGACTATAATATATAATAAAAACTATGCTTGTTTATATATGTTTTATGTATGTACATTTATGTTTGTGAATATGTATTGTGATTGTGATAATATCACGACGTACCAAAAACAAAACAAAAAACGTTTTAATTGTTATTAATTTTTGTTTAACTTATTTTATTGATAACAATTTATTTCGTTTTTTATTACACAACCGTTTAAATTTTTGGGTGCGCTGTAAATGTAATAAAACTATGTATTTTTAATTAAAAATTATTATTTTTTTGGTAATTGAAATTGTTTTATTATCCGTGTTCTAGTTTGATTATTCTTAACATTTGTTTCGGATACCAATTTTCGGATAAAATATACGGGACGAGGATTATCCCAGCAAAACCCATATAAATTGTATATAAAGTTTCTGATAACGAGTGCGAATGGCACAGGTAAATATATAAAATCGAGAGGGTATAAAAAAAATGTCGTCTGGTTTATTTCCACCCTTCTTATAATGTACTGTTGATAGTTTATTTGTTTTCGAATCCCTCCTCCTATTATACCGACCGTATTCACTTAGCTATATAGCAAGTATACTCACACCTTTCGAATATGAGTATATTTATTGTAGCCGAATTCTTAAAATTTTTAGACAATAAAATTTTCACCTCCATAAATATAAAAAAAGTATGTAACAAGAAAAACATTAACAAAACGGAAGTACAAAAAAAAAGAAAATGATAAACTTAAAAGCACCGAAAACAAAACTTAAATGTTGAAAATAATGAAAACTTAATAAATTATCGCGAAAGGAACTTTTGGTTACAAGTTACACAAACAAAAAATTAGAAGAGGAAAGTTTTTAATTTTCGTTGTATTACTGAGACTTATAAACAACTCGTTCGATTTAAAAAGAGTTGAAAGCTTTTCGACTCAAAATTTAGTTTTCTTGCAGGATTGTAAAAATTGAAGTAAGTATACCATTTCTAAAGGAAGAATCATACACACAATCATAGATTTTAGCGATCTTGTTTATTGATCGTTTGTCTATATATCAGTGAATTGGAGAACGTTTTGATTTATATGTGATGGGTTCTTTATTTTTAAAGTTGGCTGCAACCTTTTATAAGATTCCGCATTCAATGCCACAAACGCCCATGGCGCAAACCACCAATGCCCATGGCGCAAACCAAGGCTTTCATTAAAGCCCACAGACGCGCTTCTCAACCTTAGCAAACTAGATCAGTTTGAACCAGGGCAAAGAAGACAGTAGATTGACAGGTATATACTTGGAGTAAAACAAAAGAAGCCTAATATGATCGAAAGCCGGACAACTGCTGATGAATTGTTAGCTACCATATCATCGTTTTGAGACTTTTGTCACATACAGCATTATTGAATAGCTATAGCCAGTAAGTATACAAACAAATATTTTTAAGTTGTCCTTTTTCAATGAAAGAACGTAGTTGGGCAGCCGGGTTAAACCCTCTGACAAGCTATTTCGACTTACGATAACTATAAATGAATACTATGAAATATAAATGAGAACCCATTATAGCCAAACAGTCTGCAATTTCGTTGTCCTCAGTGTAATAATGGGCAGAAACCTATATGACCACCTCTTTGGTTCTAACAAAAAGGTGACACCTTGTTGTTAGAACCAAAGAGGTTCGGAAATTTCTTACAATCCCTTACCAATTTAGAGCTGGTTGGAGGATTGTTCAAGGAGTTAAGATCGGTTTTAATATCCGTACAAAATATAATCTCTTTGCTGCTGGCAACGAGATTAAAAGCTGAAATCACACAATGAGTAATAATTAATTGCGCTTGATAAATAGTAGAGTATAGTAGAGAGAGTATATTCATCCCAAACTTCCAGAAATTTTCAGATCATGGGATGGACAGTAGAACCCAAAGTCAGGCCCCCGTTTAGATAGCGAGCTCCATCTATAAGCGATTCAGATAACTGATTCAGCAAGTGGTGAGAACCACATATCCTGGATAGATAAACCACCTAAAATGATCTGTGAAAATGAAATACAGGCAGAAGCCTATCATTAACCATTTCGATTGCGATGGGTTAGTTTTTAGCATATTGTGAAAGCGTTTCAATACCTTCTTTAAGTTGAATTAAAAGTAACCTGATTTCGTTTAATTCAGACATTGAATCTTCTTAAATACGATTATTGAGTTCGGTAACCATATATATATATATATATATATATATATATATATATATATATATATATATATATATATATATATATATATATATATATATATATATATATATATATATATATATATATATACACACACACACATATATATATATATATATATATATATATATATATATATATATATATATATATATATATATATATATATATATATATATATATATATATATATATATATACCGGGAGTTTCTTTTAAACTAAGACGATCAAATATCTCGAAAAATAGCCACTCAACGGAAAAAATTTCCATAATCAAAATTTAATCATACCGCGGGGGAAATACATTAGTGCAAAATAAATAGTCCCCCACCCCACGCTTTGTAGGTGGGGCGGGGGTAACTTTTAAACTAAGATAGGAAGCCATATTTTTTTATTGCAGATACGGATTCTACGACTAAAAGTACGTATGATTTGAATGAAATATTTTGTTCGGTTCATGATAGATGGCGTTGTAATCGACGAAATTCAATATTTTCAATTTCTTGTTCTTAGAACTCACGATCTCAGAATCGAATCTTCTGCAATACGTTTGAAATAAAAAACATCACGTTTTCATTGGAAATACTCGAAATTCGTCATCAAAACAATTTATTAATGTAAATGGCAGGTGAATAAAATAATTTTAGTTTAAAATAAGTGTTCAAAATGATGGTCTGCGACTTCAATGCACTTATTAATACGCATTTCAAATGATTGTACACAACTGAGAAGTGTGTTTGGTTGAATTTCAGCACACGCATTTCTGATTCACTCAATCATGTTCTCACGTGTTGTTGGTTCTTGTTTGTAAACTTAGTCTTTGAGATAGCCCCACAAACAGAAATCTAGCGCAGTTGGATCTGGTGATCTGGCGGGCCAATTTATCGGACCACCTCTACCGATCCAGCGTCCATTGAAATCACGATCAATTTCACGTGCCACCACCGAATAGTGTGCAGGACAACCATCATGTTGAAACTATATGTTCCGTCCCACTTCTAAGCTCAAATTTTCAAGTAGTATTGGCAGTTCATTTTCCAAAATGTTTGGGTACATTTGATCATTCAAGTTGCCTTCAATAATGTGGGGGCCTATGAGTTTGTTGCCAATTATTCCACACCACACGTTGACAGTCCAAGGACGCTAATGTTCAACTTGACGAAGCCAGTGCGGATTTGTAACACTCCAATAATGCATGTTATGTCGATTAACCGTTCCATGGTTTGTAAAAGACGATTCGTCACAGAACATTACGCAACGAAAAAAATTGGGGTTTTGTTATATTTGTTCACATGCCCATTGACAAAAAGTTACCCGATTTTGGAAATCAGCGCCATGAAGATCTTGGTGTAAAAACACATGATATGGATGGTACTTGTGCCGTTTTAAAATTCTCCAAACACTGGTGAGGGACAATCCGGAATCGTGAACTATTTCTCATGTACCACCATGAGGATTATCAGCCACTTCTGCCAATACATCAGTTTCATTATTTTGTCCTGTGACTGTTGCTCTACGGGTTCTCTTTTTCGGTTGAACATTTCCATCAGTAATAAATTGTTTGATAGTACGGCCAAATGAAGCACGTGAACGAATCCTATCCGGAAAACGTTGAGCGTTAACAGCAACAGCATTTTCTAAATTTCTGCCAGCTTCTCAATAAACCAGAACCATTTCAATTTTCTCTGCCACAGTTTAACGCTCCATTCTAAAGTATTTTATCGTTTGTTTTGCAACTACGAAAAACATGAAGATAAGAAATAACACAAAAGTTAAATGTGATTTACAAAATTGAATAAATTGTTGTATTCTAAGAACAGGAGATTGAAAATATTAAATTTTGTCGATTACAACGCCATCTATCATGAACCGAACAAAACATTTTATTCAAATCATACGTACTTTTAGTCGTAGAATCCGTATCTGCAATAAAAAATATGGCTTCCTATCTTAGTTTAAAAGTTACCTCCACCCCACCTACAAAACGGGGGGTGGGGGACTGTTTTTTGCACTAATAAAATATATTAGTGCAAAAAAACAGTCCCCCACCCGCGGTATGATTAAATTTTGATTATGGACATTTTTTCAGTAGAGTGGCTATTTTGCGAGATATTTGATCGTCTTAGTTTAAAAGAAACACCCGGTATATATATATAAATATATATATATATATATATATATATATATATATATATATATATATATATATATATATATATATATATATATATTTATATATTTATATATATATATATATATATATATATATATATATATATATATATATATATATATATATATATATCTGTAATTATGTAATAGTTGAGCATATTATTTACTGTAATCAATATTCGGCGAGTAAAGTGTTGTTTATAAAGATCGTCATAAAATATTTATTCTTTTATTTTTTACTTATTCAATTTTATTTGTCATATTGCTTGATTTACTATAATTATCTACACATACATAATAGTTAAATCCCCTTTTTTACTGGTTTGTATAATTTCTAATATAGGACAAATAAAATGTTTCTTTTAAAATAATCTTAATACTTAAATCAAATAAAATAATTTAAATTGTTATTTCTATTTATTTGTCAATATTAATTACATAAACTAAAATAAAATAATGACATATTTAATTTATTGTATATGTAAGAGAGCTTTATAATATTTTCAAAAATTCCAATTTATACTATTTCTGGAATAATTTTCCAAAAAATTAATTAAATTATATTTTCCAACTAGGCTAAGAAAACCATGCCAATATAGATGTAGTTTTCCAAAACACAAAAATAATTAATTCAATTTTCGTCTATTTCCAATCAAGTTTATACACCAACAAAATTTTGTGAATATTATACACTTTTAAAATATTTATTACAATACTTCAATTCTCTTACCACAATAATAACATTGGGTTTTTGTGAAACTATACATCCCTCGTTTTTTAGTATAAACGTCATTTACAAAAGAAAGGGGATAAAGCGCAGATTTTCTATACTTCTTGCCGTATTATTTTGTCGATGTTAAAAATACCGCCAAGTCCCATGAGGATTATATTAAAACGGTAAAAAATATAAGAAAACTGTATCGTAACCACCCACTCCTTTTTGACTCTATCCTAATTTATCAACAATCAAGGTTGTTTTTTTTCTTATACACTATCCTGCTATTGTGTATATACACATATAGTATATATGTACTCGAAAATGTACTTAAGTCACAATTTGGTCGTTATATCCTATCTATGTACAACAACAACTATATACATAATACGAGTAAATATAAGATGAAGTTGATTGGATTAAATTAGAATATATATCTCGGTTATACAAAATTTAGATTTTTTTTTTGGGGGAGAAAGGACGAATTTCCTGTTCACACACAGAATTGTAAAAATTTGATTTGAATTAAAAATTGATTTTTTTTTGTTTCGTATATATATATTCCGAATATATACGGGTATACACAATTAGTCCTACATAACCGGGTAAAGGCTTTTATTGTATTTTGTCGAAATTGAAATCATAAAAAAGTTATTTTCCGATTAAGCTTCCCAAAATGTTAGTTTTATGTATCAGAATTTTTCCAATACGCAAAAATAAATAAATAAAATTTGATTTTTGTGCAGATATTCTGTGCACATACTCGTACAAACACACAAATACTATTTATATTGTTCGGAAATGTGTAGTTACAACACAACCAACAACAAAATCTGTAACAATAAAATATTGTTGCATTCTATTGATTCGATAAAATTTAGAAATCGGCTTAAACTGTTGAAAATTATTACATTTGGACAATAAAGCTTTAAGTGCTATATGTGTTGAAAAACTGTTAGAATTGAAAATGTTATAGTTTGTTATGACAAATGGGATCAATCACATAAACAATTGCTAGAGATATGTAACATTAGTATTGGCGTTGTTTGATTAAAGTCTAAGTCGAATTAAAATTATTTCATAATCTTCCGAGCTTCTGTACTCGATGAATTTGACGTTCTTATTTAAATATAATGATCAAAAGGCTTTGGCCTTTTTTAACCTCTCTGAAGAAATATATCATATATGTAGTTGGTCCTAAAATATATAGCAATCATACGCTGACGCAGCAGAATAATATCGATTGGATGTTGAACTATTCCGATTATACGAGAAGTTGTTACGGTGTTGGCTTAATGACTCAATGATTAGAACGATTCTAATCAATACTGGTCGTTTACAATAAGCTAAGTTTCAACCAAAATCCGATTCTTTATACATATTGTATATGTAGTCAGCCTAATGATCGTTCTTACACCTAAATGTGGTATTTAATGTCCTCCAGGGTAAGAATATCGTTTTAATTGTTTTTAAATGTTTAGATTCTTGTGTATATATTTATTTTAGGGTTATTCGAGTACAGTAAAAGTTTGATTTGTAACTATGCTATAAAGTCCAAATAGCATAACATATTATATTTATATTCAAGCATTTTTTATAGTCACTAAAAATTTATAAAATTTGTAAAGGCCTTTAGGTATACGATAGTGGTAGTATTGTTGAAAAATTCTATCCGTTGAAAATATTTCAAAAAGTAACGCATTTCTATACAATAACATAATTCTGATAGTTACATTTTTTACAAATAAAATTTATAAAGTTAAGACAAATAATATAGTTGAGCTCTCATATATCGTCATGCGAGTTCTATTTTGTCCTATAGACCATTTTTTACGAAATTGAGCGATGAATAGATTCTTAAGCTCTTTCAGAATTTTTATTCAAAATTGACCTACATATCTCTTATAGTTCCGAATATAATTTTTGATTTTAGTGTCCTATAAACCTAAAAATCGTTTATTTTTAGATCGCTTTTGTTCTTATGTGTCCTATCTTTAAAAATCTCCAAGTAGGACACATGCGTAATTTACGTAAAATTGTACTTGAATGTTTTAGTGTCCTATATCCAAACTGAATGGATATGGGACACAAATCACATGGACAAAGTTAAAATTCTAAAAAAAATTATATTTTTTGTTTGTCCTATATCCAATTAAGAAACCTGCGGTGATAGAAAAAGTATAAATAGTCCGTGTTTTTTTCAGGATCGAAAGAACAGGAATATGGCATGTACAGAAAAATATTCTAAACCGAGTATAATTCTTTGTGCCAAAAACGATATTTGCGAAAACATTACCGATTGCACTGAAATGCAAATTAATGAATTTGAGAGACATCGAAAATTAAACGACTATGCAAAAAGGGCCCGACAAATAACTTTTTCTAAAAGATAAATCGATAGCATTAATAGCTTATGATTTAGAAATTATATATACTTTACCCAAAGGAAACACATAAATTTTTTTATAAACGAAAATTCAATGTCTACAATTTAACCGGATATTGCTACACAAACAAAACTATCTACTGTTCTCTTTGGTATGAAAGCCAAAGTGGTAGAACCGGGAAAGACATCGCTAGGTTCTAATTAAAATATTGAAAGCCATATGCGGGTTATATTACGAAGTTTATACTTTGGTCAGACGCTTGTGTTCCCCAAAACCGCAATCGTATCACCAGTCTAGCATACTTAAATTCTGCGAGTATACCAACGTTACAAATATAGTACAAAGGTTTTCATCTCCTGGTCATTCCAGAATTCGAGATCTCGACATTTAAAAGATATTAGCTATTTTAGTACTGTTCTACTGATACGCCATTGAAAGTCGATGCAGTATCCTAAAATAATGCAGATGTACACTTAAAAATAATGCAGATCCAGTATATTGTATTTTATAATTATAATCTGGCTTCCTTTGGGTTAAATTTAAGTAATCTAAAATCTTACTCAGCAACCGAAATATCATATTCAAAAAATGATATTTTATCAGTTAAATATAGAAAGACGTTTATGGTGAAATGGAACCGGAATATACCGTACCACTGATTTTTAAATCAAATCGGCGAGCTTAATCTACAACACCTTTCCATGATGACTAAATAACCAAATCCAACTCAACTAAGCTCGCCCGAGTAATTTCTAAGGAAAATATATAGTTTCCATGTTTGATTATACATGTCGCACGAGGATCAGGAATTCTATAGGGTAATTTTGAAAATGCCGCACCAAAAACGAAATTGGACTAAGTTCCGTTTATTGAAATGTGATTTAAAAACTATTATAGACTGAATTTTCTATAGATGGGTTTTTCTTCTTTTGTCCTATATCCCATGCATTCCAATAAATTTATCAACAAAAAATAAATTGGTTTTACATTTCTATATGGGAGTTGTTCTATATCCAGTTTTGCCATTTTTACTCTTAAAAATTTTGCTGGTTCCGGAATTAAAGCCAGCTCCAGTTTATCGCTGAAACCATTCAAGAAATGCTGAATCTGTATTTAAAAATTAACTAACCTTAGACATAACATTGAGAAGGTAACCTTTTTTTTATTTTAACTTTAAAATTCGATTACTGTAAAATTTTGTAAATGGTTAATAGGACAAAATAGAACTCGCATGACGATATGTCTATATGTAGATGTATATTAACAGGCAGTAGTATAGAATTTTTATATTTAAGGTTAATCAGAGAAACGAAATCTTAAGCCAAATACTTCCTGTGTTCATGTCTGTAGAAATTAATTAAATATGACTTTGTAGTAAATTGTATTCTTATACAACTCATATTTTCGGGTTATTTTATTAATGGTAACTGCAATTTATACACAAGTTCACAGTATTTGTTCTATTGCGACAATCTAGATTAATTTTCTAATTTTCTTGATTGTTATCAGATTAACAAATATATTTGTATTCAAATTTTTCAAATTAAAACTCTAGAACGGAATCAAGTAAAAATTTGTAGTCAACAAACTAGACAACAGACATACCCGAAAATATTCTTGAAGAAGTGGAATGATAACCGAGAAAATAAACCGACGACACAAAAGAAAAACAAATTCTAAGAAAACTTTGTCTCTAGTGCAGAATACAACTATAGACGTAAGAAGTAAAAAGTTGAAGATTACATTAATTACTATTCTTTTAAATTATCATCATAAACAATTTATTGTTTTTTTAGTTGAGTTTAGTTCTTCGGTGGTTCTTTTGTTTTGTTTATAAATAAATTCATGTCATGAATAAATTATTTAATTTTTGCTACGATTTTAAAACTTGTACCAACAACAATAGCACAACCACCGAACAAATAAAACTTCTATGGTTTTGTTAATTTCATTTCAAACTCTTTATCGTATCTCGACTCTCGTCTTGCTTTGAGAACTGCGAGAATAATGCTTGGGGTACATATTTTTTCTTCTGCAATATCACCACACCATGCCGAGCCGTGATGATGGGGTTTCTATTGTTTAAAAATTTCACTCCATTGTTGCGTACGAAACGATTTCTAAATTGATTGATGAGCTTTAATGACATGTTTCAATATTTTACCGTTTATTGGTATTATTGTTGTTGTGTTATTGTATATGAAATGTTTTGAAAACTTTTTTTTGGTTTTCGCTTTTGTTGTTTATTCCAAGGTGAAAGAAAATTTTGTACAAATGGTGTAATTTATGAGGATAATTAATGTCTATGATAATAAACAGATTTTTAAGGTAGCTTCTTCCTAGGGGTTGTTGTGTATAATATATAAATACAATATAATAGGCCAAACAATGGTAAATTATGATGGGGTTTAAATGGGCTCATCAATATGAATAATTAAATGATTTATGTCAATGGCGTTGTTTGATTTTTGAAATGAAACATGATATTCATTTTAATCCATTCGATACTTTGGATGGATATATACTACGACTTCATGCCAATAACTTTTTTAATGTAATCTCAGGTGCATTTATGCATAATAAATATAAAATATATGCAGTCTCGACGAAAACTTAAGATTAATTGTGAATAGAATACAAGTAGAAGTTTTTTTGGGTTTACATTGTCTAATATGGAAAATACATGAAATCCGAAAAACTTTATCAAAAAAGCAAAGTATATAAAAATATAAATTTCTAAAGCGCACATACGTTGTTTATAAAAACTCGACTTGGGAAAAGTTAGGAAAAGGATTAAAAACGAACTGAATTAATAGAGCTATATTTAAAAAAAAAATGTTCAAATGTTAAAAGTTGATTTATAATGACGCAGATGGTAGCAGCTTTTTTGTTGTATCTGAATTAGAAAATATATGCCAACAACATAGTATAAAAGAAAAGCCAGAAAATTGAAATTTATTTCTAAATGTGAGGATAAACACCAACCAAAAATACACACACAAAAAGAGCGGAATGGGTTTTTGTTTTTGGAATTTAGATGAGGGCAAAATGATTTTGGAGGTGGATAGAAACCAATTTAGTAAATTAGTTATACATCATTTTGGCAGCGAGGTGAACCCCGGTTATAAATATAGCGATTTAAAATTTACCTGAAAGGTTTATGTATAATTAATTTGCAAATGGATTTTGATATGCGGATTCTTGTTTTATTGCTTTTATATAAGGATATATGTATTATATACACTAAACGTCAATCATATGACCAATTTTTAGTTTAAATTTTTTTTTCATATAATGATGAAGATTAAAATGTAAAACAAAACGATAAGTTAATTCTGTATATAACATGTCTGATTATCATACCTTAAACAATGCTCAATTTCGAATAGTTAAATGTATTGTGCTTTTATTGAAGTTCGCCTAAATGTCGATATGATTTCAATTCATTGGACAAATAAGTTCTTTGTTGTACTTTTACGTGCAGTTGTGTATTTGTGTAGAGCTTGAGGTGCTGAAATATCATAGCTATACGCGAACCCTGTTACGATGATTCAATGTGTTAAAATTGTTTTCTTGATGATGGTACAAGATGAGTTAACCTAACATAACCTAACTGCGAGGCTATTGAAGAGGAATGTCACAACATCATTCAAAATGTTAACAAATGTTTGAAATATCGGAATAATAATGATTTATTTAGAATTGAGATTTAAAAAGTCAACAGGTGCTAGTGACATCTATATGCAAGAATGATAATAAAGCAAGAGCTGTTTAGTTTCATTCCGCATTATTTACTCATATTATAAAAGTTTTAATATCACACCAATAGTTTATCCCCAAAACAGGTCTTAAATAATATTCATATTTAAATTACGAAAGTGACTTTAAACCTTAACAAAAGAAATAAAATTTCAATCACAATATATTTATATATACTACACCAATATAATCGATCCGTTTGACATCTGGTGTTAATGTTCTTCGCATAAAAAAATGAAGATATCTTCTCCTTTTACTATTTTAGTCTAGTATACGATTTTATATTCAATCAAAAACCAATTTTAAATTTTCTTAAAGAGAATATAAAAGTTATCATATCGGTGTTGGATTAAATATAAATATATACTTGTTCAGAATTAGGAAAATGTGGAATGAAAATCTTATCTATAAAGCTAGATAATCGTTTACGAGTATGTATAAAATATTTTTTAGTTCAAAAACAGTAGATAACAGAGATAACGGTAAAATTAATAAGAATTGGTTTTTCATGTAAAGCATAAATAAATTGTGTGGGAATGTTAAATTCGACAGAATATTACATATTTAAATATACAGACATAGTTACGAGTATATGTTAATAAAGAACAGTAGCACCTACTCTTACGACTAAATACATAAAAATTCAATTGAAAAATTAAATTTTGGATTTTATTGGATTTACATTGGATTTTTATAACATATGCCATCATCATCATTAGTAGCAAACTGGATTGTGGAGTAGCAAACTGTCTTTGTCTATATATGTATACACTATTGGTTTTTAATCTTAAAAAATTATATTATTTTAAGTACATATATATGAGAAAAGGTGAGAAAGTATTTAATCGTGAATAATTACTTAAGTACTGTATACCAACAATAAAAATATCTGAAAGTTGTCTACTAGCGTAATAAACTTGTAATAAAAATAACTTTTGGTAAAGTATAGCAAAATAAATACTTATTAATAGGTATATAAAATAAAGTATTTTATGCAACGAGAATTTTCTTTTGTTTAAATTTAAAATTATTTTGCAATGAAAATTTAAATTTTTCTGCTAAGTTTGTACTTTTAATAAATTAGGATGATGTTTGATTATCTTGGGTGGTTGAAGTATTTATTTTGTTATAGTTATAAATTTAAAAAAAAAATCAATTAATTTGAAATAAATAAATAATATACAGTGAGTGGGATGTCTTAGCAACAGCTTTAGGGATAGTTCGATTAAATCGTTTACTTGCGTTGGTAAAAACTAAGTGGGAGTTTCTTCGCCAGAAGCCAAAGTGAATAAAACGAAAATAAATATTAAACCCATGGAATAAGAAAAAAATTGGGCAACGGAAGGTGGTATCGCCAACGAGAGCTGCGATCAAGATATGAAAGACTCAATAGTTTAAACATAAGTTTAAAGTGTAGATAAAATATAAAAATATTATATCAAATTTTAAAAAATTTATGAAATATTGTTTCTTTTAATGGTGACTACCCATGAGAAACGATAAACCTGCGTGTTTGGAAACCCGCTGTGTTGCGTTCGGGCTATTGTTGTGTTGCACTTATTTTCTTCGATTTAATAATTTGTGAGGTTAGAAATGTAAACATAATTTTAAAATGATCAAAACTTGTTATGCCAAATCAAACAAAATTTTATTAATTTCAACATCATATACAAACAAAATGACAACCATAGTACCAGAATATTAACAAATATCTGCTTGTAGAAACTGGCAAGTGACTTTAATGTAATTTCATATCATAAAAATTATTTGACTAGAATTAAACTGGGTATCATATCGATACTACCACAGAATTTATTTTAATCTCCGTTTAATTTTACCTTAATCAAGCGAAAACCAAGTGTATAAGCTTTTCAAACTTTTTTTTAAATAAAAAGCTAAAAAGCAACAAAAGATACGAAGCAAGAAAAAATACAAAAAATCTAAAGATACAGACATAACGATATGTACATTTTATTTTACGTTTTCTTTTTATTCAACGATGATCGTTTTCCTATTTCAAAGCTTTTCACTCAGTTTCAGAGTTTTTCTGTATTTTCTATTTTCTTATATTAATTTGATGAGGCAATTAGTTGAAGAAACATTTTTTTTCTCTTCTTTATCCATTAAAATTATACAATAATTTTTCTTTTTCGTTTTTCTTTTGTTTTTTTTGTTATGATTTTGGAATTGGATTAATGAATTATTCAAGCACAAAAAATAAGTAAAAGGAAAGTACCATAAAAGAAGAAAAATATATTTATGTATAAGAAGAAAATTAAGTGAATTAAGAATATAATTTATTGTGATTATGTATTATATTATAATCTATATATACAAATATATATATATATATATATATATATATATATATATATATATATATATATATATATATATATATATATATATATATATATATATATATATATATATATATATATATATATATATATATATATATATATATATATATATATATTATGAACAAGAAGAATAAAACGAAAACTACCAGAATTATACCATACAGAAGGAACACACAGTCAAATTAAGAAATAGAAATACGTTACAAGATTTCTGAGCGCGAGGGAAGAAATATGTGTATGATGAAACAGGTAGATTGCAAAGCAATTAATTTTGTGTGAAGTAACAAGAAAATTCCTACATTGTGGGTAATTAATTTCTGGCGTGGGTGTATAATAATATTTTTGCTTTTCTTTTGGGTGGCACGGTATAGGATTATTTCGACTGTAAAGGATTAAGCAATAATGACTGGTTAAATAATTTATCATGTTTTTTGTTTTTATTTAATTAATTTATTAAGGTTATCACCAATATAACTTTAATTAGAAAAATTAAATTGAAAGAAAACAGGAGAGGTTACAGAGTACAAGTTGATTTCTCACTAATTTCTAAAGTCGAATATAAAACTGTTCTTAATTGTTCTTACATATAATCCAATCGAAAACATAAAGTTATGATAGATACTCGGTTCAAATATTGACACAAGTCAACTGTTATACATAAGCTAAATTAAACTTATTCGTTAGAATAACAATTCTTTTATATCCTTCAAATGACATATCTCGTTTAGGGAGGTCAATCCAATAAACAACCAAATCAACTAAAAATTATCTATAAACGAGTGCATTATGATAATAACATTCGTGCAGAATTGGCTCATATTCAATACAAAAACCAAAACGTGGAACTGAACAAATTTATAATAAAAGATGTATAGTAGTAAGGTCGTGATATATCACAATCCAGATAATTTTATTTTATCATTCTCGATCTTTACTTATCACAATTTTTAGCACAATTTTGATTTTCCAACTTCCATCAATATTTTGAAAATTATTCAGTTTCTCCATTAATTTATCCACTCTTTTGTTTTATTGAATCTCAGTAAAGATATTGATATGAGTGATTTTTAAATACCTTTAACAATTGAATCTCGACTGGATTAAAACAGCAGTCTTCACGTTGGTATAGAACGAAACCACTTTTAGAAACTATTGTTAACACTACTGTTGAAAATTTTATCACTGTTTTTGTTCATCTGATGAAAATTTTTCTGGTCTATACTTTATTATTTGTTATATCAGAAAGCCGGAAATTTGTAAAAGGCGGCATGTGTAATAACCGTCTTTCATAACTCTGAAATTAGGTCATTGAAACAGAATTAGTAAATGGTCATTTTTGTTATAGTCAATGATAAGCTTGGGAAATCATGAACATTAAATTACCATATTCCAACTATACCAATCATTAACCAAACCAACTCTTAAAACGTCTTTATCGATAAAATGTAAATGCAAGTATTTAATTTTATTGCTCCATAAGGAATAAATCAAACAGAATGATAATATAGCAGACATATATGTCTATACGTATGAATAAAAATAACATGTATATTATCTGTTGTAGAACGTATGTATATTTGAGATGTTTACCACATTAAACACATCATAAATTTTCTAATTTATAAAATTTTGGAATAAAGATAAAAATTAAAATGTATTATCTCTGTAGACTGTATACAATAATTTATAAAATTTTCAATTTTTCATTTTCAATAGATACCAACTAGTCTCTGCTGTTTTTTTTAAATAAATTAATTTATAATTAAATTAAAAATACAACAAACAAAATATCTATTAATCATAATTTATTTATAATATTGTAGTAAAAAAAAAACCGAAGTCACATCACAACCTTTGTGATAAATTGACTCGAGACGATGATCAGATAAAACAAAATTTAACTCAATTTACACCTCACCCTATTTCTACTCGTTGTTGTACTTCGTTTTTGTGTACAACACACATTTGTTCTGGAGATGACACAAAAACATAAAAAACTTTTTAAATAAAAGTATCCTTTTTTATGTTTTCTTTTTATTTATGTATATCCTCATCATAAATTTACCATATAAATATGCCTCTATTTATTGTGTCCACATAAATATATAAATTGGGTGTGATTGAAAGTTAATATATATCGACTGAGTCTACCTCGAAAAAAGCTTCTCTAATCAACCTAATATTAGTATACAAAGATAATAGGAATACAATAGTTAAATGATAACAGGAGGATAGTAGATAGGGTTAGTAGTTGGCACAAACAATACAAAAGACAAAGAGATACATTATATTTGTTGATATACGTTTTGTTTATTATTATTATTTTTAATAAACTGTTAATTAAAATAACAAACATATTTAAATGACATTCAACAACTATACAAATATATATTCAATAGTTAAATCTAGGATAACAGCAAATTTTGTTTATCCATATAATCAGGATCACAAGGATCATTAGCATGAGTGCAGTCTGAATATTTGATATGTTATCGTTTTGTTGTTATATTACATTATGTATGATGATTAATGATAACTAGTTTTAGTTGGACACATTTTTTTGTGAGTCACTTTGATTTATATGTAGGTTAATGATGCGGGTGAGACAAACAAATTATCCACTCCTCTATCATCAGCTATGGTGAATCCAAATAAAATAATATTTATAATTAAGTTATTTATAGAGTACTCAATTAAGTTAAGTATACAGTATTGGCATTTGGTTGAAGTCACACTCCATTAACACTAGGAATTTGTATGTAGTTTAGGGATCATCGATAGATGATTGATTGGAATTCCCCTAAATATAAAGCCAATACAATGACTTTGTTGTTATTAGACATAAACACTGTGTGAGTGTAAATACACTTTGAACCCGATATAGCTAATGATTTTAAATTATTTATATAAAAAAGTGAGGCTAGCGGATATATATAGAAAACGATTGTCTAAAATTATCAATGCAAATATAATTAATAAATAATATATATAAACAACAGTGAGCAGTGGTTTCTTAAGGGGTGGTCTACTATATAATAAAAATAATTGATTAAATAGTTTTAATGATATATTTTATATTCTTGATAGAGAAGCTTCTCCCGCATTAAGATACAAATTTATTCTAAAACGAGAATATCAAACACAAAATGACCAAACTATCACGTCCCTGAATTAATTTATACTCATATGCATATCATTACGTCTGTCGAATTAATTAAAAACGAAAAATTAATGCAAGCACAGGTATATTGACGACACTCGACTCAGAAACATGATATTATCAAAGAATGGGAGGCCTAATACCATAAATACGAAAACTAGAGCAAATAAAATGGTAAACATTAAAGGACGAAAAGAAGAAAACAGATAAAATAATAATAATTATTCTCAAGTGAATATTGAAACTTAACTTTTCTTTCTGAATTTATAAAACAAAAACTAAACAAGAAAAATAGAAAGCTCGACTTTCTTTTTTGTTTTGTAAACTTTGATTTTATTGTTATGTAGAGTATGAAATGTATGAACCGCACAAATAGAAAGACTAGAGTTTCTATAGTACTTGTGAGATAATCGTAAGTAGATATTTATGGTTAAAAGTTTTAGGTTATACTTACATTTTTTTTCTATCAAGTAGCTGGGTGATTTTCTTCATTACGTATATGGAAAAGTTTGTGCGAAATGGATTTGATATAATCGAATATTTCCGATTTTATACTCGTACAATATTTTCTCACCTTTTTAACTCGTCATGTTTTTGTGATAAAGGTATCAATAAAAATTCAAATTTTTTTAGCTTTTTTGTATTCAACGAAAAGAAACGAAAAATGGAAATTGTTTAGAAAACTACACTTATGAGAATACTCAAAGGAAAAAAAAAATAAAATACCTAGGCATGTATTTTTATTGGTAGAAGAGTGGTTTTTCCAGTATTTTTTATATATAAAGTATTTATATTGAGTTATTGCTAATACTCGTAATAGTAAATGGTTATGTATCGAAACAAGCACCTCATCGGAGGCCATTATTGCGTTTTTGCTGATGATATTTTGACTGGGATCTATAGTCCTTGTGTGTTGCTTTTATTAGAATTTAGTTTAATTTATTTTGAAATCTATGATTTTGTATTTGACTGCGTTGATGCACACCAATGATGTTGAATGCATGTCAATTAATTAAAGTTCTATTGCATAAGATAAGGTTGTGAAATTAAAATAGTAAATGATGCCTCCACGAATCAATACCCTTTACATTTTGTATTTATAGTTTTTCTTGGCATATTGCAAATTATAAATTGCATCTAGGTATAATGATTTGAAACTGGATATTAATGGCGATGCTTCCAAAATTATTTTGATTGTTTCAATCTTTGTCTTAATTCAGATCTTTATGTTATAAAAACAATTCGCTTGCCATCAACCCAACCAAAATCCAACTAATCATGCGGTGAGCACACAATGAAAATCCAGGTCAACATATGTCAGCTTCTACATATACGGTACAGTAGTTCCTTCATCCATTTTGAATTAATTGTGTAGATCAAACAAAATTAATCCACATTGTAAACTGTTTTAAAGTTCAAATAGTATACTAACATAAATACACATTGAAAGCAAAGTTTAATAGAAAACGAGAAAAGCATAAAAAAGTTTAAAGCATACTAAACATCAGTCTTCCCAGTTTTTTTTTGTAACTTTCTGTTTAAATCTAAAATAAATTCTATTTATTTCTCTAGTTTCTATATACGTAGTATACGAACTTTAAATTATTTATTTTCCATTTTCCACTTCAAAATTTTCAATTCTTTTTTCTACTTTATATTCTTATCACATCTAGAATATAATAATATTCTAATTTACTTACAAGTAAAAACATTTTTAAGTATATCCATATATGTACATGAAGAATATTATAACCGATATTGTTACTGTTATGTTGCGAGTTTTATAATTCAGGAAATTGTTTCTGGAACGTCAAGATAAATATATATATATATATATATATATATATATATATATATATATATATATATTTATATATATATATATATATATATATATATATATATATATATATATATATATATCGTTCTGCTTGTGACCTACTCTAACTTTTCGCTGAATACTGACCAGTTTACACGATTTTGTTTAATAGCATCTTGAACTGAATTTCGAGTAAAATTTAGGTGGTTAGCAGCATAACACACGCATCGGACATCTTAATAACTTTAAGATTATAACTAGTGATTTGCTTTAAAATAAAAAAATACGATATCTGTTATGACTGTTCTTCGATTATGTACTGTTCAATGTACCAGTGTCTTTAAAAAAATGCGTGATTGCACTATAAACAGATATTTATGAATATATTAAAGTAATAGGAATTTGACGAGCAATGTACGTACATCAGTAATATATAATGTTTCTGTTTGTTCATTATACTTTGCACGTGTGTGTGTGTTGAAAAAATCCACATAACGTACGTTGGGCATGAAAATACTTACTACCATCACTCTAAATTTCAGCCATATACAGGTACGTGTATCTTGTAATATTTGATTGACTGAACAGTTATTGTTCATTGTTCCAGCATCGTGTCTCTAAATTTAATTGCTTAGAATAAAATTCTTCTTTTTATTAAATAACAAAATGATGTATTCAACTTTAACTTAATATACAAAATGTTATCATTGGAATATCTTCGCAAAATAATATATACCATGTGGACGAAAGCATATATGTTATGAATTCATTATATTTGAACAGAATTTCTTTTATCTTCAATATCCTTATATTTTGGGTATATGCATAAAGATAATAATAAAACCATCTTCGCAATATCATTCAATATCATCAACTCTCGTATATAAAACCATAAAAAACCTTATCAGTTCGTGTTTTTAATTCTAATTTTAACCACTTTCAAACGAGTATGTAATATATGAATACACTCGTCAACATAAAAAAATTTGCATGAGTTTCCATTTTCTTTTGAAAATGGAGAGACGAGATATGTACTCGTATCTATAAACAGATAATAAACTGATGCTTGTTGAATTATTATCATTATCCTTATTACTATTATTATTATGATTATTGTTTGTTTGAGATTTTCAGTATTTCATTTTCATGCTCTTGGATAAGTTAAATTATAATTTACAAAAAGCGTAAATAAAACATCCATCTCAAAAGGGGTTTATTGTAAAGTCATTGGTGAACGTTTAATATGTTAGGTATACTGTGAACCAGCATAATAGTAATGAATGTATAGAGTATAGTACATATCTGTATATAGAAGAAAACGTTGATATTAAATGACTTGGCAAAATTATTCACAATGATTGTATCGTTAAGGGTGGTATTTGATATAATCCGATATGTCTTCTAATATCAACAAATATATAATTCGATATCATATTATTTCTTACTTTTTCAGGGGTTACAAACAATTAATTTTATATTTTATTTAATAATTTTTGGTTGAACCAACCGAAGGTTTAAATTGAAAAGGAATTGTTCTAATTAATGTTTATTTATTTATGAATCGAAAATATATTCAACTGACATTCGCCTAAAAGCAAAATAGCATAAATTAAAATATAAAAATAATTTAATTGATCTACTTTAATTCATTTATAACATTAGTTAACTTTGGAATGCTGTCATGATGAAAACCTTATTAAACAATGAAAATTTTTAGATATTTTCCGAAAAAATGGCAAGAACATCAACAAGAGAATGAACATTTTTCAACAAATTAATTAACTCTTTCAATATCAGATGAACGATAAAGTATAAAGATTTTTATTTTTTGAAATATTTTCCAACTTTTCTTTTCAAAAAACTTTTGTTTTTTGGAATACCCGATTTTTTCTGATACTGTGAAAAATGATTTTCCACTCTATGTTTTTAATTTTTTTCTAATTCAGTTTTAATATTATCATTTATCATTTTTTTTTCATAGTACTGTACGAGTGAGTTTATATGTACACATAAATAAAGAGTTTTCAGCTCAACACCGTGTATAATATTTTTCATTCTGTGATTACAGTGTTTTTTCTTTATTTCAACGAACGGTGAAAATAAAATAATGCTACTAATAGGTGTTGTTGTTTCGTTATACTCGTAAAGTGTACATAGAAATGATAAATTAATAGAAACAAAAAGAAAATTGTGATAAAAATTACAATTATTTTCTATTTTCTGTTTAATGTATAAAAGCATAATTTTTATAATGAAAGCACTAGCTGTGAAACTTGGGAAAATATATAAAATAAGCGGGTAGTTTGCTTTGAGTACACACAGTACTCAAACGTATAGTTACAATTAATGTTGTTGTTGAAGTATCGCGTACATATATCACATTTTTATCTAGAATAATAAACGAAGGTAAAAATGGTAAAACAATCGTTATCATACTGTAATTATTTTGAAATGTGTACACATTATAAGCTGTAAAGTATTTAAATTTAAACTGTATACAAACTGTACACAAAACTGTATACCAAGTTTCAGTTCCGAATGTGGATTATCTTTCTAGTAATTCTCGTCATGCACCCCTCGTTGTTGTACATAATTAAATAGTGGTCAAATATAGAACTAATCAGCCATTGTAAATATAAAAATCACGTTGTTTTGGATGAGCCTAGTATATAATTTGCCAGAAAAACAACCAACTGGATTACCTCTTATGTCAAACACTCCTATTTATTCCATTTCCATATATGAACTTAAATACATTCATCAATAATTGTTAATGTCCTACTTTATTGAACAATGACAAGACGTTAAAATATAAACTCTTGTCAGCCCAATAACCAATTACATGAACAACTAATGGGTTATGGTCAAGTATTGTATGCAAATTAATTATATCGCTTTCTTTTTTAATATATTAGCATATTTATATTTGCTAGATTTGCCGGAACAATTTTACCGAATACATCACAGTCTAGGCAAAACAATCATTTATCCTTTATATTTTTTACTAGAGCTCGGTAATCTTTTCTGTAAGAAATTCGAAATTTTAGATCACCAAGTAGTAAAGCGAATTTATATATTATAGAATACAAATTAACGAATATAAACTGAAAGAAGTATATCGTGCGTGGCCATATATAAACATATTATCATTAAGTTAAATCGCACGCAAACAATCGTAAATAAGATTGTATGATGTGATAATTCGCATGATTGGATGTCGTTTAGTTTGTTGTTTTGTATATTATATGAATAGATATTTTTAAACAAATTTATCCAATTTTGTTTATCGATTTCAATTTGCGACATATCACTGCCAAATACAATGTGTGTGCGGTTTTGATATTCATTTTATCCCAAACTGTTTTTCTAGCGATATCGAAATAACTTTATTTTTCCGTTACATTAATACAAAGTCAATTTTCATGAAAAATTAAATTAGATTTTATTTTTGGTTCTCTATAAGTCTAAATATACGAAAATACATACATAGTTGCGTACAAAGATATATATATATATATATATATATATATATATATATATATATATATATATATATATATATATATATATATATATATATATATATATATATATATATATATATATATATATATATATATATATATATATATATATATATATATATATATATATATATATATATATCGGTTAAACCTGAGATGGTTGTTCTTTAATTTTCATTTAGCTGATATCAGCAAATCTTATTTAATCTATTGTTAGTGAATGAATTTTTTAATATACACAATCATATATAAAGTGGCACGTGTAGATTATGATTGGATTTTGATATTTATTAAATAGTTAATTAGAGAGCTTTTCACAGAAATTCAACTAAAAACCACAATGGAACACCGACCATGATAAAACCAGCTTATATATTTTATACCAAGAACGATGGAACATTTCATCTAATAATTTTTAAACTCTCAGTTCTCCATTAGTTAGATTTTGTTTATAAAAACTTATTTTATTTGCTTTTATCTTTACATTTTAAATAACCTTAATTGCATTTCTAAATGAGATACATCCGACTGTAGCAGAAAAATAAAAATTAAAATTAAAACTTTCTATTTAGTACAATTTTCATTTAGATAAAAAATAAAAATTTCAAAATTCAAATAAACAAAATTGTGAAGTTGTGGAAACAGATTTTTTTTTTGTTTTTGTAACCCATGCACACCGAGTGGATATATGTATATATCTAAAGTAGCACAGCAGCATCTACTCAATGTATATACTTACATACAAACATTTATAAATGTGTGTGGTGTGTATATGTAGAAAAATGAAATCAAACGGAGGAAGACTAACTAATTAAAAGTTTTTCATGTATTTTCACTAACATTTACGGATTTTATATTTTTCCGAGAATTTTGTTTTTATACTCCACTCCGTGCATATTCTTGTTTTGATAAATAAAAATGTTGCTGTTGAAAATGTTTATGTTGTGTTTTTTGCTGGAAAAATTTTATGTTGAAAACTGTATAAAACATATGAAGAGGACGCAATTAATGGAAATTACCTAATTTAATACGGTATAATATAAAGTTTAGGGAGTTAAAATATTTTAGTATAATTCATAAAAAATATTTTGATAATTGTGGTTGACCTTTTTTAACATAACGGAACAGCGTATTCGTCGGTATACTTAAAACAATAAAGTGTTTAGTGGTTGGTTTACAACAGCATCCATTTCAAATATCTTATATCGTACAAATTATGATGAACGTAATAATTAAGATGCAGCTTTTTTACTGTTAAACATAATGGAATATTAAAAATGGTTTGATTTCAACTTATATTTCATATATATGGGTATGAAGAAAACAATAGATAATTCCCTAGAAGTTTTTTTCAGCCATATTATACATATTTAATGTAAATAAAAGCAAAACCGAAAAGATCAAGTACTATAATGTAGAGAAAAGGATCTAATACGAAACGAATTTTCGCCCATGAAATTGTATACCGCGCCAAATGATTTGTGTATATGCAAATTTTTGTTTAACAAAAAAAGAATGAGTTGTACATTGGTAAACATAAAACATCTTCCATAAATATTCTATTATTTCTTTCGAAAGAAGATTTTTTATTTTGCAAATAGAGAAACTGTACAATGAAGAAAGCAACATAAATAAATAAAACTAGTTGCTCCCCTGAGAGCTAACCTTTTTTGTTGTTATTTTTCTGCTCCATATATATATTATATATATATGTATATATATATATATATATATATATATATATATATATATATATATATATATATATATATATATATATATATATATATATATATAATTTTTTTACATACAAGTATAAATTGTAGCAAGCGATACACAGTATCGTTGATTTTGGTAGGTTGCTAAAATAATAGAACATACGAGAACTTCCTATTCATGGAATAAATATAAACATTTTCTTTTTTATTTTAATTTATTATTGGTTGATTTTTATTTTTCATTTTATAGAGGAAAAATGTGCGATTTTTTTAATTCCATGTTCGTTTCGTTGGGTAGAAAACTCACAATCAAGTATAATATGTATATAGCTGGAGATGTGGAGCAGATGAATGTGAGCATCTATTCATAGGTATATATACATGTAACAGCGAATTATATTGAAATCGATTTTTTAATATAAAAATAAAAGTTTTATTTTTTGATTTATTGATTAAAAGTTTGTTAGGTTTTCGATTTTCAATTTTTCTCACTTTTTGGCATAGTTCTGTTTTATTTTTTTTTCGATAATGGTTTAGCGATTACCATTATTTTCTATTGTTTTTTAGTAAATTGAATTTTATTATTCTATACTTTTAAGAACTATGGAATATTGGTTTTTCGTATATTCTCAGCGGCATAATACATACAATCTATCTTGCGATACAAAATATTTTTTTCCCACAAATTTTCATATTCTCGTAACATAAATATATGGTGTGTAAATTTACTTGCTTATAAAAATATTGTTTCAAAAGCATAGAGCATAGGTAAATAAATAAAAAAGTTTGATAAAATAATAATGATTAAATATAATAAATTATCATAATTTATATTTGTAAAAATTTAACTTCAAATGACAACATAATATTTTGAACAAAGAAAGCGATCGAGAAACCGGAAAACCCTGGAACGGAATTTACAATTAGTTTGTTTAACTACATATAATTAGAATTGAAACAAACAGAAAATCTGTTATCTGATATTGAACAGTACAATAAAATAATTGCATTTATAAGTTATTAAAAGAATACATTTGCATCATAATCCGCTGTTCGTAGATCGTGAACTGTTACCTTACGATGTAATAAAAGGAAAATTCAACTTTATTTTGAAAAGATTCCATATATTATCCATATAGCAGCCAATTCTTGCTCTCATAATCTTTCTAAACAAGGTTTGGAATCATATAAACAAAAACTGTGACAAAACTTTTGTTCAACTTTTACATCAACACTGTGATGTCCATTTTTAAGGAAGACATGGTTTTAAGAGGAATTAACATTTTAGCTAATTCAAAACCCCACTCACAAACTAATAGGAAGTTATAATATATGGTTTGTAATGTAAAGAAGGTAAACGATTCTATTTGGTTTACTCTTTCGTTAATTTCATTTTTAAAACAACTAAATTATTTTTTACAGCTTACTTTGTGCTGAGCTGCAGTAGTTGTGCTACCATCTTTCTTTCTTCGTAAATTCACAAATGAATGCTGTATAATGTCATCAAAACAATAAAAATTTGTTTATAAAGAACGAAACATATTTGTATGGTAATTTTTAATCATAAAATTAAAACGTGAAAATCATAAAACAAAATATAAAAAAAAACGGTAAACTGAAAACTGTGAACAGAAGAAAATCATTCGTCGTACCATTTTTATTACGATGGGGAAAAATCTCAAATGTAAAATCAACATCTTAAGTTTATTATTTTTAACAAATTCATTTAGCTCGAGCTAAAGGATATTAGATGCAGAGAATTGAGTATTTTCCGCCGTTTGGCGCTTTCATTGGTAATTTGTGTATGTTTAAGTGATGTGATTCGGTGTAAATTGAGTACCGAACAAAAACAAAATACCCCAAATGAGATAATAAAGTTTCAAAGTAGATGATCAAATTTCACATCGTTACTGTAATTTTATGCTTTAAGTAATTTAGAATATGTCTACAATAAATTTTAGAAACATTTGTGGTGATCATAACTTTAATAAATGTTTTAAAAATTAAAATGTTTTATTAAATTTTCTAAATATACAACTATGTATATAATATATTGTATATACATTTGTTGATCGTAACAGCAGTTTATTAATATCCGTTAACTGAAATTAAAACATGTTCGCGAGCACAAAAAGTATTTTTAATCATCATCAAATCGTATCAGCGTCCCACAGAGATAGGAAATTGAGCGCCCTCAAGTTAATCATAAATATTTTTCTTATATCTACCGATAAACAAATACACGCATACATATCCACACAAAATTTTATGTTGTATTTATTTCTTAAAATAAAATATTTTATTTTCTCTTATCAAGAAACTCAACAAAATCACACAACAAGATGTATATAAGAAATATATTTTATTTATATTTTATGGCCATTTTCCCGTTCGCTGTCTCCACAAAGCGGCTGGGTTTGCAAAGAAATAAAAGCTTTAGGATAAATAATATAAAAAAATGTAATCGTAACAACAACAAAAATATTACAGTACCAATAAAGCTTCAATATTGTTAGAAATAAATTGATACAAACACACACATACACACATGCACACTATCAAACACGGAATAAAAATGAGGAGCGAGAATAATACGTGTCGAGTGGTTACATAATATACGTGAAAAATGGAAAAAAGGTAGCAACGGCGAAAAGAGGCATAAATGAAAACAATATAAAGTTAAATGAAAAATAATTAAATTTGTAAATTTGGTTGTTTGTTGTGTTCGTATAAATATTGTTTGTTATCTGGCTTGATAACGTTTTTGCCTGTACTGCGTCAATATTATTATATATATTTTTAAATTTTATATTTTGACTTACCCTTGTATGTATCAAACTCATGCAAGGGTTAACTTTAACACATACAAGAGAATGGTATAATTCCAAAAATAGTCGAAATGTAATTAAATATTTTCATATACAGGAATCTGAAATACATACCACAAAATATTTCGAACCGAGTTTCTCTTCTAAATCGCACAGTAAAAACTAACATCTTCAATGTTAACTGCTATGTCATGTAGCTTTTTAATCATTAATTGTTATAAGCTTGATGGACTATAAAATAAAATCAGTTTAGTTCTTAAAAATTACCTCGGCTCTGGACACTACAGTTTAATTTCAGTTCTATCAGGGTTATATCTAAAGCTTTACGGTACAAACAAACAAAATAATTGAATTTTATTTATATCGCACCCAATATTCGATTTGTATTTAATCAACATTCAACACTTCATCATCACATAACAATATATTTAGTATAAGTAGCTTAATACCAACAGCAACAACATCATCAGTTCATATAAGTACGAAAGCTCGAATGGGGTAACACATACATGTATTTGTATGTAAATGTGAGACATTATATATATATATATATATATATATATATATATATATATATATATATATATATATATATATATATATATATATATATATATATATATATATATATATATATCGTGTTGGGGTACTCCAACAATTTTTTGTTGTCGTTGATGAAATTTGACACAGATAGAAATGATAACAACAAATATTTTTAATTTTAAACTTTTTTTTCGGTATATTGTGTGCTGTCGTTATTTTGCGGGTTTGGCATGTTTGTATCTAATACGTGTACGAGAATACAGTATGTATACATACATAACTAACTGACTAACGAGATTTTGTACATGCATGGGATGATAGAACGGCTGGCATCTAGAGAAACATTCAAATTAAACATAACTTTTTTTTTTGTAATTTTTATTATTGCTTAAAAGCATCATAATTATTATAGAAATATTATGTTTATGTTGATCATCATCGTCACGATGATTATTTTTTTATTATTATTATTATGATCATAAACATAATGATGTTATCTTGTTATTTTGGTGGTAAAATTATTTTTTTAACATTTTTCGTGTTATATTACGGGTTTGACAAATTTTTTAGATTAAACCAAACACAGTAAAAAATATTTAATTAATTTTTTTGCGGTTTATTTAGATTGTTTTAGTGGTTATACGCTGGTTGATAACCATCCGGCGTAAAAAATGGCGCCGATCTGTAAAATATTTAAATACGTAATCAAAGTTTAACGATAAATGTATATCCATTTATTTATATGTAGTATGTATATATACAAATAATTTGATTAATTCCACCAACGTACATTACTCATAAAAACTTTTAAATCAGCCATAAAAAATTCAGGAATTTTTTCATTTCATCCCATCTCCGAGCTTGTATATAGCACAAATATATATGTATATAGTTTATACATATCGAAATTCATAATTGTTGGAAAAACTTCCATATCAAACTATATGTTTCGAAGTATGTAAGTAGGTAGGTATAAATACTCATGTGAAATAGATTTTGCCTATTAAAGTTATTTGCCAACAATGACAACTTTTGAATGTGACATTACAAATAAAATAAAATTCTAGAGATTCATCTTGAAATAAATTGTTTGTTGAACAATTCAAAAGATCCTGAATATTTAAATAACTTTCGGACAATTGAATTTTCTATATAGACGAGTACGTACATCGTCCACATAATATGTTTACATAAGTCGTTCTCGTTTATGCTATCCTTCTTCTTTTGCCATTGATTACATTTATATGTCCAAAAATTCAACATTGAATGGTAGCACACATACACAAAATTTGAATAATGTATATATAGATACGAATTGTATAAAATTTTTCATTGCCGTTTGGAAAATTGATAGATGATAACACAACCGAGATATCAAAATGATCGTAATCTAACGTAAGTTAACCTATTAAAGCATAGGTCTGGTTCACATTGTTAGAAGTGTATAGTCCTGGCTTCAGGCTTACATTACTATTTTACTCTCCGAATATATGTAATACGCCAACGAGATCAATGAATAACAATTACGATATAGATAGAATACCGATTGGATTGTAGTAAATATATCGATAATATAATCATAAACTATTAGCTATATACTGACTTACGAAAAGCACCCCTGTTCTCTGGAGTGAAAAAATGAACTCAACTGAAACGATGTAATTATGCTCCTATTTGACATATAGAAAATCGTGTCAAACAATAAAAAACGTATATATAAATAGCAACAACAATACCATGTCACAATATTTATATACCCTCATGTGACTAGAACTACAACACAACACACTAAGATCTAAATTTACTGGAAAAGTTTTATGTTTCGTGCTTCATTCCATAAAACGAATTCGTCATACGTAAATAATCAAAACCAACCAAAAAAAGGAATGAATTATCTGAGATGAAAATAAAAGGAAAATCTTTTAGGAAAACAGAAAAAATTATGACGTGACAATGACAGAATGAAAAAACGAAAAACAAAAATTATTCGAAACAATGGTAAACTATCCCTAAAGGGTTATTATTATTTATCATGTATAAAATTACATACCGCACCAGCGCGGAAAGAAAATAACATACATTCGAGAATTTTCAGGCAATTTTATTTTTAAAAGAAAATAGTAGAAAAAGAGTGAGGAGACAGAGAGACAGAGCGAGAGAGAGAGAATAAAATATAATTTGTTCGGTGAAAAATGAAAATAAGCACAGATGAAATACCAGAACCATAAGTCTAGTGGGAATATTTATTTTTATGCTTGCCAGCATTAGAACGATAGTAATACTAGTAGTAAGTGAAAAACTGTGAAGCTTAAAAATAAAATGAATGAAATTTTTAACGAATACTGTGTGTTGAATTGTGTATTTGGAATAACACAGTGGGAAATTACAAATTATTTATATATGATTTTCCATGAAACTTTTATATTTATTGGCACATTTTTATGATTTATATATTCTTTCATGCATGTATATGTAACTGGCGTAGAGAGATATGAAAACCTGGATATATTCGGCTTACATATATAGATAAAATTCAATTTATGCCAAATCTTCGGATTCAATCATAATCCAATAGAATATTATCCATTTTATTTGTGTCTCTGCTTTTTTATCGTATCCCAGCATATACAAATATACACTATACCTAAATACATATATTTTTGCATAAAAAAATTCAGGTACCAAAATCAAAATATAAAAAGGATAAAACGAAATTTTCTTTAAAAGAAAATTTATTCATTTTCATTTTGCCTACCCATCTAACTAAATCTTTCAAAGGGTACAGGCATATATACCAAATAAAAAATTAAAAATAATAATATTTTCTTTGCCATTATTTGTCAAATCCTTGAAATCAAATAATCAGGATGTTTACAATTTTAATTATATTATAGGTAGGTATAATGTATGTATACTAACATCGTTTCGATATATGTATGCGAAAAACTATAATGCTGTTGTAAATTAAATCAACGTTTAAAATAGAACATACATTTCCTGTATACCCCCACACGCAGTACATATAAAATGTATATATTGGCTCGAAAAGGATCAAAATAAATTTAATCAGAATTTAGAAATGGGAAAATTATTTGCTGTGATTTTTTTTATTTGCTGATTGTTGTGATTTTATCTCTATATAGTTAAACATGTATGCTTAGCTAATCAAGAATGATATGACGACAAATTGAATCAATTTTTAATTTGAATGAAAGAATTGTGTTTTGTGACTGTGCTCGTATCGTTGAGAAGGTGCATAAGTGATTCCATTCGCAGGTTGAATTTTAACTCTCTGTTTTTCGGAAGAAAATACATACACTCTTTCATTATGAAATGATTGAACTGTACTGTTGGGTAATGTTTTGTTATATACATAAAATAGGCGGTAAGTAATGTCGTAAACTGTTAACTGAAGGTGATTTGCATTATTATACTCTCATTATTTCTGTAATCACGCCAAAAAAGAAATTTAAATTTTAATAAAACTAAAAACTTATTAATCAATATTTAAATAAACATTATAAATTAAATTAAAATTTATTTAGTGGAATTTATATATAAAAAAATAAATACAGTCAACCCGCAGTACTTTAAAATCCAGAGCAGTACACTACATAAATTAATATTTTCTTACAAAGAAAAACTATGCTAAACGTACCATACTGTAATACCCATAATTTTATATTCCCTAAAGTAAATTTATAAGACTTTTTTGTTCCTACAGACATGAATAAGAAGAAACGAACAAATAAAATAATAATACTAAAGAAAATTAATAGGATTTTTGTTCTGTTCTGCTCTGCTTAAAAAAAAATTGTTCGTACAACTCCACATACCAAATAAAATAAAAAATCTTATTTAATTTATTTTTTAAGCTTCCCAATAAAAATAATATTTTTTACAGAATACATAGACCATATATGTAGTCGTACATATAAGAAAAACTATAATATAAGACGAAACGAATTGGAAAGTTAAAGTTTTGTTGTTGAGATGTCCTTGAGACATTAAAAAATGAAACTAAATTTATCTGCATAAACCATACATTGAGTTATAATGATTTATCTCATTAATGTTGTTATAAGTAGGCAACAGAATAATCTTAACTATACTTAGAACTATTTGTATTTCCAACAAACAAAAAAGATGGTAACTCTTTGAAGTAATCGTTTGCAAAAATTGTCTGGGTACAATACCATTTTTGGTAAAACCATTTCAAATTTAATTTTACAGAAGGGAAATTGATATGTGTGTTTTGTGCAATATATCGAATTATAAGAAAATTTCAAGATAAATGTATACACATCAAACTGATAAATATACTCCAAAGAAAAATTGAATGATAAAAAAGTAGATAACTAAAAATAAAAAATGAAAAATTTAAATCATTGGTTTGGGACATATTCTCCAAAATAGAAAATTTCCTTTTTCATTTGTTATTTCTTTATTTCGGTTTTTTATGTTTATTGTTTTGTTTGTTTTTGTGAATTTCAATCTTATCAATTTTCACCATTACATAAGATATAAAAATAAAACGAAAAACAAGCAATTTATCGGATTAATATATAAAAACAAAAATAAAAGAATTTAAAGGATTTAAGCTATACAGGATTTGTTGAAAATATAAAAATTTTAAAGGCAATGTCTCAATCTCGATAGAGTATAACAAAAACATAAAAGTCGGACCTATATGTCCGATGCAGTGAAAGCTATTTGTATATGAAATATGTTGGTTTCAGATCGGATTTTAATGTAGAAATTAAAGAAGAAACACGAGGATGGAATCGCTATATCGTGATACCAAGTGAAAACACACGGAATAGAAAGTTATTGATAATTCAAATTCGGGTAAGAAATCTTGTTATATGTAAAATTATGTAATACAGTACAATACAATATGTAATATTTAGATACACAAAATTATGTATCTAAATATTTGATAGCGTTTTTCATCAGCTTTATAAAATATGTAGAATCTAATCAACCTGTCACTGATTGACCATGAATTAGTAACAGCTCTGATTTTTAATTGTGCATTTTTTTAAATAGATTTCTATAGGCCTAAAACGAATACAATTTATCAATTCAGCTCTGCTATACACACTTAAGTATTTCAACACCCACTTATCACTACAATTTTGCAAAAAGTATAATAATTTTTGACTGAGATGGTTATCAGTAGGAATTTCAATTTATAATCAAAATCATTTATAGGTGATTCGATAATTTGATGACAAATTATTAGTTCGTAGGTATATGTATATAGTACTTACCGATTTGTACTCGAACGTGTAACTTTTCGAGTATTTAAGATAATATACAATCTGTATGCAGAGTTTATAGAAAGTCCCATAGTTATTTATAGAGCGACGTGATTCTAAGAGTTAAAAGATCTTCATTTTGTAGCCTATGGCGACTTATTTTAGAAGATAGTTTAGTGCTTAGTTGTTCACAGGTAGAACGTGATTCCTCCAACACAATACGAATAGAATAGAATAATAAATGTTGCAAATTCGTTGAGTATATAGTACGTTTGTCTGTCATCATTGAAATACCTTTGTAATTGAGTAGTTACATAAACCACTGTTCAATAGTTTTATTTTGTCATTTCTGCCAGTTAACTGGTTAATCGATTTATCGGAAATAAACATTATATCGAACTTTAGCACATAGAGGTCTAGAGCTATAGGCTACTGATTGAACACGTGACTTGACAATTAAAGATATCATGTTCCTTTAAATTTTTTGGTCATATCGCACATATATATGTATATTGTGATATTTTATTTTATTTTTATTTATTTATAAACAAGTCTACAAATACGACTTGACATTAAAAATAACATAATAGTCATACATATAAAATGACGTAATAGTCAGACATATAAAATAATTAAAATCAGGAAGAAGCAAAGTGTTGCTTCTATCTTCGTTTTAAGGTATCCTTGCTAGAAGTAAAATCGAACAGGTGATTTATCTGATTAAAGCTTTTGCACATCATGTTAATCGGTTCATTAAAACCATAGTTGGTTCTATGTACATCAACTTGAAAGAACTCATTTCTTCTTAGATGTCTACTGGGTACTTTAATTTGTAAATTTTCCAGTATTGATTGTGCGTCAATGTGACCTAATAAAATATTACCAACAAACGAACCGTTTGAAAGCTCACGTCTATTTTCCAGAGTTGCTATGTTGTTTGTTTTGCAGCCATCAAGATATGGTGGTAAACGCTGCTGGTTTTCATGGTATGGTAATTCGTGATCATACTCCCAACCGCTTTCCCAATTTAAGTGACGGATAAACTATTTCTGAATACCCTCAAGGTTACTGATGTTTGTCTCATAAAATGGGCACCAAACAGTAACAGCATGTTCCAACTGCGAACGCACGTATGTGAAATACAGAATCTTGATTGTCTCCAGGTCATAAATATCTCCCGTCCATCATTTAATAAAACCCCACATAGAATTAGATTTAGCACAACATTGTTCTATATGTTTGTTACGGCTCATATTTTCCACGAAAATAACACCGAGGTCTTTGATCTCTGATACTCGCTTTAGTGGCATATTGTTTACTTCGAAATGTTTTAAAACTGGATTGAATTTCCGGTGGAAGGATAAAGTCTTACACTTATTGATGTTCAGACTAAGAAGATTTGAACAAACATCATATCGCTAAATTGTTGATGTCCTCTTGAAGTTTCTCGGAATTGCTTAAGTTCTCGACAGTTCTGTATATTTTGAGGTCGAGGTAGTTCCACTGGTGTAAAATTTCAAAAAAGAAGCTGGTATTTGGTCAGCACCGCAAACATCGCCGAATGTTTTAAAAGCCTTGTTTATATCTTCTATTGTGATATGTGATATTTTAATGGACAGGTTCCCTACGCTAGCGTGGTGGGGATTTTCGTATTTATTAACGTCTTCTGGTTTAAATACGGATTGAAAAAACTCAGCGAACATGTTGAATATGACATGCGCGTCCGATGATTTCCCTTCTTTGAATGTCATATATGAAGGAAAACCGTTGATTTCACGTTTTGTCTTGAAAAAGCTCCAAAAGGGCTTTGGATCATTTTTAATTTTGTCTTTAATACAAGTTATGTAAGTCTTGTATGTTGTCTCAAAATATTTTTCGAAATGTTGGTTACATTCTGCATATTTAAGCTTACTAGCCTCGGAATATTGTTTTAATGTTTTTTTATAGGCTTTATCCTTCTTGTTCTTCAAATTGATGAGTTTATCGTCATACCATGGTGGATATTTATCAAGTTTTACCGCAGTTATATGGACATATACTCCTATACCTTGATATATGATTTTATAAAATTTGTCTACATTTTCTTCTATATTGCTGCTGTTTAGTTCTTTCCTCCAGTCGACACGTTCAATGTAATGATGGAGATTAATAGTGTCTGCTTTCCTGAAGTTGTAGAAAGGCCTCGAGCTTTTGTGACTGAATTTTCTGTTAATGTTCTCGATTTCCAATATGATTTCAATTGATTTATGGTGAACATCATTAACAACAAAAGGCGTTGCTGATTGACTTACCTTAAATGCACTTCGTTCATTTGTAAATATTAAGTCAAGAGTTCTATCTAAGCCATTTTGTATTTGGCAAATTTGGCTCAGGTTTGAGTCGTAAATAGTATCAGTGAACAAATGTTCCTCATCCGACGTAATATACATTGGTAAAATTTCATCCAATTCCTAGTCTAAGGTCAAATTAATAGAAGGAAAATTGAAGTCACCCGTGATTAAGATAATGTCAGATTGATTAGCCATATTGTTGATTTCTACAATTGAGTCGCAGCATGTAGTATGTATATGATAATTTCGATGAGTCAGGTGGAATATATACGTAGATGTATAATGTCGTTTTGTTAATCGATATTTTACGCATAATTGTGCAATAGACATGCTTTTTAATTCAACGAGGTCACAGGGTACAGAAGTGTCAATAGCTTTCAAAAAATTCAGAACTTAGAATCTCTTTGTTGAATGACGTCTCACAAATTATATATATATGGGGAATAATGTTTTTAAAACGAAATTATAAAACATGGCAGCTTTCGACGACATTTTATTTACATTTTGAAAATAAAATGTAAGTTTTCTTTTCCACAGTGCGTTGCCTTTCAATGCTCTATTACTTGGACTTAGTGATTTGTCTTCAGGTTTATGCGTGATTTCGTGTAGATTCTGTTCATTTGCATGGATAGCTCTATTTAGCAACTTATGAAGTTGGTCACCTTCTACTGGTCGAGAAAAGTATTAAAATATGAGTGTGTGTCTGCTTAATGATACTATGTATACTCAGCTTTAAAATTCTATTTTTAACTTCCCAATCTACTTATACATATATAATATATTACGAAGTTAATTTTTGGAAAAATAGAAAATAAAGTCGAAAAATTTACCAACCAAATTGATTACCAAAATATATACACAATCAGAAAAGCGGGAGTATGGTAAATGGTATTATTAGAAACATCGGTATACACACCAATCGCAAAGAAGGCGCACCAAAGCATAATGTATATTAAAATACTATATGTATATTGTACATGGATATAGCACAAGTATTTATGGATATTTATATACACAGTATATATATTTAGTTGCAAAAATACATAAATTTTGTGGTATAGTTCTAACAACAGTAAAAATTAAAATTATTGGTGAAATAATATTTTTAATCGGTTAGATTTGAATCATATGTATAAATGGTATATGTGCATATATACGTACACGAGTAAAAGTGGTCTCGTTTATAAGCTGTAAATTTATGATTCCATACCATATGAATTGTTTATATCGTATATACGTGCTAGTCTGAGTATATTTGCTTATTATTATCAGTATTTTCGGTAATGGTTCAAGAACTGTAAACATACATAGGTCTGGTTTTAAATTTTCTTCTTCTTCGACGCCTTTGATTTTTCTTCTATGTGGCAAATGAAATGTTTTAATTTTCATAAATCCTTTTTCGTTTGAAAATAACAAAATTATGTAGAGAATATAAAATATAAATAATTTTAAATTATATTAGAGTCTGGTTAAGGTTTTGGAGTACTTTCCAAAAATTAAATTTTCTACTGTATTTTGTTTATTTGATTTTGAGAAATATTATATAACTTATTGTTAAAATTAATTAAATAAGTAGCAATATGGTATTGACAGGATGTATAAAGAAGCACATAACATTTATGATATATAAATAAGTATACCCTTGTATGTACATATATAACATGTATTAATTATGTTACTATTCTTATACTTAAATATGGTATATATATATATATATATATATATATATATATATATATATATATATATATATATATATATATATATATATATATATATACATATATATATTGGTTTTGATAACAATGCGACAGAGAATATTTTAATGTTTTATGACGGAAAATGGTCTAATGAAAATGGAAGTTTTATACCCAAGGAGCATACAAAATAAATACTCAACAAGTAGTTCTTTGACTAGCATACTTTATTCTTACTACATAAATTAGAAAATACTATTGTATATAGTTAACATAGGAACTAGTTAATTAAAGAAAAATTAATGTTATTGAACCATATGATTTTTAGTAGCTAAATCAATATCAAGTTAATTAAAGAAGATGGATATAATCGTACTCGTTCATTATTTGTAATCATTATACATAGTTTTGTATCTAAATTAAATTATATATCATTGAATAAATTTTGATTTAATTCAATAAATAAATCTTGCTATGTAGAAACGCAAACATGTTTGTGTTCCTCATAGATATTCCCTTACATATATTTAACAATTTTTGTTGTACAGACATTTTTTTTACATATTTACAAATATGTAGAAAGAAAGCAAGAGAATAGGAAAATTGTAAATGATGCAACCTGTCTCAATAATATCAACTTTTCAGTTCACTGAACTGAAAATATATTACCCACCTGTGATATATCGGTTTATCAAGTATTCCAGACATCTATACTCTCTTTTCCTTTTCTTGGTGCCATGAATGTATCCTATATTATGTCTATTACAGCGATTCGTATGTTACCTATTAAACAAGATTTTTTTATTGTTGTTTTTCTACTTTTCTCAACGATTCGATTTTCAATTTCATCTCGAGTTTTTGTTTTGTATGTGTGCGATACATAAAAAGTCGCTTTTTAAAAGGAAGTAAAATGTGCTTCAAAATGTTTATGTTTATAGGTGCTCATGAATGAGTAGGTATGGCTTTGTTTGTTTATTGTAATATGTAGGTAAACGAATTTATATGTATCTTGAGGTAAATAGTTGCCATTTTTAATAAATCATCGGTCTAGAGCCTAATTTCGACTGCTCCTACATTATTGCTTGTCTTCCCATTTTCAATTTGGTTTATGGCATCTATTCTACAGCGATATTGTGATTATGTTCACTATACAGGTGTGTTTTTCTTTATGTTTATACATTTATATCCTTCTCCATTTCGGTCCATTCTACCCATACAATGTTTTGCTATACCAATGATCTTTTATTATTTTAAACTCTGGATGTATGACTGATTCCAATAAATCCAATAGCTCATTTTAATCGTTAATAAGTCAAATAATCGTTAATAAGTCTTTCAGAATGAGGACAGCTTTTTTTATTTATTACATTAAAGCTCTAATATTTAGTACATCTGCATATATGATTGACGATAAAGTTGTTACCACTCTTTCCAAATAAACATGCATACATTATACAAATATCTTACAAAGAATTAATATATGGTATATTTTTTTTTCTTTAAGTAAATATCTTAACAATTTATTTACATATATATTCATAGAAAGTAGATTTACTGATTTTTCATATACATAATAACAAACCATAATAAATTTTCCAACCTATCGCTTTGATACACATATATTCATGTTTTTTCATATTTTTATCTATGTCGAGAGCGAAGTAAGTACAAAACTAGCGATTTGCTATGCTTTACTCGTTTGCTTGCTACACATATACGTTCTTGTATACAGAAATCATATTTAATCTAAAATTTATATATAGCTGTACATAAGCGTAATAATATCGTGTAACGGAAATACCTTTAATACCAGATACGAGAACGTATAGAAAAGTTAGGTAACGAGATTTTTTGTGCTATAGTTATATGAAAAATGAACAAACAAAATAAAGAGAAGAAAATGCGAGGAGAAAAAGTGAAAAATGAAGAATTTTCTTTTTTTTTTGTTATTGCCGTTGTTTTATTATTGTTTATAACTCATGTATTTATGTTAATACATATTATATGAAAGATATTTTACTGTAATGATTTGATGTCTATATTTACACAATCGTTTCGTACAGTGTTTTTCAAACTTTTGATCAAACAAGTGCATATATAGTCTGATGCTTATGTATCCAAACTAAAATTTCAGAAATATATCTAAGATTAATAACGAGACTAAAACTGAGGCTTCAAAATTGTTCATCCACAAATTTAGACAGTTTTAGTAACGCTGGTTATCAAAACTATCCAAACATTTATTACATTCTGTGCAATTTTTGATTTTGCTTTACTTTATTTTGCTGCTTGTATTCTTTACTGTATATATGTATGTACATGCATTATCTAGGATCTGAGATGTTGTCGTAAATAGGAAAATTTTTCAAAAATTTCGAACGAACATTCATTTTTACCTTATGCTTGTGTAACGGTATATGAACAACATAAGGTAGTTAGGTTGTTATAAATTAGGTTGATTGATGCAGATGTTATCGATTTATACTTTAATCAAAAAATCAAACATATAGAAGATAGATCAAAGTCATAAAGTTTAAAATAATATTAAATTGGTTGTGGCTTAAATTATGAAACGGATGCGGCACATGTACTCTTAAATAAATTCGAAAATTATGGAATAACGTTTATATTTATAGTTTTTAATTTTGAATTGGACAACAACTAAATATCCAAACGGAACAATAAATAAAACTGAGTGTATTCATCTGACTTCGATATCACTTCGATTATCTCTCTCAGAACCCCAAAAAAATATTTTTTATTTCTATGGTTTTCTGTCACAGTTATAATGCGACTTTGTAAAATATATGTGTTTTGTCAGTTAGACTTTTTACTCAGTAGAAAAACTTGTAACTATCCAATGGTATAAATATTAGCACAAACCTAAAAATTGTATACGAATAAAATGACTTATAAGGAAAATTATTTTCAGTTGAATTGGGATGATAAATATAATTAAAAAAATTATTTTAACCATAGAAGTATTTATTTAAATATCAACATCTATGTTTTATTTCAAAATCAATAGAACACAGATGCGTTATAATTTAAAGTTGGTACTATAAATGTTGTTGGTGCTGAGTTTCTGTATACGTAAATTGTAAATGTGTATGTAAACAAAATCCTTTAAACCCCTAATTTGCATTCCAATACCCATATACGGTAACTGAAAAACACAAAAAATTTCCATATTTTCATATTTTCCAATTTGATTATTTTTATTATACTTTGATACACTTCAGTTGGTTACGTTGTATGTAACTTTCTATTACACCCGACAAAAGCTTATTTTTATATTTCTGATTTTATTTTTTTAACTTCCGTGTAATTTTTATCAAATGCGTCATATACACATATAGTTACACTACCAGGAAAAAGGGTAAATATTCAATGATACTCTCATTTCATATTTTTTTGTCATTTTATATACTTTCATTCTTGAATACACTGTGCATGTATATATAATACCGAACACCATGAAAAACCAGAGACAAGTAAGGCTTGTGTACGAGTGTCATAATGTATAGTAACTGTATAACAAGAAGTCGGATGAGAAGAAAATACTAGATTAGAAAAATACTCCTTTTTAATAAATAAAAGATTTAATTAAACTCTTATACCGACGAATAATGAAGGATGAAAACAACGCTAAAAAAGGGTAAAGGATTTGATGGATAAATAATAGCTAGTCTTGTTGGATGTATATAAGAAAAGTTTTTGACAAATTTATTGGATTAACTACTAAAATTTTTCTCATTTTGGTGATTTTTGTAAACATCTTAAAAATTTTATGGTGCATTCAACCGAAAGGTTAATTATTTAATCTGATTTTTTTTAAATTGTAAATCAATAAGTATGAGTAGCTATCTTTGAAATTTTTCTCGATTAAACGAGAAAAATGATTCATCATTATAGTTCATACGATAGAGTAGTATCTGTCTCAACTTACTAACATCACATTAAAAATGTTTAAAATTATAAATACAGTATTTTTGGGTCAAAAGCTAAATGGAAAATGTAATAATAAATATCTAGTTATAATTCGAGATACCCAAAAATTAAAGGTGTAACTAATCACCAGATGGATGTAAAGGTGTTACAATTTTAGGAATTTCTCTAAGAGACAATCGTGAAAGCATATCTAGTATTAATTACAGCTTTAATTCAACGTTGCTTACGTCAGTATAAATGTTGAAATTATAAGGGGAATATAAAATATGTAATGTAGTTTCGAAATTCTTAGGGTCACAAATAAATCGGTACCCGCGCCACATATAGACTCTATCAGGTACTGTACCGGACGTCGGAATAGATAATATTTAACAACTATAAAATATCATTTATATATTATCCTTCTATATGTTAATCCTCAACTAATATTGTTGTCAGTGTCACTGAGTAGATGGTTTGTGTATACGTGTGTATGTATCAAATCACTATAACGTTGAACACTTTTAAGTTGAAGATAAAATATATGAAGTAAATTTATTTGATCAGGAAAATCATAAAATAATCATCATATAATAGGAAAATATATTTCCTGACGTTCTTCTTATACCTTTTTGTCGTTTCACTCGTTCATTCGTTTCCAAACTTATGTCTGTTTGCTCTCTATATGTCTTATATATTCGTATACAGTTGCTTGTTGTTATTTGTACCATCACAAAACAGCGAATGTCGAAATATGGAAATTTTATTTTAGTTTTCCAATTGGCAATATAAATTTGACTAGATTTCTTTTCCGTCTGTTATTATTATTTTCTTCTTATCATATTCATCAGATGAACAATTTCTGTTTGTTTAAATTGAATATTTCGTTTTCTCTTGTCATATAGCAGAAAGCAGCAACGAATTTTATTATACTTCTGTGTATATAGGACAGAAGCATTTCCATTTAAAAAAAAAGAAAATTGCTAGTTTTCAAATATTTTTATTTTAAAAAATGATAAGAAAAAGTTGTTCTTGTTACTGTTAGGGTTAAAAATTATTTTTTGGATAAGTAAACCTGATGGCTTGTTTTCAAATTAATAATATGCATATATGCAAACACATATTATAAATACTCGTTGTAGAGAGTGAAAGTATATGACATTACTGATGATGCAATCTAATATAGTTTCAAAGTCCCCATAAATATTATTTATGTATGATTTATCATATAAACTGGGTTATGTTTGATCGTTATGAGATAAAAACCAATGTTAAATACAACTAATCTCTTATATACTTAATATGTATGTTATATCTACCTATACAGAATTCTTTTCAATACTAAAAATAAATATGTAATAATATGCTGTTATATTTAACTATTTTCTAAAGTGCACACAATTTGCAATCAGCTTAAAAAAACACTGAATACACAAATCCAAAGATTAAACAATAAGTTGCTTTTATTATCTGTAGTAAATTACCTTTTTCAGCACTATATAACTCAGCTGTACATGATAATGATGCACAAGTAGTTTATGTTTAGTTTGGTTGAAAAGCATTCGATCTTTACTTTCTTTAATGTAAATATATTTCGAACTAATTTAAATCTTTCGTGCACTTGTTTTTTTATATGTTTTATTCCAGTTTGGCTTTTCAGTATCCTATAATGAAAATTGCAATAAAAATAGCTAAATAAAAAACATATAATCACAAGGGAAAAAGTAACAACAAAAACTGGTATAAATATGAATTTTCAGTTTTAATGGAAATTTTAAAAATGCATAAATAAAAATGAAAAGCTTTTCTTGTGTTTGTTCGCTGTTGTGTTGTGTTATTCTCTATTTGAATGAGCTTTTTCAAACAAAACAAAAATTGTTTCATATGACAAGTACTTTTTGTTCATGTATCTATATACAGTCATATACGGTACTTACAGTAGTTGTCATCGATTATTTAACGAGGTTTTTTTTGTATCAATTTTAGATGTTCAGAGTGCATGTGTCGTACACACCGAACAGTCAAGTTTAGTCCATTGTTGATTATCACAACACAGTATATACGAGTAGTATGTTATAATAATAAAATTGTGGAGGTTCGTTAAATTGAATGGAAAATAAAATTTCTCAACCTTTTGTAGTTTCAATTGTTTTTGATATAATATGAGATTTCATTATTTATTTAAATTGATTTTCATTATTGAATTATTATTGACATGCACGCGACTTATCTATTATATAGAAAAATGGTTAATGATTATTGAGATGATGACGTTTAAGTATGAATAAACAAAATAATTGTATGGCAGATTCATCAATTAATAAAGTGAATAAACACTTTGTGAACGAAATTATAAAAATTTCCAGTTAGTTTGTAAACTACATTCATTAATGTCACTAAGTTTATGGATAGAACTCAAATCAGTAGTCATTTTAACTATATTTGAATAAGGCAAATAATCAATAGGGTATACAATACCAATTATTATATGTTTTGCGCTTTATTATACATATGTTCATTCCTAGATAGGATACACATGTAAAATGGATAAAAAAAATATACAAAATGGATTTAGACATAAATCAATTATATTATCATAGCTTGGGAAAAAACTTCAATAATTTATATCAGCTGACAGCTGATACCTCTTGACATTCCATGCGAAGAGCTATGAAATTTCCATGAATAACGACAGCTTTTTAACAGAGAACGTACACTCAGAGGAAAAATATAGCGTATTTTATTTAAAAAATAAGTAAAGTTTGTTAAAATATAGTTACGAATCCAACCAACCTAACGCTAGGTGAATAAAGCAAAATTGGAAATGTAACATTTAGTATACTGCTACGTTAAAATCGCATATTTAACCTGTTCCTGGCACATTGCAACATAATTAAATTTTACTTAAATCAAAAGTTAACCGAACAATTTTTTATTTAAAATAAACATTGCATTATGTGTAAAATGGAAATTGTTTAATTAGCTGATATTCAATATTTGCAAATTTAACAAGTAACGATTACAATAATGAATGAAAAAATTTAGAGAATGACTCGTAAAGTGCAATTATTTTTAACTTAAATTGATATTTTAAATTTACAATATATATACCCCTTATTAACAACGCACATAAGTGAAATTTAAAAACTTGATATGTTATATATATATATATATATATATATATATATATATATATATATATATATATATATATATATATATATATATATATATATATATATATATATATATATATATATATATATATATATATGTATATATGCGGCTGTATAATACTTATAAAACAAGTAATTTTTGCATAGTTTATAGGGTTTAAATTTATATAAGGTTATTATATTTTATAAGGTTTAAATTTTATTTTAGTTTAATTTATTAGAATTTTATAATATTTTATAATTAATGCTTTTAATATTTTGAAACTTGTATCAATGCTACCTGCAAGATAAATTATCATTCATTATCTTCATTAATTTATTGTTCAAAATTGAGTGTTATTCGTCTTTTTTCACCAGAACTAGATCTGACGAAGAGCGATATTTAACGATCTGAAAAAATAAATAAAAGTAAGACATAAAAATGGACACAAACGGACAAATACACTTTAACACATACGCACACATACATAGACAGATCAACATATACATAGATGCAAATATATGACCCAGATATCCGTAGAAACATAGAGTACTGGAAAAAAAATAAACAAAAATTTTATTGGAAATTTAAGTTTTATATTGCTTAAAAATACAAAATTTTTGAAAGCAATTGGCTTATTGTTTCATTTTAAATACATGTATGACGTAATTTTGAAGGGAAAATGTGCCTGTAATTTATAGGCAAAGCTCCGAAAAATGCATTAATTGGATTTAAAATAATGAAAAAATTAGACACTTATTTTTTTTTTGTTTTTTTATTACAGCGATACACCTCCGATTCATTGTTTTGATAAATTTTTCAAAACTCGAAGGAGGTATGGATTCCCAAATCGTGATCAACAAACCTTTTTGTGCTTGAATCGGTTTAAGGCGCTTTCTTGCTACTTCTACCTTTATTACAGACCAAATACGTTCAATGGGATTCAAGTCTGGACTATATACGGGAGCCAGATCAACACATCGATCCCTTTTTCACGAAGTACTTTTTTTATCTTTAAACGAAGAAATAAGAAAAAAAAGCTTTTAAAAATTATTTATGTTTATCTGAAAGCCAATTTTTCTATCTACAATTCAAAATTAATAACTCACAAAATAAATTTCGAAAGCTCACCAAAAAGCTTTAACACATAATGCTCAAATTCGTTCTGTAGGACCTGCAGAGATACACAGCTGCTGTAATGCTGGAACTAAGGAAGCACAATCGACCGGTTTCATTTCAAGAAAAGCATCCACAGACCATAACTCTTTTATTTTTCAGTGGAAGTCCTAAAATACATTCGTTGCTAAGTCTCTCGCCTGGTTATCTCTTTACGATAATTCCTTCATCTCCAACATGCAACTTGAATTTTGATTCATCGAAGAAAATCACATCATTTCACACCTATGAAGTCGAAGTACTTGTTCCTGGACATGTAGCAACCTTTTCTTCACTAGTAATGTGAGCTCGGGCTTCTGGACTGGCTTAAGTGCTCTCAAACCAGCTCTAACAAGTCGTTTTCTCATTAAGCTGGCCGAAATTTGTTTTCCCGTAGTTCATTCAACAACTCATCTTATGTCCAATGAAATTTTAAAACGGTTCCAACGACATTGTAATATTATGAAACGATCTTCCATTGGCGTTACCTTTCTAGGCCTTCCAAAGCCTTTCTTTCTTTATGTACTGTCCATCTCTTGCATTTTTATTATATTCCACGCAACAGTTCTTTTAGGAATGTTTAATCTTTATGCTATTCATGCGTGGTTAAATTTTATTGCGCCAAAATCATCACTTTGCTTTTACACTGCTCACTACGAGTAACTTATTGGAATATTTTGCGGGATTTTTCTCCTAAACTGGAGGTACATATTTTCAAAAACAAATTAATGTATGACACATGTATTTAAAATCAACTGCTATGAAAAGTTTTTGGTTTTTGGCAAAAAAAAAAGACTCCAATTTGCAATAAAATATGTTCGCTGTACATACATATACACAAACATACACAACCATACAAACAACACACACATACCGGAAATAACGTTTTTATTACTTATTTTCACCCAATCCAGCGATTAGTTAACGCTCATACGCAAACACACTTACGACGCAGGCCCACAAACACGCACATTTTCAATGTGCATCTTTTAATATTGCAATTTGTATTTAAAATTTAAGTAAAAATGAATAAGGATACTTACTGCTTTAGATTGTAAATATTAAAAATTATTTTAAAATTAAATATTAAACCTTTGCACTGATATTAATTGTAATGTATTCGCACACAAAATTAAAGCGTTTTGACTAAATGATTACAACAATTTTGTTTTCGAATATAAATTTTCCTTGACTTGCTACTTTTTAATTGTAACGTCGGAAAATATTTTGATAAGTTTTTTCAAAAATATTTTCAAGCTAGGTAATTTTGAAGTAAATAATAATTAAAAGATTCATATACAATAGCATAAATCTTTACTAAAGAATAATACATGTTAAATTTTGTCAAATTTCAAATTTTTGCACATGTTAAGCTTATCAAAAATAAGTAGTATTAACATTTTTAAAGTTACTATAGTAGCTTAGTAAATAACGCATTGCATTTTTCTCTGAGTGTACATTTTCTTTAAGGTATCGTAAAAGTTCATTAATTGGAATCTGAATGAGTTTGGTTTGAACTCCAAAATAACTACTTTGTAAATTGCACACTGTATATAATTCACAAAAATGTTGTTTACCATACATTTACTTCTTCTTATTTCAGATTTATTATTTTATACTAACATTTTAGGGATTCAATTCACTGGTTTTAAATACATTTATAGTACCATCGTTTTAATATTTCCTGCAACTTTTATTTCTTTGCAACATGTGGTGCTTTCTTAAAACCTACATGAAATATTATGAGTTATGACTTAAATTGTATGCTTAATATGTTTGATGTTCATAAAAACTTTAAAATTCAGCTTATATAAATATTAAACCTTAGTAAGGAATATGTTAGTTAACTATACAGTGTTAAAATTTAAACAAAAGTTTTTAAATGAACTACAAACCAAACCGACCAAATACAGTTAAGTAAACAAACCTGGAAGTGACAAAACTAAAATGCTTCGAACAATGTTTTTGATTAAAAATTTCAAAAGCTCAACAATATAAAAGTTAAAAATAAAAATAAAAAATTGAAAAAGAAAGAACTTTATTTTTGTATATTGAAACTCAAATATTGTTTCAATTTAAATAAACAATATTCCATCTTGGCTATTATAATTTTCCAGATTTTCTTCGTATACCAAAATTATTTGCTATATATAGTCGTCAGTATTCATAAAATAAGTCTTGAAAATAATTTAATTTAACGTTTTGTGTGTGTGGGGAAATTAAATCAAATTAAATTTCGAATCAAAATTCAATTTTCTTTCGTTTTATTTTTTTCAATCTAATTTTTTTATTTTTTATTTAATCGATTTTCTTTGGTTAAACTTAACGAATAAAAAAATTAAAATATTCAAAGAAAACGAAGAAGGAAAAATAAGAAAAAAATTCAGTAGATTCAATAAAGCAAGTGGCAAGACACAAAACAAACAATCATTTCTCATCATAACACATACACAGACACACCACCGCCGAAATGAACGAAACAATTGTAACAAATCTTAAAAAAAAATTGGAAAAAGTATAGCTAACAAGTAAAATGATAATAGAAAATACGAGAAAAACAGATTGAAAACCCATAAAAAAATATTTCGAAGATGAATAGAATATATACGAGTATGTAGCTAGCTATACAAGAAGTCTGACAAAAATAAATTTTTCAATTCGTGTACTTAAGATCTTGGAGCCAAAATCAAAATTGGAAAAAACTTTTTCTCGTACTTTTTGGTTTTCTTTTTCGCCTTGTTCATTTTTAATTTGTATACAATACACAAAGCTTGCAGCACGATGATAAATAGACAAGTGATTGTTTTTCATTATTTAAATTGATGATTATAACGATGATGATCATCATCTCACGATTCGTTATATTATCCCGACGATTTAAACAAAATAAGGGAAAATGTAGATTAATTTAGAGGATATTATGATAATCGAGGTTGAAAATTTGTTATTTTCACTACTAATTGAGATTATGATTTTGTTTATGGCACATTGGTAACATTTGGCATTTTTATATTTAATTTAGTGAAATTAAACCAACAACAACAATGAACTGGAAATTATTCAGAAAATGTATGGAGTAATTGAAATTTTGCTAATGTTGTTGTTTGTTAGAGGATACAGGGTACAACCTTGATAATCGTTATATTTTATGAGTTTTGTAATAGTGCAACAACTATAATGTATACATAGTAAAATATACAAAACCCGTATACGGTATTTTGAGTAGAACGACATTTTTAATTTTGTATATATAGAAAGAAATCTTAATTAGATTTTCCTTTATATTCGTGTTAGTTTAATTTTTTGAATGGATATATAGTTAAAGTGTTTTGTTTATACAAAAATCGATTCAAAATAATAAGAGAGATTTCTCATAAGTGGCATAATTATCGTAAGAACTGTGTTATATATTTGTATTAACAAAGTCCAATTTACTAGATCTATTAATGTTACGGTACAAATTATAACAGGAATTTATACATCTATCATTTACATCAACGATTACAATCAGATGATGGAAAATCCAACCTGCCTTTATAGGGATGGTTTTTTTAAATGTGCAAATATAATACTTACGGTAAGCTGATTTATATCACATTTTACTTGGTTTTTACATTTTCGTTTCTACCAAATAATCCTTCTAAACTTGCAACCTCTAATAAAATATTTGTAATCTGATCTAAAATCTCAAATACTTATTATTTGCATACCATAAATATTGGTATCGTAAACTGAAATAAAATATATCTTCTAATAAAATTATCATGTACAATTTTCAAAAATATTAAATTTCGATTCTATATAAATTACATTTACATTATTATAATCTTGCGATTATTCAAATTTACAATCAAAAAAATTAGGAAAAAATTTATAGATTTCTCAAATCTAATCAATCTTCACCATATTTTATGTACAGAGTAAAAATTTCTATACGTACATTCAATATTCATAAATAAAATATTTATGACTCAAGGGTGAATTTTTGGCAAACACATATAAAGTGCCTACGTATGTTAGTATATATACATACATATACACCAGAAATCTAAATATTATGTTTTTGGTTCTGATGTTGATCATTTATTTGTGGATATATCGATTTAAATAGAGTTTAGTTGTAAACACATTTCGGTTCAGGCGAGCCAATAAAAGTGATATATCACCACAAAACCGTCTAAATTACGTAATATGTATAATATGATTAGACAGTTCTGGTTTGTGTGTGGGCCGTCATATACATAAAACCAATATGAGTTTTAGCTTTAATGGTGTCTCGAGGCGAATGCAGAGATTTTTATTGAATTTTTTTATATATCAAACATTGATATTCAAAATACGAAAATATTGATTTAAGAATCGTTCAATATTATTAATCAAGAGATTTTAATTGCATATTTGTTCGATAAATCGTGAAAATGTAGCGATATAGTAGTGATGCTGTCAGTCATCGAACTCATAATGAAAATACTAGCTCTTAATACTCCCAACAGATAAATATCACAAAACAGTAAATGAAGACAAAAAATATGACTTTTTTAATTCGATACAGATGGTGGGAGTATATATTGTGTGGGAACTGGTAGACAAATTATATTATGGTATACATGTATTTAATTTTGTTCAACGACGAACCTTATCGATTGAGTAACTTATCGATTAGTGGGTGATATGTACACGTAAAATTTACGTTTTCAAAAGGTAATTGTTAAACTCTTGTCCCTCCTGACTTTATGTATCACGATTTCATTATCTTAGTGAAATAGTTCACAATCACTTAATTTAAATTTAAATTTAACAATCAGTATAGATTTAGAATTACTGTTGATGAATCCTAATTAATAACTGGTTCTACAAATTCCTACACGTATTGCCATAACCTTCATAGTAGTAAGCCATAATCATCCAATCGATCTTGACCATAAACAATAAAAACAATAGTGACCATTTCAACTTATTATGTTCAAACATATTGTATTTTAACATTTCATTAGGAAAACAAATAAAAATAATAAACATAAAAATTCAATTTTACTCAAAATTTAGCAATAATAATAGATCAAATGAATTGGAACAATTCAACACATAACAAAACTAAAAGGTAAATTTATAGACAAAAACAAAAAACCACTTGTCATTTTCTTGATATTGTTTAGTATATACTTGTATGTACCCATATACAAGTACAATATATTGTACATTCATCTGATAAACAAGACACAACCAATATACCTTTCCATCGTATAAATTTTCCTTTGTTTTGAATGAAAAACCGAAACAACACTGAATTCGAATCCTTAATGAAAGGAAGAAAAATTCTTTATTTCTCTTTTTATCTTTCAAATATTATAAGAGTATGTATATAATATGTACTACATACGACAAAAAATGTCTTCTATTTATTTTTATGTAATAAATCCTCAATTCAATAAAACAATATAGTTATAAATTGGAATACGTAAAATGTGTTAAAAGGAAAACATATAATTCGTATTTGGTTGAATTAGAAGTTCTTATACATATCACTTTTAAACTGTGTATAGATATAGTGTACATAAATCATGTCGTAAATATAGACATGTACTACAAAACATATAAGAAGCATAAAGATCACGAGGGTCCATTTACCAAAAATCCATTTAAGTACATATAAATATACCCAAAAACCCATAAAACTGTACTCGAATTTTGCCCCAGCATTTTCGGTTTTCTTTTGTTATAATTTATCGTAATTTCCATACAGTATATATGCATAAAGTATAAACACAAATAAAAATTATTGTCATCGTCGGTGTCCTTAAAAATGTATATATATATGTTTATATAAATATTATGTTACGTCATATTATCCTCATCCTTTCGCTAAACATATCGATAAAGTTTATGGTATAATGTGCGATTAAGATTTTTTAGAAAATATTCGGTTCGTCTGTAACGTAAATTGTTTTACTTGTGTATGTGCTCCTTTTTGATGCCATGCCATATAGAACACACATCTGCGATTTATCGCTTTGTTAGACAATTCGCACATTTTCACATCATATTCTCCAAGATGGAAAACCTTTTTCATTTTTGTGTATATATGTATACTATACGAAATGATTATGGATGATATGTTAGAGGATGTATAGCTATATGTATTCGAGTATATCACATTATACTTGTATGTTATACGTGAATTGAAGTATGTACGAGAAGTATATTGAAAATGCTCGTAATATAAAAATTTATATGAGCGTTTTTCTGTTTAGTTACCACTTTTATGTGCTGATCAAGTTGATTATATTGATAAGAAGTGTGAGATTTTACCTTTTTCGTTCTCATTGTAATACATGTAATAAAAGCGATATGAGCACACCTTTCCTTTTACACACCGGGATGTATGTATATGGTATATAATATATAAACTGGCATACGTATACGGTTAATTGAATAAAAAGTTCATTTGGTTGTTTAAAATGTGATAGAAACACGGGTTTTCGTTATTTAATTATTTTTATCGGTATATGAAATAAACAAATATGTAAAATACATTTAAGAGTCAATTACCCAATGCGGAGTATCGACATTCAACATTCGTGGCTCTTCTCATTAAAAATATTTAGTTACAACTGTCTATAGAATTCCTAAAAATTGTATCTGACAAACCTTTTAATTTTGCTATTTTTAGGCCATATGATAATCTAAACTATAAATATATTTTCATATTTTAACAATGTAAATGGCGACTAGTTTCATATAAAATTAAGTTCATTACCAAATGAGCATCGGTTATTTAAATGAGTGTCTTAAATAAACTCCACGTAGTCATATGTAAAATCAAAGTAAAATCTACCATGTAAGTACTATAGGCTGGCATGGAGCTATGCAATGCGCAGATGGTTCTACGAAAATCGGACCTATAGCCGTACGTCCTCGATTTGGCCGTTGAGGCGTAAAGTAGGACGTAAATAAGCGAACCGCGAAAGAGCTGGGAGAGCCTTGAGCCCCAAAAAAGATAGCATAGAATAAAATATAAAAAAAAAAAAAAAAAAAAAAAAAAAAAGTAAAATCTAGTTTACTCGCACTTTTCCGATGCCATATTTTAAAGGTTCAAATCAATGCGGTAAATTCGGCATTAGACTAAGATTCAGTTACCATTGCCAATGGTAAGACATTCGTTATCGAGATAGATAGTTTCGCTGAAATTTTAAAACTGAAATTTTCTCAACATATACTGATAGGCCCAGTTCTTCAATTTTTTTTTGTAATTTACATCGGTTTCGTTTGGAATTGAAATGAAGGAATGTAAACTTAAACGTATTACAATTTTTTAAGAAAAAGCTCGAGCTTAATTTTGAAAAAAACGTTTTAGTCGACTCACAAATACTATCGTTTTTATCATATTCTAAAATTTACAGAATTATGCAATAAAACCATTTCGGACAGCTTAAACAAGCATATTTATATATAAAGATTTCGTTCTGTTTTTTGAGTATTTACATAAAAGCTCTTACATTTTTGACTGTTTAAAAGCTAGGTTAAGTTAAGCAATAGCAAACGAAAGAATATTAAAGTCACTAAACCAGTTTTAGCTTGTATCCAATAATCTATTGAACACATTAGAAAAAAGGTTGTGGTATAAACATCGACATTTCTTTAGAGTAAGTTAAAAATAAAAATTCAACCTAATGCCACAAAAGTCAACAACATTATATGTATATACTCCCCTCTGACAGCTGAATTAATAAAAAACACAGTAATAGCGATACATGAAAATAATTTATAGAAGCATATGAAAGCTTACTTGAACAAATTCTCCTTCAACATTATCACTTGCCATACACTTGCCTTATTCATGCGCGATTTCCATAACAATGATTTTAAAATCAAAATTATATGTCATGAACTTTATGAACCGTTAACATTTTACATAATTACTATATCATTTTTTCAATACAGTGTTTTCTACTTTTTAACAGATGAAACAGACTATATAATATCTCTTAAGTAATGAACGTTATCCAATGACAAATTCTATAAAAATGTGAAAGGTGTACATGTCACTATATTCTTCCTATTAAAATGTTTTGTTTTGACCTATCATTTCAAATCAGCACGCATAGCATGACCGAGCCGGTGTTCCCGCAGTTCCTTAATTTTATTCACGATATATATAGACCTTAAATAGAAGAAGCCATATCTCATACTTACCAGGCTAGGTCAAAACTTCACAAACATACATGCCAATAGGTTTATTCATACCCTATATTTTATGATAACGCTATTATTTTTTCGCTTGCGCCAAGTCCTCGAATCGAGGCTATTGGGAAACAAAAAATTATAATTTAATAATAAAAAAATTAATTTAATTTATAAAATAACTTGTTTGAAATATGCAGACGGTAGTATTTGTTGCTGGATAAATTCTCGTCCTGCAAGCATAGATATAAAAGGATTTTAATTTATATAAAAATAAAATTATAAAAATCGTTTGAATATTTTGTATAGTTAGCAGCAAAATATATAATTAATAATTCTAAAAAGGATTTATTTAATAGAAATTTGCAAATTTTTATTTTATTTAACATATAATCCCCCACTCGAAATCAATACAATCCAGTAAAATACTTTATCTTTCTAACACATATACTAATCTAAATGTTTTCATGTAGATAAAGTTGTTCTCGCTAATTATAAAATTCCAACTGATATCAGATTCACATGAGTGGATTTATATTCAATTGAAGTAACGAGATTTATCGGTTTATGTATAAATACCTCGTGTCTCTAACCATGGGATCTAATCTCTTGTATACACATATATATATATAAATTATTTTAAAAGTCATTTAATTTTTAAAACAAACACGGTTATACTTGAACACCCTCATCGATATCGAAATTATTCGACTGGAAATTTCAAATTTATACGCGTTTCAGTTCCTAACCTTTTTTATTGATGTTTATACATATGAGCATGTATGAACACATCTATAGCATAATATTTAGTATATTTTGTATATACATGAGACCATAACAATGGAAATTAAATTACAACCCTTTTTTCATAAAATTTGCAATTTAAAATTTGATACACTGGGATGGTATGTGCCGGTCAAAGTGTATTCGAACCCGTAATAAATACATTGGATTAGCGAATTGAGTAAACACAAATCGTACAAAATGTCAATAATTAACATTATTGTAGCACTGTGTGGTAGGAAATTGATGAGTGTAAACAATACGATTGGTAAAGCCAACCATGTAAACAAAAGTAGTTTAAATGTTAAATACTCATTTACGTGGTTCAAAATTATTAATCCAATCGAAATTGTAATTCAAGGTCTTAAAACAGGTTTAAGGTTTTGTCGAATGATGCAACAGGATTCGGTGTTAACTATAATTCTATACCAATATCTGGCTGAAAAATTGAGCTTCATTTTCTGTGGGAGGTTTAAATCTTCGTAGTAGTTCACCATCATGTATGTTGTTTATTTATTTAATACATTTTGACGAACAGTTGAAATGGAAACAAAATGTATCAAAAGGCTATTTCTCTGTTTAATTCGAAAACAAAAAATAAAAATTTTATAGCTTTGAGAATGTTAAATCCTATACTTCACTATAGATGTTTGATATAGGTCAGCCCTTTAAAGATTCAACTGAATGATTGCTCTGTTTATACTTGATGTTATGATTAGCTTTATAACGCGACTACTGGCAATTTATTCTTGAGTGTTGAATAATTTATTAACAATATATTATGAAAGGGAAGCTCTTGAAATAAAAATAAACATTGGAAATCTCATCGGATATTTAAAAACAAAATTCATAAAAACATTAAAGCTCAATAAAACATTAGTCGAATATAAAAATCATAAATAGTTAAAGAACTGAATAAATATTTTCCACAGTTATAATATTGAAAAGCGTTTGCTTTTAATATACCAGATTTTCATCATTGTGCGGCATGACGTAGGAAGAAATTTAAAATTCATAAGGATTTCCCGGCAACAACTACGGTAAATAACCAAAAACCAAAATAAAGGATTTTGTTTCATTCCCGTACTTTGTATTTTATTTATATCAATTTTTATGTTCCTCGTACACTCATTTTCATTTTTAATTTGTGATCCTGTGTATTAGTTGTTCAACGTAGAGAAAGGGTTAAAAATTGCTTTTATATTATAAACATACAATATAAATATATTTTTTTTTTATTTTTATGATTTTTGAACGAACATAAACTACAATTTAATTATTTCGTATTGTTTGTATCAGGTTATGATATACTCGTAGATTGTTATACGAGTATACAAATGAAAATAAGGAGTGAGCTTATTTTATTTTCATTTATATTTGTTGCTTGGTATTATTTAAGCTTTTATGTAGATTTTCATTATTGCTTGTTCGTTGTTAATATGTACCTACATACACATACATATATATATGAATGTGTACTAGAATGAAACTTGAAAACATAAAAAAAATTTAAATACAATATATTTTTATGATAAAAAAATTAAAAACAAGTAAAATTTAATACATAAATAAAAATTAATAAAAAAATTGTGTGGATGAACGTTAGCAAATATAAACTTTATATTTTTAATCTTTGATGAATAACAATAAATTGATGCTTGTTTATATTTAAAAAAATTATATATGTATATATTTATACGATATAGTAATGGGAATTTTCGAGTGTCTCACAACGCGTGGCAAAATATTGTATTGAGAACTTTCTGTGAAAGTATTATTTAAATATAAAAGTTTATCGATTACATAGTGTCAAGGTCAATCTTAAGTAATTGGTTGATATAGTTTAAATAGGTTATTAATATTTTACTCTGCATTCTTTCAGCCAATTCATTCGTATACATTTCAAACTGTATAAAATCATTCTATGATTTTTAAGAATAAAACAAAACAAACGAAAATCTCATAATAATTTTATAAAGATAATTTTCACTGCAATATACTGTAGAAAGGCGCTTTTCAAAATAAAAATCTAACACAAAAAAAAAGAAATAAAGAAAGCTTGCAAGAATAATAAAAATAATAACAACAGCAAAAAGAGGACGAAAAACAAAACTGAAAAGATGAAAATTGTTCAAGTGAAAAACTTTTATAATAAAAGAATGAATGAATGAAATGAAAAACACTTTGATGTTTTTTCATGATAATCATCAACATTTTTTTGCTCCTCGTTGTCTTTTCTTCTATTGTTTACTTGTACAAATTTTCGCGAACCAAATAAAAAATATGCATATGTATTTTGTATAAACGCGTACACATCTGTGAAATGATTCTATACTTTTGTGAAATGTAAAATGTACAAAATTGTTGCTGAAAAGATTTTTTTTTTAAATCAACAGTAAAAAGTTATCCGCGTACCAAACATAAAAATTGTACATAAAAGTACAGATAATTCAACAAACGACGAGATAAATGGGAAAGAAATAGATTTGTGTTCTTTGAAGTTTAATGTTGAGATGGTATTTATTTGTTTTTGCTAAGTAATAACAACACACATTACATATGTGCCAACTGAATAAACTACAATATGTGGAAAACATAAATGTAATATGTTGAATAAGTGTGTGTACTCTATAATTAAGGAGTCAATTCGATATCAATTATGTGCTAACGTGAGTTATATATTATGGAAAACGTTTTGATATTTTTACGATCTCTATGATCTTGATAGAGCGAACATAAAATCGGATGCACCTGGCCCGAGAGTATAATTGTTGTTAACATTATTAAAGCGAAAAGTGTGTTAATTTTTGATTAAAACAACACATACACGATCCTTACATATGCATATACTGCGTAGATACTTAAGTAACATATTATGCCAATCCAAACCAAATTAAAACCCTAATTTAGTAGACAACGAACAATGTGGTAAATAGAAGCAAACCTCAAATTCCATTTTTTGGTCATGATAAATCAAACCACCTCTTACACACACAAATCCGTTAAAAGAAAATCCTTGATTTATGTATACATTATTTTATACATATGTATAAACATTTTGTAGCAAAATATTCCACAGTTTCCATCAAACAAACCAAATACAAACTGTAACCGAGTTTAAGTATAGAACGGCACAAAAAATCGGTTAATTTTTTGACCACACAGTGTGGAAAAAGCAAAATAAAATCTTTTCTTCATTCTTGACGATTGCGTGTTTCCACAGATTTTTATTTATGTTTCTGTTATACACTATGTACCGCTGCTGCTTTCTATGTATATATAGCTGTTACAGGCTTAGTTTTTTTTCTTTTATGTCTCGCTATATATCTGCCTATATGGGGCTGTGTATACGTAACGAAAATATACACAGTAAAGGATCATGTATCTACCATAAAATTGTGTAATAAATAAAAATTCAACCATAAAATATAAAAACAAAAGAAAATAAGATTTTCTTCGTTCTAAATGATTCTTTTGTTGTTCCTCTATATGCCTGTTGTGGTTTTGTGGAAGCGGATAGTAGGTATATATATATTTGATAGTTAATTGCTTTTTGAACACCCGAAATTGTATTTTTATTTTCTGGTAAATAAAAACGAAACGTAAGAATATTCAGTTCTTCTTCATCTTCTGCCTTTTTTTAATGATGAGAAATTAAGAAAGTTATGTCTTTTGTGTTTTGCTAATAGGCAAAAGGAATGTGCTGTAATCGCTTTTCTTTTGTTTTTGTGCTAAGCAAATTTAAGTGATTTAATGTTCATCGGTCTACTACTGTATATCGCTCTGTATGTACATACATATACGAATTGGCTAACTATAAGGGTAATATTTAGGGCATATTCATATGAATATAAGTATTAAGTACTAACGTTATACGATGGAATAGAAAAAGGATATAGCTATGTATTTTCTATATAAAGATCCGATAGTTAAATAGAAAATAATAATAAATATATGAAGATATCCTGATAAATATAAATTATTTTAGATTTTCGTTTTATTTTCGATGCTCCCCATATACTCGTTCAGTTTGTGTAAATCTAAGCGATTTTCAATTTATTTTTTTTTTCGAAATTTAGGGATTGAATCATTTTCATGCTTGGATATCTGATTAAAATGTTCATATGGATGGGATAATTACATGATGGAATGCTTGTGCGTGGTTATGAGTTTTTAATGGAATTTTATTTTAGATTTACATGCATATCTTTTGGTAGAACTATATATATATATATATATATATATATATATATATATATATATATATATATATATATATATATATATATAATATGTATATATATATATATATATATATATATATATATATATATATATATATATATATATACATATATATATACAGTGCAACCAACTAGCCTCCGCTGTAAATTTACCAAGAAATCGGCCAAATAAACATCCATAATTTTCTTATTACTGACAGCAAAACTGAGGTTTGGTTTTCTAAATAATAAAACTTGTATGTACAAAGATCAGATGAATTCGTTATAGTGTAACGAAATTCAAATGAACACTTTAAAAGTAAAATTGTATGTGGGACTGTAAACTTTGAAGGAGGTGGTTAGTTGTTATGAAGGTGTATGATTGGCGTAAATTTGGCATAAGTGGATGTTTATCTTCCAGCAAGGTAACGATCGATAATTTACAGCATATATGGTCAAAGAATGGCTACTCTAAATGTGCCCAAAGTTATTACAATCACAGAGTCCAGATATGAATCCGATTGAACATCTCTGGGTTGAACTAAAAGAGGAAATTGAAAATCATATTGTTAAAAATATGAAAGATCGAAAAAAAAATTGGTTAAATATATGCAAAGTTGGCTGAAGGAAGTAATCAAACTCACAGGTGGCAATATATATTACTAAAATAAATCAGATCAGCATCTAAAGTCAATTATTTTATTTTATTATGAATTTTATGAACAGTGAGACTAAATGGTTCCATTTTTTTGTTATGTTTATAATAAATTATTTTGTTGTTGTTATTAAAAATAAAAAGCTGAGGATATTAATTCTTATTTTATTAGCTCGAATCCAACTTTGGTTAGTCCTGTTGTTGATCTTAAATCTGAAGAGTGGTCTAACTCTTTTTCATTTTCTAATATTTCTTTTGAGGAGTTACAGTCTGCTGTTTGGAAAGTAAAATCAGAATCTTCTGGGATTGATAAGGTTAGTTTAAAATTGATGAAACGAATTTTTCCTGTAGTTTAAAAATATTTATTACACATTTTTAATTTTATCTTAACCTCTTCTTCGTAGTGAAAAACCAAATTCAGTCCCATATAATTGATAATAGTTTACTTAATGTTTTTCAATCTGGTCTTAGAAAGTGTCATGGCACGAATACTGCATTATTGAATATCAGCGATGATATTCGGCGTAGCATGGTAAACAGGGAACTGACTTCTCTCACTTTGTTAGATTTTTCAAAGGCCTTTGATTCTTTGAATCACAATATTCTCTATAACAAACTTATCACACAATTAAAATTTTCCCTTTCAGCTGCTAGATTAGTTATAAACTATCTATCGGACCGTTCACAGACAGTTTTTTTTGGTAGTTGTTATTCTAATTTTCTTCCAGTTACTTCAGGTGTTCCTCAAGGATCCTCGCTTCACCATTGTTCGTTTACATTTTTGCTGATGATGTCCAAATTTATAGAAATAGTAAGTTAGATCAGCATTCTATTGTTCGTAATATTTCTCTGGCTAACGAGGATTTAGATAGAGTATTTAATTGGTCTATTTCCAATGGACTTGTCTTAAATGCTAGTAAATCGCAATCTATTGTTTCTTACAAGAAATCGTTAGATACGTTTTCGTTTCCTTGTATTAATCTTAATGGGTCAGAAATTCCGTTTTCAACTACTGTTAGGAATTTTGGGATAGTTTTTAACAAAACTCTTACATGGGGTGATCATTTAGTTAAAGTAAGTAGAAAGGTATTTGGATTACTTAGTTGTTTGTATAAAGTGGTAGGGTTTACGGATAGTCAGTTTAAAAAGAGAATGTTCATGTCCTATCTCCTTCCGCATTTCCACTATGTTGATGTTGTCTTATTTGGTATGTTTCAGGAAAATATGTCTATTCTAAAAAGATGTTTTAATGCTTGCACTCGTTTTATTTTCGGAATTAGGAAATTTGACCATATTTTACCCTATCTACTAGGCTTATTCTTGGTTGTAGTTTAACTAGTTTTTATGAGTTTCGGATTTGCTATTTATTCAAAAAATTATTATGTAGCAGGTCCCATCACGCCAATCTTAAAATGCTGCCTGCGAGAAATTCTTTCAGGTCTTTAAATTCTTCTTTTTTTGTTAGAGATCCATTTAGTATTAGGAGTTTGAGATCTACCGAAACGTTTAAATCGACGTTTTATGAATGGCGTGTCTGAATGACAATATAATTAGTTTAAGTTAATTGTGAAGTGTCGCCGGTTGAAGCTTAATGGTTAAGAGAGTTTCTCATCACGCCGCGGTCTCGAGTTCGATTCCCGCCGTTGACCAAAAATTAACATGCAACCGGATGACATAAAAACGCGTTTGTGTGTAAAAACATTCGTTGGGCTGACCACCTACAATGTGCACCAATCGTTAAAATTGGTTCGTAAGGTCTCAGTTGAGATGCGATAAGGTTACGTCCTCTAAGCCATAGCTTATATTTTTAAGTTAATTGTTAAGATTTTTTTTATATATTGTCTGATCCCTGCTGCTCATCCAATTGTAAATGAGCTTGTACTCAAAATGGGATGTGCGTGCTTGGTGTTGACTTTTTGCAGTATAAATTTTAAGAGGTTTTTATGCCTAATGGAAGTAATTATTTTTTTACAAGTTGCTTCCATATGCACTTTTCCTTTTTAAGCATAAATAAATAAATATATTTTAAGTTTTTTTTCTAGCATACTTGTAAACAATAATGTTTAGACGCTAATTGGTTTCACTGTGTATACATAAAATTTTTAAATAACGTTCAGCATTTAAAGTTTTTCTTCAATACCGGTCCTAACTTTTATTTGGCGATACTGAATGTCAAACTGATCTTTTCAGGGAGAATTGTGGGCAGATCATTATCAGGAATAGCGACGATTTACAAAAGAGCTTTGAGCTAAAATATATCTTTATCGGTCAGACAATCATATTAATAAAAATTACCATACGTTGATATTAGTTTGGAGAACAACTGAATACTCTTTTCTGGATTAGCTTCATTAAATGCTCAACAATACTTAGTATATACAAGATTGGAAAAGATTCGTACATCAATTATATAAATTAAGCGAACGGTTGAAGAATATATTAATAAATGTTTGACCAAATCACATGCAGCTATATTAATAAAGTTCAAGATATAGTAACAATGAAATAATTGATTTGATTTTTACAGTTGATTTAATTATTTTTATTCAAACTGTGGTGACAAAATTATTTAAACTTTTGTGTTTTGATAATTTACGAACAAGAGATTGCTACAGTAATAAAATTTGAATATACAAACTCAACATTTATTGAATTGTTCATTCATACTGAAATCTTTAATCTGCAGTTTTATACATATTAAATTTTGATAGAAAAGTTTTCACCTGTCAATATAGTAGAAATAGAACAAATTAATCATCCGCGTTACAAAATTGAAAATTTATATTCGATTGTCAAACTTTTTACTTATATACCTTAAGATATATATTCCATATTAATCTAAATCCTAAATTCATACATACATATATATTCACCCTACAAAAATTGCCTATGAAATTTTGACAACATAAAAAAATTGATTCAAAATACTGATACCTTATTAAAGATTTAATATTCCAATCAAAAGTATTGAAAACATCAGTCAGACGTAGAAAAATATACTTTGGTCTACCTCATCGGAACATTTTTATTTATAAATTGTATAACTTTTCCAATTTCCTTAAAATCTACAAAAAAAAAAATATCGAACGAAAACCAAATCCATGAATATGATTTTTTCGAGCTTTTTTTCCTAAGCACAATATATGTATCAGAAAGGTTGTGATAAATATTATGCCATAAAAACTGATATAAATGTATGTTGTTCGACGTTTTTTTGAACATGATCGACCTAACCTTAAAGCTATTAAGTAAAAATTTTACCAAACAGGATGTTTTATGTAAATTCATCGACGCATAATAACAGATTTACAATCACATCGTAACGTCTTATAGAAGTTATACATATTTCCGTCACTGTATTATATTACTAAACGAATATCATGGGTACTTGAGTTTTTTCTCTATACTCTCACTTTCATGATTATTTATTCATTTTTCTTTATTTTCCTTTTGCTTATCTTTTTCATTTTTCGTTTCTTCTTATTATCGTCTTCCTAAAACTGTATATTAATCCTTAATTGATTTTTAACCTTTGACAGAAAATAGATAGATTTTTCGTTTACGGTATACGATATTCGGAGAGGGTATTATAGGGGCTTGTTTAAGTGTTTGTAACATAGAGGACACGTTCTCATGATTTTCAGGTATCAACCACCTTGATAACCTTATATATATACACATTTTTATGTATTGTATACATTTTTCATAAACCTAATTTAGATTTCATTATAATATATATTTTTGTTGCCAAAGAATTTAATCCTTTTTTGTTGTTGCCGTTGTGTTCCTTCCTTCTAATTTAATTCATTTTTAATAGCATCAACGACATTTATCTAAATTTAATAGATTTGTTGTTGTTTAATGAATATATTTATATATATATATATATATATATATATATATATATATATATATATATATATATATATATAATTAAAAACGTATGGTGTGATTTATCAATATACTATATTAGGCATCGCGTTATACTACTTTTACGGACCTCGAATTATCCGTTGAACATTAAAAGCTTGGCTTATTATATGAAAGAAATATCTAATTTTAATTATCTCATGACACACAGTTTATATCGTTGTATATAAAAACAATATACGAAGACGATATATATGGACCAAAACACAATAAAAAATGCTTCCTAATTTGGAAATTTTCCAAATACATTATGTTTTAAATCGATTTTCATTTAGAAAAATAAACAAATAAAAAAACTTGTAAAGAATCTCTAAAATGCACAAAGGAATTGTTAGTAGCATAACCAAAACCAGACAACAACCAAACACTAACTAACTTATAACTACTATCAAGAAACTTTAATCTCTTCTACATACTCCATTTCTCTACATAAACATATACGTATGTGTATTTAAAAATGTTAAAATTTTTACAGTCTAGATTTTTATTTTCGAGAAACTATTAGAAAAAAACCCAAAACGATATCCAAAACAGCACAAAAAAAAGTTTATTGAAAATCGAAAACTTTTCGAAACAGACAAGACATAAAGTGTTTTTGTTGTATGCAGCAGCATATAAGGAATAAAACGAGTCTCAAATGAAAACATATATCTAGAAATTAAATCCAATTTTTTTTTGTACTATATTGTACTATCCAGGCATACACAACAATAAGTCTATACATACATATGTATACGAAACAGCCAAAACTTGTAAAATTCAAAACGACAAAATTTAAATCATGTTGGGAAATATAACAATAAAAAGTTTCTTCCTTGATCATCGTGAACAACAACTACAACGACAACTTGAACAAAATGTTGTGCTTTTTGTCTCCTATACATAAAATAGACGAAACTATTTTAAAGATAAACAACATTTCTTCGTTGTTGTTATTTAGAAGCAAAAAACTAATTTAGCATATGTACAGTTAGTCAGAAATGTGTATGGTCTTTTCACTTACAATAATCTGATTGTTTAATTTTAAGTGCAAACGAGTTGAACCACACTAAATATAACATTTATAAGCATAGTACATAAAGGTAAAATCAGGGAGATTGTGTTAAAAAAGGTTGAACGTAAAAATTCTATGGAATGACTAGAGTTCTGTTTCACTAACTGTCTGATTCAGTGAAAACTACTTTAATTGGTCGCATGAAAATGTAATTAGCTTCTAATGAAGTCAGTTGCATTAAACCACTGAAAAGAAGCTACTTCTGAGAGTACCAAATGATCAACATAGCCTTACAATAACATAATAGCAGTTTATTTTACTCCTAGTTTTTTTTACCTAAATCGCTGTGATTTCTCAATACTTGAAACAAGTGTGTATCGACATTACCTTAGAATTTATATGTTTAATTGACTATATTGACTATATTCGACCTTAAACATTTCCGAATTAATGGCAAGAGGACAGTATCATGCGGACGAAATAAATAACTCAAAATTTTTCTCTGAATCTACTTACCATCACCGTTAATTATTATCCGTGGAATATTTTTATTATAAATGGAACACAATGAATGGTTATAGAGTCAATACAAAACCAAAACCAAAACTCATCTTTATTTTAAAATTTAACGGATATTGGACTCACATAAAAGTTTGTAATACATTCGGAATTTCTATTTGTTGGGATGTTTGTTAAATAATATTTCTTAAAATCATTGAACTTTGATAATAAATCAATGTTCATAACTATATAGCCCAGACTGTTGAAATAATATATACAAATAACTTTATCATAAAGGACGATGATTTGAAGAAAAGATAATGAATTACACAATAAATTAAATCACCAGAAGAAAAGTGATAAGAAAACAAAAAACCAACTAATGTCATCCAATTATTTATACAGCAGATGTCTTTTTAACTACTTCTGTTGAGATTTTACTTTTTTTTTTTTGGTTTACGACACTACAGTGTATTTTTTTGGGTTGACAAGGAAAAATGAATTTTCTTCTCTAGTTCTCTAAAACCACAAATTTTTATTGGTTAGAGAACGCTTTATCTTTATTCCGGTATATGAAAAATAATACAGCTAAGATTATTGTTACGGGTATATATATATATACTAAGAAGAATAGTACGGGTATATATAAGTTTAAAATAATTATTTTTTTGTTTTCGATTTTCAATCGAAAAACTTTTTTGTATATTTTTACTGTAGGGGAGAGTTGATATTTTCCAATTAAATGTCAAAACAAAAAAAAAATATTTGATTTCTTTACAATTAGATCTCCAACTGAATGATGTGCTGCTATATAGTAACGTTGAATACATGCGGTTGTTTGACAAGGAAACGGTTTCAAATTGTATATTGGATTTGTTTTCTGTTTTTCTTTTTTAAAGTTTGACAGTTTTTTTTTTATTTAATGATGAATTTCCTTTCTGTTTGTATACGTATTTTATTTTAAATTTTACTCGACTCTGCTTGATAGGTAATATTACATTTAAATTCCTTTGTTCGTTTGTTTTTGATCATTAAAAATTTGTTTTTGCTATATTTAATGACTTCAAAGTTTACAAGCATATTACATTATAAAGACTCATGCTGGTAGGGTATATATTGCTAAGATCGGATGAATGACCTAACTTTCCATATTTAATCGCCGTACACATCAATAATATAACGACTGCATATGAATCGATTCAGTTTTCGAAAATTCTAGAATTTTTTATAACCGTCAAAATCCGTTCGATTTTATTTTCACTTGTATTTCGTGTTTAGCTTTTATGTTTATTTCACATTGTTTACCATATTATGTGCTGGTACGTACGATGGTGAACGAAAAGAAAATTTCAAAATACATATACGTAAAACACAACAATATGAAAAACCATTCGAATGGTACAACTCAATACCAAGTGAAAAAAATAAAATCAAAACCGAAAATAATATAATAATAAAAAAAATATTTAACCGCATAAAAATATGCGATGGCATCATAATTTTCATAAAAACTAAAATATGATAAATTTGACAATTCCAATATTTACGACAAATATGCACGCACAATATTTACATAATATGTTTGGCTTGAAATGAAATCGTTATGATAGTTTGTGGTTAGTGCTTTCGAACTAATATCGATATTTGACAGATGGTGAACGAATTCCATTTTCCCAAACTATTCAAAAAGGTACTAAATACAAAAATCTATAAAATATCTGGTTCATATAACTTCCGCATATCGTATATGAAGCTGAACGAATAAGGACAAAATAAGGATTTTTCTGTTCTGGTTCTCTTTTGGGATTTTTGTGTAGATTAGTTTTGGGATTTTTCTATTTTTTAAGTTTAGAAGAAAATCCATTTATGTATTACATTATATATCCTTATTTATATAGCAAATATTTTAAACTTCATTTTTACAGTTCATTTTTCTTACAGTGTTATATTGTTAATAGTTGGGGTACATATTGTTGTTAATAACACATTCTTATACAGTAGACAAAATAATTCTTCAAAATTAAAGACAAATCAAGACGTATTTATAAGATTGACAACATGACTAATACCTCGATTACAATACAAAATTGCAGTACTTAACTCTTAAAACCTTATTTATTGACCAATAAAGTCTAACATTGGTAATATAAATATATATATATATATATATATATATATATATATATATATATATATATATATATATATATATATATATATATCAACGTAATTCCTATTTTATTACCACAAAAAATGACTTATTTATATGATTTTCCTCCCAAACAACGTTTTTTTGTCCCATCCGAAAACAATCATCAACCTATTAATTTTCCTTTTGTTAGTTTATAGCTCAATAATGAAAAATTGATAACAAAATGTCACCTGTCTATTATTTGTTAACATTCCAATACATATTAGTATGTATAATGGAAATTTATTTTACATAAAAGCGACAAAATCCACATTCGGTCACATGGTTTATTATAGATCGAAAAAATCCCTTTAAACGGTACACAATCCGTAACTTATTTCTTCATTCTATATTGTGTGTTTGTGTGGTTTGTAATCAACAACTACTATTCAGAAAAGGACTTACACAAATCATGTCGTATATATGTACACAAAATCGATGTGTGAGGAGTACACTGAAAAAAAAATGCAATGTTTTTATTGCAAAATTGACATGTAAAGTACAAAATGTAAATAAATCCATGTTTTTGTAAAATCTTCATATGCAAAGCGTGATTTTTTTAAGTAAAATTGGCTATTGCAAGGTTATTACTTCAAAAATTGATATGTAAAATAAAATCTTATGAAAATTCCTTTATGTATTAAAAATTACTTAGATGCTAGGCAAACTATACAATTTAGATGCATTTATTACTGATGCTAAGCAATATTCACGTAAGAAGCCTCGATAAATAGGTTCAGCACAAATATGTTATTTTTACCTTTTTATGTATAGGTACAAAAATATGTTAAAAAATGTGCGCAGCATTTAATTGACGTCACTAGATTACAGCGATAACAGATATTTGAATGTGCTAAGCAAAACTTATTAAAATCAACTAAATATATAAATATATATATATATATATATATATATATATATATATATATATATATATATATATATATATTATATATATATATATATATATATATATATATATATATATATATATATATATATATATATATATATATATATATATATATATATATTATATATATATATATATATATATATATATATATATATATATATATATATATATATATATATATATATATATATATATATATATAATATATATATATATATATATATATATATATATATATATATAATATATATATATATATATATATATATATATATATATATATGTATGTATATATATATATATATATATATATATATATATATATATATATATATATATATATATATATATATTATATATATATATATATATATATATATATATATATATATATATATATATATATATATATATATATATACAGTACAAGGTCGATTGCAAGATTCTTTTACGTTTGCTTATCGTTTTATAAATTAAATGAATTGATTTAGATTTTTAACCACTTTGAATTAAAACCAAATCAAAGTTGCTGGAAGCCATTAATGCAAGCTTAATCTGTTGATTGGGATTCTGAGGACGAAATACCACTGAATTTGTTGCACAACGTCATACACAGCAATGCAGATCATCTTTCGTCACAAGGTGTAGTAAATTGGATATGTGAAGTAAATTTAGTTTCTAATTTTACTGTATCAAATGAAGAAAATAGTGGCTATGAAGCAAAATCTAACTTGAAGTCACTAAAACTTGAAGATGTTATTTAAAGTAAAAGATGTTATTTAAATTAAAGTTAGGGAGTGGGAAAACCCAAATTCTGCAACAATAGACGAATTAATGATATTTCATATAGTAAGAGAATATGCAGTTTTGTGACGAAAATTTTAAATTTTTTATCATTGTATTGTAAATTTAGATTAATAAAAGATACTCTGAAATCAAATAACAAATTGAGTGTTCGGTATATGCATATGGTCAACAGTAGCAATTGGTCTAGATTTAATTGAGTTGCGATGAATCGTGCTTCTACTGTACATATATCGTAAAAATCCATTTGCAAGCAAACTTACTTCTAATAAAGTTATCTTTGAAAATTGTCTTAGCTGCTATGTAAATTAGTCATATGCTTATGAAATTAGAGCATATCCATAAGACTATTTTACTAAGAGCAAACCTAGTGCTACTTAGGTGAAGTTAATTCAAGATTCTTAATGTAAATTTTAAATATAAATTGTGTTGACTTAACAAAAAATATTGAATTAACCGCTATAAAATGGCGAGATTCGTGAAATTTAATACTGAAAATTATTCTTATCTTAGTCAAGCTCCGATAGAGTTTCTGCAAGTTACTTGTCATTTAAAATAAATAAAAGAAAAGTGTCTAAGTTAAAAATCTTTAATTTAATTCAAGGTAAGTTCTAATAAATAAATGGTAAACTAAAATGTTTCATTTAATATTAAATTGACTATTTTTTCCAAATACTTTTAAAAATAGAAAACCAAATATTGGAGGAAGTCAAAATATCTGAAAAATAAAAATTCGTCATTTGATGTATTCAGTAGTATCTGTCCAACAATCGCAATCAAATACTGAAAATTGAAACAATTCAATGTTTCCTGGAAGTAAATTTGGTAGGTTAAACTAGTAAATTATTTGAAATTTTTTATTAATCTCAATATTTGTATTTCAATATTTTTAGTCAATCAACTCAAGCTGCATAGTAAATTAAGCTATATAAGAATAGGAAGATAAGTTTTTGTGATGAGTCTGTACGTTAAACCAGCATGTGTTCTAACGGTATTTTAGAAACCAATGAAAGCTCTAGTTTAAATTAAATTTAATTTAATTGTTTTTTTTTAATTTTATTTTTATTTAATTAATAAAGATTTGTGTTTTGGTTTAGATTTCTACAATATAGAACCCATAAAAGCGGACACGCCAAAAGACACTTACATATGGCCGAGATGAACATTGTCAAGTGCTATGAAACTTAGCAGTTAGAGGGCAACAACTTAAATACACAACCGCTAGTTTTTTGGACAAAATTTAAAATTGGAATATTTACCTACCAATATGTAACTTGTGGATAACAAATTCATCTAAAAGTATCTAAAAATATTTTAATAACAACAACGTGAACTACCAGGACCATGATCGAGTGATAACTGATTTAAAAAATATACAAGTTTTTTTATTTTATTTTTTATTTATATTTATTAAATTTTTTATACATATTCATTAAATTCATTAAGTTTGTTACCTTTAGAAAAATAAAGTTATTAAATAAATATCTTGTGTTATTATTTTGTAGAAGTACTTTAATGAAGGATATATATATATATATATATATATATATATATATATATATATATATATATATATATATATATATATATATATTAACTTGGTTTTGTTAGTTAATTTGACATTTTAGTACCAGGTTAAAATATGATTTGGGCTAAGCTAAAAAAGCAATTATTTAATTTAAAATTTACAGATGTGCAATGTTATTGTAAACAGTAGTGCTTCATTTAATTTACTTCTTGCTTTCATAATTAAAAGAAAAAAAAGTTCGTTTAACTATGCTATGTTTTAACCAGAGACAATTTAGCTATGTTAAATTAACACTTAATTTTAATTAAATTAAAAAAGCGCATAGAAAAAGTTACAGAAAATGCAGTTATATTGACTACTCATAAACGGAACTTTATTAACTTTGCAATAAGTGACATTTAAAATCGAAAATTGTATTTATTTACAAAGCGTTAAGTTGGCTGTATTTGAACTTATTTTTTTGTAAAGTTTTCTTATCTTTTTTGTTAATATCAACATACTTTTTCTTTCAGTGTATGTGTTGACTAAGATGATTTTTTTTAGGATTGTACACTATTAATGCTTTACTATCATTCTTCCTTTTATTGATTCAATATACAATAATTCATCCTAAAACAATGAAAATCGTACATGACACTGACATTTATTGTGGTATCAAGTAAAGTGTGGATATTGATATGGAACAAATATTTAAATCAAATTTGACAGTTAAGATTATTATTTAATTGCTAGTTCTTAAATTTTTTAGACGTGGCACCGACTATGTTTGAAAGAGAAATTTAATAGTCTAAGATTATAGAATAGTATGGAAGAGTATTTTAGTCAGTTTAAGATTTACATAAAATGCAGTTATTATTTCCAAGAAATGACATATAGGTTAGTCGATGGTCACCTGCCCCCCCCCCCCGTCTCGCGCGAGGATCGTCCTTGTTTAACTAAAATACTCGCGTTCTCATCGTCACTGAAAATGCTCGTGAAATATTATATTTACCAAAATACAAAAAACTAAATTATAGTTTTGTCACTTAAAACTGCACTGTGCGTCTCCTGTTCAAAAAACATATTATAAAGGTGTGTATTGAGAGTATTGTAACCACAGTTCTTGAGCATATCTCGTTTGTATTCACATCAATAAATGTTATGGTCAGTTTAATTGTGTTTTGAAGAGTAAAGCATTTTGAAATGTTGTCAACGCTTGAGCTATAGTTATAATATCAAAGTTGTGTGTTGCTATAATTTTACAACAAAGCTAAAACAAATTCCACAGGGAAGACCATGTTGAATATCGATAAAACTCTCTGCTCTCACTAAAAAAGTCATAAATCGTATATAATAGTGTTTTCTATTCAAGGTCCCATGCGAAATTGCTTTTCTTACAAACAAAACCAAAAATAATTTTATGATGCCCTACCCAATAAATTCATATGTGCTTCTCGATATATGAATACTCGTAGCCATACACAATAACCCATTTTAATAGGTTAGTTTTTATTAATACAAAACTTTCAAATATCGTATATTTTACTTTTTTAGTTACGAGCTTTTCATACAATAGAAATCGATTATCAATGTTTTTTGTTTAACCAAAAAAAAGGATACACCAAAATATATCCTGAAGAGCAATAATTTCTTGAACCAACAACAACAACAAAATGGAAAAAATCTAAAAATTCAATTAAATTTCCCAGATAGTTTTTTGGTTCAGGATTTTTTCAGCAACTCGTATATACCATATATAAGTTGGAAAGAAAATAAGCACAATCTTAGAGCACTGCTATACGTTCATACGTAATGTGTTCATGGAGTAAAAAAAATGTTGGAGTGCAAAAGAAAATAAATTTATCATAGAATCTAAATAACCCAGAGCATATTTATATACATGTATTTTTTATGTGCTATATATTTATGTTGCTATTATTTTTATTTATCGAAAAACCATAAATTTAAATTGTACTGTGAAAATTGATTCTTCTTATTTTTACGAAGCTAAAGTTCTACTTGCTATAATTTTGCTTGCATTTTTTTTATATTACAAATACTGTTGTTTAACTTACGATTTTATAATAAAATACATGTTACAATACTCATGTATCGAATACTGACAGTTTTTTAAAACTTGCCACGACATTATACCAGCTAATTCCAAACTGAGATATAAATATATGCTACAGGCAAAAAAAAAAACAATCATCGCTCGCTTGTAATGCTTAAAATAGAGCAAACTCATAAATTGTGGAATATGCGGGTATGCATATTTCAAATTAATATTTATTCATTAAAGATACGAAACCTCGCGCACCATACATCATCGCAAATAAATTTATGTATGTATACATTTATAGTTGTTTTTGTTGTTTTCTAATTATCATTGCGAATTCCACATAGAGCCAACACAACATATCATCAACATATTTCAATTTCATAAAATGCAATAAATCACAAAAAATAAAAAAAAGTTTTATGTTGAGCTTTTTTTGCACTGTGTGTTTGTATGATGTTGGTGTATCTGGTGTTGGTGTTGATATTTATTAATATAGCATACCTTCCCCATGGTGACATATAATATGCAATATATATTATATATATATATATATATATATATATATATATATATATATATATATATATATATATATATATATATATATATATATACATGTTATATGTATGTTTCAAGTCATATATATATAAATAGGTACAGTAGTAAAAACTATAACTGAATATGGAAAATTTGTTTTAAAAAAGTATTCAACAACACCACGAAAATGGAAACAAGAGCACCGGCTTTAACCGAAAATGTGAAAAAATCATTTTATTGGTTGTGTTTGCAACCCAACAACTATCCTGTACCCAACAACAAATATGGATGCGATAAAATTTATAATATTTGGATAATTTTTATAGTTTTTATTACATATTACTACTGTACATATTTGGTATACATAGTATTTTTATGTTTCACATACATAAATATTTATTTTGTGTTTGTGGTTTGAAATATGTATTTGTACTATATATATTCAAGAGATATATGGCAAATGAAATTAATGTAGTGTGAAATATATAATATTAGTATATACGTACTACATATATGTAAAAACTAGTAATAGAACATAAAAACTATATTATTACTATTTTATTTAAAAAATTAGGTCAATATATTGTGTTTTACGTTTAGTAATGTTTATATACACGTACAAGTTGAGATGAATCAATTTTATATTATGTTTTCTTATGGTCTTTCATATATAACTTAGCCATTTGAACTATTATTTTATGATGTTCATTCTGGAATTATATGCGGTCAATGGTCATACTGGTCATACTGTAATTTAACTCAATTATTACAAGTATATGTGTTTAATTTGATTTATTGTTAGAGAAATTTGTTTATAATTTAATATCCTAATACAGGACAGTTGACCAAAGTTTAGTATTTTCAGGGTTGTTTTTGGGAGAGGTGGTAGTAAACACATTGTGTAAAAGTTTTTTTTTGGTTTTTGTTGCTAGGATTTGGAATCATTCGGTTTGTTAGACAAAACTTTAATATTTCATAAATTGTCTGCTGTAAATAACTGAAATGATTTATTGATTTAAGCATCGTGATTCCAATTTAAGAGATACAGAACAAAATATTGTTAAAAGTTAACTTAAATCATTTTATCAAAACCATTGATGTTGTTATGTTTTGTATAGCATTTTCAAAGCAATAGAGCTTTGTTTTTAAAATAAAAAACAAAGAATAAATAATAAAGCAGACACAGTTACAATATTAATTATTTGGAATTATTTGATATCTAGGGTTTTACTTAGAAGAAACAACGTTTAATTTGTAATACGTCCTCTGAGAATCCCATTATTTATATAGCGATCATTATAAATTTGTCTATATTATATACTTACTCCTTTCTCACCTGCCAGTTAAAACATTCAAATTGCTCACCAGGGATTCTTAACTATATGTAAGGATTTAAATGAAAACACCAACATTTATTTTAATTTTTTTCCAAAAAAAAATGTACGCAACCCAAAATGTTTGTAATTTTTTGTTTTATTATTCACAATTAAAATATATGTATAATTACAATTTAATATTTCTCTTATTTATTTATTTATATGATTTTCCACTTTTAATTTTCTTTCATTTCTCAGTAAAATAATAATTTTGTATTTTTATAATTACAATGATATATTTTAATTATCAAATTTTTCTTATATAATGTTGAACATTTCAATGTGTTTGACTTGTGTTTGGAAAAACGGAAAAAATTTAATTAATATAATGGTATAAATCTTAATTATTTTAATCCATTTGTTATTAAATTAGACGTGATAATTGATAAAAATAAATTAATATTTATTTTATTAATTATAATTAATTTTTTTATTTGTTCTGTATAAATCTAATTCTAAGATATTATTCTTTTTGTTTATTGATTTTTTTTCTTTTTCCCTTATAATTATTAATTTATTTATTTTTATGTACATATTATAAAATTAAATATTTTTTCCTTTGTTTGTTTGTTTGTAATACAAATTGTGTTGGTTAGTCAGTGTACTAAAATGTAATATAAGACTTAAATCACACTGATATGTTTGCACAGCACAGTGTTACGCACTGACGTACTAAGTATAAATTTCATTAATTTAATAATTTATATATCAAAAAAAAAATTAAAATAATAATTAAATCATAAAATAATATTTAATTTTGGTATATTTATAAAATTTTTAAATATTATTTGTATTGTCAAATTTTGTGAATTTTTATTTTTAATGATTTATTTTGAACTTTTATTTATTTATTTAATTATTATACAATAAAAATGTCATTCTTAATTTTCATGCTATTTTGTTTTGAAATTAAAAAATATTGATTGTTTTAAGTTTTTAAACGTTCCAACTTAAATAAATAACTATATGTATAATAAAAATCAAGATTATCAAAATAGTAATTCATTTAGTTGAGTCGCGTTTAAACCTTTATATTTTTTACAAGCTAAATCAGAAAATATTAATTAAAATTATATAAATTAAACATTTTATAACTTCTACCATTTAAAGTAATTTGATGCTGTATTACAATCTCTAGCTGATCCACACCATTTTGATTCCTGCAATGGCGGACAGGGTCGACCGCCTCGCCTCGCATGTTTTATAACTTTACGATATCGATGCATCTCGCCAATACCGCACGTTTTACTACATGGACTCCACTCGGACCAATGACTGACGCGACAATCTTTTGGCGGGCGTCCCTTTTTATTCCTCTGTCGTTTTCGCTGTTGCTGTGTTTGTGGCTTCGTTGTGACATAATTTTCGGCGATATTATTTAAAATGGCCTTTTTATCATTTTTCGGCACGACATTCGATGTTTGATTCATTCTGAAAAAATGTAGGCATATTTTTTAATAAAATCACATCACATGTTCTTACTTTTCAAAACTTAACTTACTCATTCTTCATTTTAGCCAAAATTCTCGCCCGATTTTTATCCTTCTCTGTCATCCGGAATGGTATTTGTGTCACTTCATGCTGTCGTTCCTTTTCAATATCTGCCGATAATTCATTATTCATTTCGATATGATTGTGTTCGATTTCAAGTCGATTTTTTTCTGCCTTAACAGTTTCATATTTTCGATCGTCTTCAATGTGATTAAACATTTCACTTAGCTCATATTCTTTCAACTGGAAAAAGTAAAATGAAATGTTGGTTTATATAATATACCACTATATTCTATGTATATGTATATGTTGGTTAGGAACTGGGGTATGTAATATCCGTTTATGTATAGGAGATACGATAATTTGTCAATTTTAAGGGAAGAATATTGTCAGAACATACATTTCCGCTCCAATGTTTTGGTTTCTAGATTGAGATTTTCAAATTTTTTATGAACATAGATTGTGTAGGTTGGCAAAATATACAATCTATATATCAATAATAATACGATTTTCTATGGTCTGATGAGTTTTATGGTTTATGATTTGTTGATATACTATATAATCTGTATATACATTTGTAATAAATTCAAATGCAAAACGATACTACCTTAAGCAGTATATTCGATTACAAACTATTTATATACAAGAAGCAACATGAGTATAGTGTGATTACCATTCATATTGTATGCATTAGAATTATAAAGTTAGCTTAAAAATCTAGCAGGCAAAACCATTTTCTTTTATGCTAAGATTATGAACACCCGTTTTTGGCAGGTGCTTCATGATAATCATCTCATTAATTTAAGTACGAAAAACACCTGCTAGCCCACCAAACCGTATTCTTAAAATGAAAAATCTTATGCCTGTGATAAATAAACGATATAGACGACATATAGATTTCTTAGTCATTAACTCCCTTAGGTAAAAACAATAAAAATCCGAAAAAGTGTGAAAAATTGTATAACTTATTGGTTTTACGATCTTTGTCTCCTTATTCGCGTATATCCGGATTAAGATTTGTTGGCATTCTTCTGCCTTTTTTAACGAACATACACATATTGTATTTTCCCGTGCTTATGGGTTTGTATTTTGTGCGACGTTCGTAGAAATGCGCCGAAAATAAATAACAAATCCAAAAAAAATTATTACAGTTAATAAATTTTTTTCTCTTCTTCTTGCTTTGTTCTTGGTGGTGCGGATTGAAAATAACAAGATGACAAAAAAAAAATGTACACAGTTTATCTAAAGAGATGGAACAATATAAGGATACGATTGGAAGATATTCGAAAGGAAAAATTGTTTGGAAAATAAAACAAAAAATAATAATAATAACGACAAAATGTCCAAAGTTATAAAATAACATAAATTTTTTTTTATTTGCTGAAAAGTTTATTTTCGTGCGGTATCTATCTAGCTGCTGGGATGAATAATGACAGGTTCGTTCGTTGTTGGAAAAAAATGTTTGCTGTTTATTGTTTTGAATTTTTTCGTCTGCCAAGATTCTCGAAAGACAGACGATAGAATGATAATTATATAAATGAGGTTTTCTTACGAATTTGCCGTTCATTCGATGTAAGTATATCAAAAAGTTAAGACAACAACAGGAATTATTATGGCGATCGATATATCTTCAGACATAATATATTAATGTCAGTATTTGGCAATTCGATGACATGAAAGATTTATTTGTTAATATATTGAAGATGGAGGGAAAGTGTTATATAAAATACTTTAGTCAGCTTTCATAGTATATATATATATAATAAAAAAAGGCGCACGAGGTTAATACATCCACTTACCTTAATAAATTGAAATGTAGCTATTGGCGGTAATCGTTTACTATTCGGATAAAAAAAACTACCGGCCGGATGGGCTGGATACCGTGATGTTATTCTATAGATGATACCTTGAGGCTCAGTCGGCCAATTTGGTGCTGTAAATGTGAATCCGTTGTCAGAACCAGCATCAAGTGGATCCATTTCAACGGTTACACTGTCGATCCAGGAACCACCAACACAAAGCTATAAACAAAATAGGATGATATTCATTAGTGTAAAATAATTATGGTATTTACTTTGTTATTTACTTGAAACGAATCCACGCCAATAAACCAATCCGGCGATGGTACGATTCTTGTGATCAGTGACACAAAACTATGATTTCCATCGACGAAAAAATTTGTTTCACTTCGTCCGCCGCCCGTATTTATCGCTGGTATTGTAAATTCATCATAAATTTTTTCGCGTTGATTACGTTCATCCAATTCTAAATTATCCGTTTTGCCAATTTCAGCAAACATTTTCAAACCAGCTGATGCCTGTTTACCCAACTGGAATAAATTAAATGTTGAATCATGTGATCGACCTGCAAGCGATACAAGAACAGAAAAATACCAGAAAAAATTAATTAGAAATGTTACACACAAAATAATAAAATCTATATAGAGATAAGATTATCACCTATAACAACCCTCAAAATATAAGATGAAGAAGCAACAACAAAAATGTAATCTCATTGAAAATCTTCTTAAATATTTTTTTTTCATTTTGCGTGTGAAAGCGTTTTTTTTTTGTTATTTTCTTTTTTTTTTACTTATTTTAATCCCTTTTTTTCACTGAGCCTAGATTTTGATTTGGAAAATCCAATTTTCAATTCTTTTCAATTTTTTTTGCCGTATTTTATATCTCGGTAGGGGAGGTTTATCCTATTTTGGCATTTTATAGTTTATTAATTAAAAAACAACGAGGCTACAAAATTTGTTGTTAATTGCTTGTGACAACTAAACTCACGATGATGGGAAGGAAATAACATTTTCGTGCGCACAAAGGAAGTATATTTGGAGTATACAAGGTATGTATATTAAATTATAGCTATATATAACAAGCCCTTAATTTATTCGCATATACACAGTACATAAAAATACTTCCTAGTTAATATTTTTATTTTATGTGTCATTTACAATCACATTTTATTGCGCTCGAGGTAATAATCATAAAATGTTAACGTACATAGTTAAGTAAAGCGTATAGTGTATATATACGAGTAGACATTTGCTATAATAGTTGTTGCACAGGGGAATGAGGTGGTTCATATTATAATGTGTACTAGAAACATCAATCATATCGATTACATACATATATGTACGTTTATATATATTACATACGTTTGTATGCCTTGAAGCATCTCTAAATTTATGGAGAATTATTCTAGAATATTTTGAGCAGTATACAAAACATAAATTGAAAATGGTTTTATTTAAAACAGTAATAATAATTTTATGGCATTTGTTATAGGTATAATAATATTTTATAATCAAATTTAAAATACTTTTGACCAATTATAGTAATATGCTTACATTTCGTCAGAATTTGATTACCTCTGAGATCTTATTAAGAGATAATATACTGTCTGTCTGTTTCTATGTTTGCTATCTGTTTTGGGACTCAAGGCTCTCTCAACTCTTTCGAGGTTCACGTTTTTACATTCTACTTTACAAAGCCAAATCGTAGGAACATACGGCTACAGCACCGATTTACGAGGAACCATCTGCACATTGCAAAACTCTATGCCAGCCTATGGTACAGGGGTTCATATAGATGTGTTCACTCATATCGCATTTTTAAATGCTTAATTAATTTAATTAATTTAAGAATTATTTGTTTGAAGAAAATTTCGTTTAACACCGGTTTGACTGGATGTTTAATGAAAATATTATACAGCTTAGAGGATTCTATAGTATGTAAGAAATTATATGGTCATTTTAAAAAGTATTGTATTATCATCGTGATTTCGAAACAAGACGGACAGCTTCTTCTTTGTTTATATTTGTTGGAACAAAAGTGATTTCAAACAATTTGAATTCCAAAAGCTATTTGAATGGCAATTTTACTATTAGTTTTCCACTTGAGTTGGTAGTTTAAATTATTTAAACAAATCCATTATAGGGAGAGAATATCAATCAGAGTTCATTATTGAAAATGTAGAATTTTAATTTAAAAGAATCAACGTTACGACGATCTAATAGCAATATTACAGTTTTGTTCTAAACTCTATAGTAGAGTTTTTGTAAGCTAATCCGATTAAGAAATTTCTAAACTGTTACCCAACGAAACAATGAGTCACTTCTGTATTCGTTATGGACACATGTTTATCGACTTAATTACACATCAATTGCATTTACATTTCCAGAAAAACTTTTTAATGCTTAAATTGGAAACTTAATTATTTTTATAAATACATACAACAACAACAATAGATTGAATCAACATAAAATTTAAATTTAAAATCCATCAATGTATGTATGTACATCTATACTATACTAACATGGCATTGAGAAAAGTAAAAATTCAATTATTTACGTACGGTAGATAACGACGTGAAGAAGTAAAAACATGCATACCTCACCAACCACCACCCCATCTGCTACAACTCACATTAATATTGAATGTTTACACCAGATTCTCCAATCCCGAATATTTAAGTTCCGCAAAAATAATTTAATTTTAATTTTGTTGCTACTGTTTATTGTTGAAGTTTCCATGAAAATGGAACTGTGTTAATGTTGATGGTTTATTGTACCGAATATTTTGTTTTATTTTTAAATGATTGATTGAACGATAGATTGATTTTGAAAGAATTTTGCTTTTATTGAATATTTTAAATTTGTCTGTACATGTATGCACATATCCTGATCAATTGACTATACGAGTAAATGGCCGAAATAGTTTTTAAAGAATTGATATTGCAAAATAATTATGTAAATCGAATAAGATTCAGTTTATTATATATATGCAAATGCACCAACAAATTCATCTTCCACATGAATAATTTCCCATCATGTTGTGAACGTGGTAAATTAATACAAATTTTCTAGGTACTTTAAACGTCATCTTGTTCATAAATTTGATTTTTTTTCTCTCTACTACACTTTCGACGTACGTACGAATCTCGAGTGGGAAATGGCAATAATAATAATAATCATCATCAACAACATCTTGAAGTAAAAAGTTGATTTCCAAAACAAGAAGAGAAGTATGAAATTCTGTGTAAGGAAGAAAAAAGGATCAAAATTTTATTGTACTCTTTTTCATTTGACCGCGTTTCCATTTTATTTAGAAAAAAAAATGTATATACGAGTATACCGATGAAAATTGTGGAAAGTGGAAAAATAACCCGGACAAGAGTAAATATTGACCAGGCATACACGCACACACAACAACAACAACTATAAAGAACGATGAAATAAAATTATTGATGACTTAGCGAATTTGTCAGATCATTAATTCTATTGTTGTATTATATTTTCTTGGTATCATCATCACCATCATCATCATCTCGATATTATTTATATAACATGTTGGTGTGCTGTCTCTTTGCCATATTATTTGTTGGTTGTCCTTTTAATGTTCTATATAAGGAAAACAAAATTAAACGTAACGGAAATATATATTTTACTGTGTTGCTCTTTTACTCCTGCCACCGATGCTCTTCCATAAAATTAATTTTTTTGTGTTCATCAAATTTTCGGAATGATAATTTTTTGTGCTTTATTTTATTTGGCTGCTGTGCTTTTTAAGGGTGCGATTTTATAGGGTATTTTTGTTGGTATATGAAATATTTTTCCGATGAAGTGGGAAGATTAAATGATTTCACCGAATACATATATACGAGTATGTATATATTGTAGAGAAAAAAAGTCATAGTAAAGAACTGTTTTGATTTAAGATTTCGGTTTATTTTTTGTGCTGGTCCAAATTGTGAAAATCAAACAAGTGGAATGAATTGAACATGAAAAACATTCGGTTGGTCATTCGATTTATATTTGTTCGTCTATACACATTTCTTTTTTATTGACTCGATCGAAATGATTTGTGGCTTTTTTAACGAGGAAACCAGGTGGGATATTTATACAGTTTATGTACATAATATTAAAGATTTTTTTTGTAGCAATGATTAGGGTAAATTGAATGCAAGATTATATATATAAACTGTTAATGTACACAGTTTAAGCTTGACTTAAAACAGTTATTTATTGCTTAGTCGATAGAATTTTAAACAGTTCGATAAATACTAGGTATTATTTAGGGGTTGGATTGTCTATGTATACTCGTATATGTATATTGAGTTTCAACAATCTATGCTTGATTTGAAACGATTTATAAAATATAAAATTTATTTAGTATAACTTCAATACAAAACCAATTAAAATAGTATTCTTGTTAATAAAATAAAAATATTTAGATATCCTAACCGTTCTGTAAATGATATAGTTTAATCGTTTAAGGTTTTGACTAAAACCGCTCTACCAAATGTATAATACATGCAATATATATTTATTCATTCAACATTTCGAATTAGCTAGAGTTGTCGTCAAATAAAGTCGTCTATGGTTAGTAGCCATTAACAGTTCTTCAAATGGATTTCTGCCTTTTTCCTATCTTTGTGTGCCTTCTTTTATAAATTGATTATAAAAAGCACTCTTACAGCTTTTGATTATTTCCTTTATTAATGGGATCTAAATACAATCCCTATTTTACAGGTAATAATAATTGCCAGATAGTTGTTGTGTGATACAATTGTGTGCAACTTAATTTAGTAAAGAAGAGTTCTCTAAAACACATGACACACAATAAGTGAAACATTTCACTAACTTATCATGTAATCTTGGTTTATACAAATTTTATTTAATTGAATCAATAAAATTACACCTTTTGCTTTCAAAAATGATGCGCATTGACCACAATTGTTATTTCTATTTCTTCCACTACTTTTCTCTCTAATGTTGCAATAGTCATAAAACAATTCGTCATCAATTATACCTTAACTTTTATTATTATTCTCATTATAAATCGAAATTTTGTTTGGTGTAGTAAAGTATTTTCTTCGAACAAAACTTCGATTCCATCGTATATCGCATTTCAATACGAATTTATCTACACTACTACTATATATAAAATTAGCATACGCCACTTTTTCGATTTTCTAAAATATGTATATAGCACAAGATCACGACTTTGCTCTATATGATTATGAAAGATGCGCTTCTTTTCCTTGAATATTCTATATTTACACATTTTGAAGAAATTATGACAAATTCACACTAATATTAATTTGAGACACGAAAATAACAACGAAAATAAATTTTTCATGTCTGTGTCAATGGTGAAGATTTTCTAGATGTAAAACACAGAAATAAATAACAAAATCTTGAATAACAATTAGATGACTGATCCGGTTAAATTCCAAACATTTTATAAAGTTTAATGTCGCCTTCTAAATATCAACACGTGTTTTAAGTATTTTTAAACGAGTGATGATGATTCGCGATGATGATATAATGTAATTACAGAGTATTCGCGAACTATATATTTAGTGTCTCATGTGGTTTGTATTTAGATCGTGATTTATTTAAAATTGAAAATTGTCAAAAAATATTATGCAAGTTAAAATCACACATATTATGGGATACAACTATACATATGTATGTATATATGTATAACATAATTTTTGAGATATACGAAATATCAGACATACGATAAGATTTATTACAATTTCGTTGTCATCTCTTACATATTATTCCACATCTTCTTGTGTAGATGTTACAATTTTCATCTCATCATATTCATTCAATTTATCTTGCTCATCTATCATTTTACTCAACAGATTTTCTCGTTTCGTTTTTTTTTAGTATTTTTTGAAGAGTCATTCAATAAAATGTATTAATACCATATACATAGAACTAAAACCAATAATAACATATGCGAGACGAACGAGGGAAGATCGAAAATCATGTCTGAGTGGTTTACCTTATTGCTTGGTTTAGGAAGATATATGAAATAAAAATAATTCTTTCGGATTACCTTATACAAGACGTTTATATGTATATAGTTAGCTTATACATTTTATATTTCGTGCTACAACAATAGTTATCAACCTGTGATTAGTTTTAATTATACTTAACGAGTTACTCGAAATGCATTAGAAAAAGTAATTAAATTTAATTGGCTCTATATACAACAGTAAAACCACACATTATATCTCTTCACAATTGGCGCCAATAAAAATTCATCCTTTCAAAACATCAAACAAGCAACTCGTAAAAACATTTGACACACTTTAAATTGTTTATAATTCGTACAGTTTTAAGTGTGGATTATTACTTTTATGAAATAAGCAATATTGCTGCCAAGATAGAAATCATGTACCACTCTATACACCATCCGACTTCCACAAAATTTTGTCATCGTCAATTTTTTTTTATTTATATTAAGTGCAACGTACGAATTACTATAAGCAATAAACATTATTCGTAACCGCTCACCTCCAAATCATCTATATATATGTCACTTGTCAACATGTATTTCGTGATTAAGATAATTAATTTGTACGTTGATGAATAGCAAAAAAAAAATTAAATATTCTTGGAAAATTTTCAAAAGGAAATTAAATAATTTTGTTTTTACCCAGCAGCAAAAAACGGGAAAATTATATAAAGTGCACTTTATAATAGGTTTTAGGTTAACCTAATTTCCAGGTGAAATATACGAGTACATATAATGTCTGTCGCCTACGCATTTTTTATAAACCATATACAGTGACCGCATCCGCATACGATATACATGAAAAGCATAAATCAAAATAAGTAACAGGTGCTTTTTGTACAAATTAAATATTCCTCGTTTTCAACCACATGAATTTTTTGTCCCAACAATTTTTTTTTGTTTTAGTGTTGTTTGGCCTAAGTGTTTTATATACCAGAAACCACATGGCACATTGCTAAAATAATAGAGTTTTTCACATATGTATGTCTTCTAATTTTCTGTTTTATTTTTATACAATCAAGTTTTAATTGAAATTTATTTACGAAAATAATATTTTTTCAAACTGAACAGTACACGACTGAGTATATATAAGCACAAATAAACATATATGTTTTAAGTGTGATCTGTGTATTAGTTCACGAAAAAAGTAATTTATAGGTTTTCAGAAAGAGTTAAGATAATTGTTATACCCACGCGCGATTCATAAATTAAATATATAACAAGAATAACAATTGTCGTGATTTTATCTGCCGGTCAACCAATAACAATATACAAATACATTAACATACGGTCAAAACTCATAAATTATCGTCGGTTAAATATCTCAAGAAAACGTATTCTTGGCAGACAAGTTGCATATATGTATACCAAATGTTTCGATTTTTTGTTTTATATTAGTCATCAATTCGTCTCAATCCAAAAACACTTTTAAGTGTATTTATTATTCATAATGTAATAAATTGTTGTAAGAAAATTGTCTAAATTGAATATTTATGTTTGTAACTTTTTCATTCAACTTATACTTTATGTATATATGTATACGAAACTATATGTACATTGTACAGAAACTATTAAATTGAAAGCTATATAAAAACAACTGACCTACATTCAAAAACTGGAATTACTTCATTTTCTAACACTATTAAAAATAAATTGTATACAAAAAGTTGAAAAAAGCTTTATTTGTGCTTTTATTGGATTGACTGCGCTTAAATTAATAAAATAAAAACTAAAGGAAAAAACGTAATTGAAACATAATAATTTACTTTAAAAGCTCCATTTTTCTGTGCTTTTGTAGTTTTGTTTTCTTTTTATAGTTTGTATACAGCTTTTAAATTAATTTTTACAAAGTGCAAAGTGAGAAAAGCTTTATTTAAAAAAAACTAACTAAAAATTTGTTTGGAGTATTTATAACAAGTTAACATGAATAGGGTGTGATTGGGAGTAGCAAAAGTTTGTACATACATATATATATATACCTATTTATGTAAGAATATTGAAATATCAATATACAGTTTGTGTTACAAGATTGTTTTTAAGAGTCATAATGTACTTATATAAATACTAAGTATCTATAAATATGTTTAGATTTTTAATATGTTTGAAAATAGTTTGCAATGCTAGTTCCTAAATAATTGTTTATGTTTCATCAACTTTATATGATAAATACAATTATTGCAATAGTGAAAAAACTAGTTTGAAGTTTGAGAGAAATAAAATTGTTTTGCCAGTTTTAAGAAACATTAATTGGACAATAATAAATTGTTTTTGGGTGTGTAAGTTTTGAATTCAAAGCTCCAATTATTAAAACTGTTTTTTTATGGATAAAATCAATTGTAAATTTGCAGTATTGAATAGAAAATAGTACGTCAATTTTGACATTTATAGTGAGTAATATTTGATAAAAACAAACTATACTCATACGAAACCATTCTCAAGGAACCAGAAATTGAAGAATGTAGTATTTACAATTTCGGAACGTCTTCATAAAATTTTACAGAAATCCGCATGTGAAAAATGGATATGAAGAGTATGAAGAGTATAAATGTTTGATTATCATTTTATTGATGATGGTTTTCTCACCTACCCATGATCGTACTAGGTTTGTTTAATACGTTTAGCGTCGAATCAATGCTTAATGTTTTAAGCTGTATACGAGTATATGAGTTAGAGTTTTATCTGTTAAATTGCATTTGACTAACTAACCTCTTAAAGATTTCCCATGATTTTTATGGAAAACTGATTGAATAACAAATCGATTTCATTTGAGTTAGTAAAAATAATATTTTATATTTTAACTCTACCTTAAAATTAATTATAAAACTATTGATCAAAAAATCTACATACGAGTATGTAGAATGTCTGATAGAAATTACAACCTCAGGCTCCACACTTAAAAATGTATTCGAAAAATCCAACACGTGATAAGAATAATACCCTCCTTTGTTTTTTACATATTCGTAACTACATTGATCTTACTAATGAAAAACCGAGAAAATTTTATCACATAATCTTCTATAAATCTTTCAAAAATACCATAATAACAATAAAAATCACTTAAACATTTTTTGTTCTTTAACAAAATATTCACGTAAACGAAAACAACGAACAATAAAGAATATAAATAAACAGTAAAATGTAATTATTGATTAAAAAATATAAAAAAAATAAGAAGTAACATACAAAGATGGAAAATTCCATCAATCTTCATGAAAATTTTACTTCTACAAGAAGTAAATATGTACGTGCAAAAGTTCTTCTAAGTAATTTGAAATTTTACTTAGGTTTTTACTTTCAATTTTATTATTTTTCTGTACAGTACAAAACAACGAAAATGATAGAAATAAAAAAGAATTGTTGAAAAACAGCAGCGAGATGAAAAGATAAGAAAAAGAAAAATAAGAAAATTCTTCTATTCTTATATACAATATTTTTTTGGTGAACTTCTTATTCTTCTTTGGTTTATTTTCTAACCAAAAAGAAAATATAAAAATTGAAAGAGATTAATGATAATAAAATAAAAAGGAAAACTGAATAGACGATACATAACACATATAGACAAACACTTATGTCGACACAAACCAACCAAACTGAATGTTTGTATATAACAATAAAACAGAATTTTCCTTATTTTCCATTGTGGGTTCGTGTTCTTCATTTTATTATTATTTTGGTCTATTTCTGAGCAACTAACTATATCAACACAACCAAAACCGAAATATACAATCAAAATTGTTTGTCTTAACATAAAAACGTACACATCGTACATGTTTTCGATCCATTAATTTATTAAATTAAAAGATTGTGCGTCTCTATTTTTATCACCCACGCACGCCCGTCATACACTATATGTCCAATTGGAGTGGAGTGTGTGATTGCGAACATCTTGGCTGTTTATTTGCTTGATTTTTTTTCGTGATTTGGCTACGATGTATTATTTGCACTGAATATTTAAATCGGGTCAATAACATTTTCAAATAAATTTATTCGAGCTGATTTACGTCAGATGATTTGATTTAGATTTTCCATTGATTTATCATGTTATGAGGGGGAGATTGTTAGTTCCGATTCAATTAATTGTAAGGTAATAATTTCGTACATCGAGTCCCTTACAAATACAATAAATAATTTTTATGTTTTGTAAAGAAATTGATTGCATTGCATTTTTGATATATTATGCGGCGATAGATTAGTAATCGAGGGTATTCGAAATGATTTGTTGGTATACATATACACATATATTATAAATACTTTAATCATCCGGTATTCGGTTCACGTATCTGTGCGTAAAATACTTGCAAATCATTCATTTTTACGAGATTTTCAATATAACTCATAAATTGTAGGTGCCTCCTGCATAGATATGCTATGTGGTCGTACATTTCGTATATGACGCGTAACAATGTTATTAGCACGTGAGTTTCATAATTATGATAAGATGTGTTATATTTATGAATGAGAAAAAGATCGCTCGTATTTGAACGAAAATATTTAAAAATTAATAAAGTCGAACGTTATTACTGCCCAAAATTTATAGTGTAAAAATTGTAAATCCACCTCATATTACCACCAATCAGAACAGCTTAACTTATTGAAATACAACTGGAATCGATAATCAAATTTTATTAATTTAGCAAGAATAAATCAAATAATTCTAAAATTGTAAAAATATTATGCATAGTTCTATCGAAAATATAATTAATTAATTTAACCTCAATAACAAATATATAAAATTGAAAAGCTGTGTGCGGTTATCGAATTATTACAATAATTTTTATTTTAGTGGTAACGTTACGAGAAAATTAAAATTAACAAAAATTAAAATTTGTGTTTATGAGGTTTTAAATTATGTGTATTGCCATTAAAAATAAATAAAATTTACTATTAATTTTGTTTAATTAATAAAATTAAAGAAAAATAAACGAGGAAAAGAATTTTCTGTTTACATAAAACCGAGTAAATAAAATTTTTAATTATAAAATGACTCCTCGATCACATTGATCTTTACCAGTTCATATATGCCTTTCATTTTGTGACAACGATCCTAAAATGAATGAATTTATTTTTAAAAATATGAGACAGATTTAAAAAATTATTTCATTTCGACTAAGTAGTCGTCGACCACACCGCGAATACAAGAAGACTTACCGAATTTTAATTATATATAAAAATAGATCATCTTGTTTTTTGTCTTTTAAAATTAATTAAGGAAGATTAATTTTAATTTTAAGAAAAATAATTTGATCGTGAGAAATTTACTTGACATGATCAGCATGTATATATAGTATTTTAATAATACAACGCTTGTATCTCTCGTGTAACCTGTCAGATGCTATTAAGCGAAGGCTAATGATATTTGAGCACATGTCATTTCATATCATGATATTTAACATTTTTTGTAATTTAAATTTCTATTTCAACATATAGTTGTATTAGTTTAGTTTGTAAATGATAGATGTTCAATATGTAACGAAATTTAATTAAATTACATTACATAGTTACATCAAATACATTAGATTCGAATATTATCAGAGCCATCTTTATTAAGTTATTGTTGAACTTTTTTTAGAGGAGGTACATTTTACACTTTCCCATATGAAGCAATGTAAAAATCACATTTTTCGAAATAATTTTTATCAACAAAACATTATATATTTGATTTCTATTTTTACAGTGTTAAGTACATAAAATGTTGAAGTTAATTATATCTGAAAATCAGTTTCCTTAATATCTTAATAGTTTAATAAAACATTAACTAAAATTCAATATGAATTTATGAATGCACAGTCAAATATGTATATGTGTTTGTGGTGATGTCGATTTTGAAGTTAAAGCATATTCCAATATGAGCGGTACATTTTTTCAAACTAACCACACACGTTTACTTTTGTTTTGCAGCTAAATATCCGTAGCTGTATTGAAATATAAAAAGAAATAAGTAATTATGTTTTTGCACATAAATACAATTTAATAACTACAATAAACAATAAATTTAATTATAAAATAGTAAAATGCTGCTGCGCCCTTTTGATGTATCCACTAAAAACGAAACTAAAAATAAATGTGTATCTGAAACATAAAGAGTGTTCCATACGAACAGCACATTTTATTTTTATCTAACTGCATAATTTTCTTTTAATTTCGAATCAAAATAACTGTAACTTCTTTGAAATACATTTATATTCTAGAAATTATAAAAATAAAACAAAATTATTGTTAAAAAAATAATTTTAATTATAAAATAATAAAATGATGGAGTGTTCCCTATTGTTGTACCCTATAAAAACCAAATCAGAAACATGAAATGGCGAAAAAACTTTACAACAGACATCTGACATCCATAATAAAATTAATTTTTTTGTTTCACATATCATAATAATTATTAATTATAATTATTATATTCAATATAGATAAAAGTAAATCTATTAAAATTTAATTTATTCAGGATGAAATGTTAAGTTTTAGATGTACTTTCGATGTCGTTCAATAGATGTCATTGTTTTATTCAAAAAGTCGTTAGATTTAAAAAAAAATCTAATGGATTTGATTTACCAATTCAAGTTAACAAGTTAACGGTTAAATTTTATATGTAAGTATATATATATATATATATATAAAAATATATATATATAAACATATATATATATATATATATATATATATATATATATATATATATATATATATATATATATATATATATATTTATATATATATATATATATATATATATATATATATATATATATATATTATATATATATATATATATATATATATATATATATATATATACATATATATAAATATATATTTTAAATATCAATTAAATTTATTTATTTATTTTACATAAGTTTGAATTAATTTCGAAATTTTGAATTTTGATAATCAAAAAGTATTTTGTCAAAAACAAAGTAGCTTTTAAATAGCATTTGTAACTTTTCCAAATAGAGATGACTCTGTTGTCATTGATCGTACTCGATCGATATTTAATATTGCACATGCGTATACATGAGAATATTTTTTTTCATATAATACGAGTATGTATGTATTTGTGCGTATACATATTAAAAGTTCTAATGCGATATTTGAATTTAATGATCTATTTATTTAATTATTTATAAAATATTTAATTGATTTTATTCAAAAATATTTAAATGATATATAATATAAAAAGTTTTAATATGATTTCAACATTGAAATGTTTATTTTGTGACAGTTTTCATTGAAATATTTCATTTTAAAAAAATGTTTACTTGCCATATATTGTGTATGGGAATTTTCGTTTTTTCCTCTATATAACTTCCTCTAATTTAAGCTCAATTTTTAATATTTAGGCTTTGTAAAATAAAGATGGCTCTGATATTATTCTAAAACTTTTTTTGCTTAAAAAGCTTCTATAATTTGTTTTGTCTTTCACTCCACTTTTCAATTTTCAGCTTAATCTAACTTAAATATTTACAAATTGTTAAATACTTAAGAGATTGAGTTGTATTAGCTGATGTTTACTGTGTAATATTACAAATAATATTGTATAGGTATATTAGCGAATGTTGACGAAATAAAATAAGGCAAATATATGTTGGTACATGTGATGAACCGTATCAAAATAAAAAGACTGTAAATAAAATAAACACAAAACCGACCATCCTACATCGAGATAGAAAAAAAATCAAATCCAACCTAATTGTCTCTGTATCAGCTACATAGCTATTCATGTCACGATCAGTTACTATTTACTATTTTTCTTGTTATTTTTGTCTCTATAATATTTACAATCATTAATAAAATATTTATTTAATGTTTCTTGTTGAAGATATAGAGCCAAGAGACTGACTTTAATTTTTCATCAACTCGTATATATTATAATACACGTATACGAAACCATTAGAAAATAAACTGAAAAATTCATATATCTTATGATTTTTCATTGAGCAAACGACATCATCTCGTATATGTAGCCAACATAATATACGAATACATACACACACGCAACAATAAAATAAATGAATTGAATCATCAAAAATCCAATTCAGTTTCTCGTCCATATAGCACAACAAAATTTGTTTTTTGGACCAGTGCCATCATCATCAATGAAGATACTCATTCGTATATATGTGTAAAAAGAAATGAAAAATTATCATTTTTGTGTGCTACTGTGCTCGTTGGAAAATGTTGAAATGTTTAAGGTAATCAAAACTAATATTTTTACTCACCTAAATTACGTTTTGAATGAATGCCAATATTTGTTGTTGTTACCGGTGAGAGTGCCGTATGGAAAATTTATATTTTCCTAGCAGTCGGTTTTATCAATTATATTTAATTGTTATTGGTTAGCATTTTTATGATAATTATATGTTATATGTATTGTAAATATTGCCATACATATTGATATTTTATGATTTTTTAAATTATATTATGATGATTTGTTCTATTGGTTGTACGGCTGTTACATCGCTGTTATAACGATAAAAACGACGATTTCAGTGATTTTTATCTCCGGTTATTAATTTATTTCATGGACCGTATCGGTGACTGAATGATTTAACAGTCACATATATAATTTTATTTTTTTTCTATATTTTAATGAGCAGACCAGCTGATTTTAATGATGTATCATTTATTTTTAGCTGTCGTTGAAAAATATAAATACATGTCATAATATTCGCGATAAATTGATTTTGGGTGTAATTGAGGTTACCTGTTTGTTTGTATTTATGGATTTATAATAGTTTATTTTTAATGGTTTACGTCTAGCCATATAATTGGGCTGTTAAATGGAATTCGACATATTAGTAAATAATTAATCATTTGAGCTCTCATACCGCTTCTAACAACCTTAAGTAATTATTTGTTTCGAGCTTTCATGAAAGTGCAAATGTTCACTATTAATGGCCTGCAATATCAGTTCATTATGAAAACTTATAATTTAATGTCTTGTACTTCTATGTACCTATATACAATCCTGTCGATATTGATTTCACTTACTTTATACCAATATGCGTATGTGTATCAAAATATTTATATAAATAAATTTAAATTGAAAATGGAAATCTCAATTTATCCAAATGGATAAATCAATTTTTGTACACCAACAACCAATGTTTGCTTCCGTTGTTATTGTTATCATTTTAATGTTTAGATCTTATGTTCTTTAGCTTAATTCACACATATATATACTTGTATGTACATATATAGAAGAATACGACGACACAGCATTAAACATAAAATGGGAAATGTATTATTCAATTTGTTCAGTATATAGATGCTGCTGGTGGGTATATATATGGTATAAGGTTATAAGAACATTATATTGTTAAAATTCTTCAAAGATGCCTGCGTACATGAGTATTAAGTTTATATCATATATATACGAGTAGTACACAAATCCAGAACGATATGATAAAAAACAAAATCCGAAATTCTTTTCGAGAATTACAATTTGTATTGCGTTCCGTTTTATACATTTTCCTTGAGATTATCCTTTTGTCTTCTATCGTATATATAGATACTCGTATATACATATATAGAGTGGAATTTGTGTGTCTTACATGATTTTGATTTCTAATTTTATTTTATAGAAACATGTAGAATATTTCGTCTACGTTATTATTTTAGAACTGGGTGGTTATCAAGACATTTAAGCAAAACAACACAACTCAAATTATATATCGATCAAATTTTTTGAAACAGAAATTTCAACATAGTTCAAACCAATCAATCTCATGAGCTAAATAAATATGTCAATCATAATAAATGACAACCATGTTATTTGATTTTGTTGTTATTGTCTTGCCATTACGCTATGTATACGATCAATAATTTGATGTCAGTGAATGACATTGAACTACACAAGACATAGAGCTCCTCAATCGATATATAAAACTAATTAATTTCGTTCGATTATGAAACATTTTTTTTTTTGAACGGCGCACGTTTTTTGTATACGCGGAATGATTCAATGATCTCGGTCTAATATTTTGATTGATTACAAATTAATAAAAAATATAAAATAAAATTTGTCTTAAGTTTTTAATAAAAGATAAAATTTCATTCATTCTATAAATATATTATACGATATGGGATAGACGATGTGTAGGTGTATCTCGTCTTATGTACTTGTTGTTTATTTCTAATATATTTATATAGTTATGACCATTATATCGTGAACTCTGTAACTTCAATTAAGATTATATGCAAGTATTTTGTGTAATAAAAATTTGAAATATATACTTATAAAGGGTGTAGGTGTGTAATTTTTACTCAATTCCAAGGCAACACTTGCGCCAATTTTTTATGGTCGCTTTTATGATTATTAATGAATGAAATAGACAGATATGATACGATGACGCACATGTCACATATTAAGTCGAATATTTGATTGTCAAAAATTAATTTTATTTGCGGTTCGATAAATTGATGAGATTTATAACCAAACAATTGATCTCTTAACTCTGTATAACTAATGCAGAACGACGTCAATTAAAGTTTTTGGTTGATTTCAATGACTAACAAACAGCATGTTTTATCGATTAAATTAAAATATATGTATTCTACAAATATTGTAGAGCAAAAATGTGATCACCAATTAATGAAATTCACAATAAATTGCAAAATGTAAATCAATACAAATTTTATCAATGAATTTTTATGTGATTCTCACAGTACCGACAAGAAATATAATGAACATCTTTACTCGTTGCTTCATACATCTTAATTGAATAACTGTTTTGAATGGCAATTGGAAACTACGTTCAAATAAATTTATCTGGCTCATATAGTTACATTTACTATAGGTTTCATGTAGTAAATGTCTATAAACATATTAACCCATCGTATTTCGCTGGAAATGTTTAGCGTATTTCTTCTGTATTACAAAGACTTAAGGCCAAGCGTATGTAGGTTTTAAGTGACATTATTTGCAAAATGTTCCTTCGAATCGGGTTATTATAAGTCCAACACGTTTTTCGCTTTATCACGAATATTCTATTTCGGATATAATCACTAATACAAAGTCGTATCTTACCAATGCTAAAACTGTGTCAACCGGAGATGAATCAGCCATTGGGTTAGTGTTTATGCCCATAAATAGATACTAGTGAGCACGTATGTGAATTATTAATACTCCTATAAATTTATATTATACAATTTATGTCATTTATCTGCATATAATTAAGTATTAGAGTTAGAATCGAACTTGAAATTTTGATTTGAACCTCAGTTTCAGTGACATTTACCTTTATTATGCCCAAAAACGGTGATATCTTACCTGCAATTAAAAATTAAAATAGAATTATTAGTTATGATTGGATCAATATCATTAAAAAATGTTATAAATGAGATAAGATAAATGACGAAGTACATAGATAAAATTATAAAAAGCTCCACAATTAACTACTGACCTGAATAAAAATACCTTAGGGTTAAACAACCGTAAGCAATAAGCCAATATATATTAGAAAATTTCTACAAAATTCAATTAAAATTTTGAAAATGACGAATCACCTCATCAATCAATCACCAAAAAATAAAATAAATAAATTCCTCACATCCTATAATTTATAATCCCATATCAAAAACAAATTTTGTAACTTTTACTTTCACCACACCATATTAATAATCATATTAGAAAGACAAACCGAAAATATATAAAATAAATATTGTGGTAAACTCAGATAATAATTATCGTCTTCTAATAATAATGTGACACACACACAAATTTATTATCCCTTTTGTGTGCTCTATCTATACTCATTTTGTTCTTGTTGTTATGTAAACTCCCTCCAACTCATGTTGTATGTGCCGAGCTAATACACATAATATTATAATTCACACAACATTTATGCTAATGTAAATTTTCCACATTTTTATCTAAATTATAAAAAAAAATTTCCTATTTCGAGTTATAAAATGAGAATAATCTTGCAAATATTTGAATATGTACGAGTATATTTGGTTCTACTCGTTTATAAATGAGACACATAATTTTCCGTTTGAAGATAAATGAACAAAAAAAAAGGAATAAATCCTTTATTTTTGATGGTAGTACAGAAAATTTTGTCGTAAATCCTTTTTTAATTCATGTGTAACTTTTATTTTTGAATATGTATAATGATGATGAGCACCGCTCACACACACACACAACACCCACCAAGTAAATAAGTCCCTAAAAGTTTAATGTGTTATTAATCCAATGAAAATTAAAAAATTTTTTTTTTTTTGATTATGCGATGATGATTATGATGACAAAGTTAAAAATTTCTTTTAATTTAATATAATTTTTGGTTTGGTAGGTGCGGTGTGGGACTCCGAACTTTTATTCCGATATGATTTATCTTCCTTGTTCGTTTATTTTTTGTATTGTTGTTATATTTTTCATTTCTAAAGCGTAATCAATTTTTTATGAAGTTTAATCAATTTAATTACATATTATATGAAAAAAGCTGGGAAAATGAAATTTTATTTCCCGCGCTTAACACAAAGATCTTATATACGTATATAACAAGTATTCGGTTGTTACAAAATGTAAGAAAAAACTTCAATAAAATATAAATTTAATTATGATAAATTAAATTTTATTATATAATTCTGTGTTTTTTTTGTGTAAGTATATTTTTTATGTCCTGAAGGATAAAAAAATTAAATAATAGAATATACAGTACAAAACAATCTAAGGAAAATAAAAAATTGTGTATTCAAATCCCTTTTTTCTTGGTTGTCTGTAAAATTTACAATCAGAGTATTAATTTACAATCAGATTAATACTTTTATTTACAAAATAATACCAGAAAAATATCCTTTGTTAGTCAAAACAAAATCGACAAAAATTTTCTTAAGGATTATAAAATAAATTCTACTTTGCATTGTTCGTTCGTTTTGGTATAAATCACGACTGAATATAAGCCTACATATACCCTCAACAAATAAATCCTTTAGGTTTGTTACTGTCTCTAATAGCAGGAAATGAAGTAACGACTGATTCATTCGATTAATTAATAAAATATTATTAAATGCTAATCTAACAACCACTAAGACTCGTAAATACCATTCTAACTGAAAAATATTAGATATTTTAGAACTAATCAGTTATCAACAATATATTAGAACTAATCAGCTACGGTAGTCTGTGGTATAGTTACTTTACACAAGTACAGCAAATAAGAAAAAATTTAAAAAATCAATAACTGTTAATAACTATGCTTTTTTAACCGTTAACACTCAGAACTTCAATCTACTTTAGAGAGCTACAGATCATAAAACTTAACTTATGTTTCCAAATTTTCTGAAAGTGTTTGGCTGATCATACGGGCTAACAAAAACACGAAACCGTTCGGATATTAGGTTATTACAATGACTTTTCATTCTCTGGGCTATCTGAGCATATATACACTCAGAAAAATACTATGATCAAAGTCTTAGTAATACAATTTGGTTACTTTAACGCAAGTTTTACTTAAAATTTTGCTACTTGGTTTAATCAATAATTGATCAAAATAAAGTTAATCAAGATATTGGTACGTGAATTTGGTTAAATTTTCTAAAAATGAAATAGTTAAACAACCTAAGAATATATTTCAAATAACAAAGTTCAGTTTTTTCATTAGTTGACCAAACAATTTAGCAGTGTAAACTAAGTTTTTAGTAACATTGACCAAACAATAACTATTTGTCAGAAAATTTTTAAAACAATTTTGGTAAAATATACCTAGATTACAGTAAAATAATGTTTTTCATCAACAATGGTTTGTTTTAACAAAATATTTAGTTCACACCAACAAAATTATTGGTTACTATAGCAATCGCGATTTTATAAGAAATGCAATTTTACATGTCAGATTGTGTTGTTTTTCTTCAGTGAAAACACGTTTATGATTCCCAATTTTGGATGATGCTCCAAAAATAAATAACCAATTTTATAATGAATCAAAAAATTATTAGTTGTATCTGGATTGATTTTGTAAGCAACGTTTTAGTTTAAATAAGATTGGGCTTTACTAACATTATATTTTATTATAATTGATTTAAGCAAAATGGTACCAATGGGACCACCAGTTCATAGTGGGACTCCTTAATAACAAAACATCGCCCGAATACTTTATCAACGAATGCATCACTCAAAGCTTCAGCATCATCAGTTGTGAGTTACCACCATAAAATAGTCAGTAACAATTCCAGTATTAATTTACGATTAAATTTTAGAAACCAAACTATACAATCAAATTTACATTAACCTCATACTAAAATGACTATCATACGAAAACGCTGTTTCGGCGGTTAAATTAAGCCCCAGTGGCAAAGGGTGGGCTACCTTGTTGGCGTATAAATTAATAAAAATTTGGGGAGCTCACAAATTGGGCATAAGCGATGTTGTATTGGCGAGTGAGAGTCGGCTACTTGTATCGGCGAGTGATGACAAAACACAAAAAATATGGGAATTAAACTCTATGAAATGTCTTAAGACACTAGAGAGGCACAATAACTATGTATTTTGTTGTACTTTCAAATGTTACCGGCAGTTTCGACGAGTCGATACGAATATGGGATGAACGAATGGGTAAATGTTAAAAAACCTTAAAAAATCTTGTATAGGCAGTACATTTTAACCCTGGAAACTTCTATCATACAATTGTTTCGTCTAGTTACGATGGTTAATGTCGAATATGGGATACAGTAAGTGGATAAAGTTTAAAAACACTGGATTGATAATGATAATTCACTGGTTTCTATATTCAAGTACAATACACAAAAGCTGTAGGATTACTCGAAAGTAAAGTGTTTGTAAACATGAAAAGAGTGTAATAAAAAAGGATTTTATTAAATAAATATTAAATATGTATTGTTTAATCGTAAGTCGTACGTGAAATTTACCTTTTTGTAGTTGTTTATTAAAAACAATTATTTTTTTTATATTTTAAAAATAACCCAATACTTTTGGTAAAGGGAACTAAATGTTTTATCTTAATAACCAATGAGTGTAGCTTTATCAAAAGCTTTCTGTAAATAAAAGGAAAGGTAGTTGAATCAACATTAAAATATTAAAATTAACTACATTTACTCAAATCACACTAGATCAGATTAGAGTTTGGAGATGTCGTTTTTTGTCATAGTTACAGAGTAAATCGTTATAAATTTACAATCTTAACACAGACATAGCTCACGCCAACATACAACTGAAAGTCATTTCATTAAATCCTTAATGTCTTTGTTTAAACATGATGTACCCACCCCATCTATTAATCATGTGCCAACCACATGAAAACCAAATACATACAGATAAACAGTTCTATAATATCCGAAATAATAGGTCACGTTTTAAATACCGCATATAAATCCTTAAAGACGAATGACCGAACATAACTACAGCTACTAATAAAAATATATGACTTTTTACCAACAACAACAAAAACTACAAATTGTGGAAAAAAATATGTATGTACGAGTATATATGTACATGCTCTTAATTCAGATTAATAGTCTTACATTTCCGTAATACAATTTAAAAGGATTCAAATGGTATTGACCTTTAAATTAAATGTGTACTAAAAAATTTATCAATATTATACACATCTTAACTGGAGCTTAAACATTAGAAATCAATAAACTCGATTTCACTTTAGGTTGATTCAAAATTAAATTTTTAAATCGTTTGATTAATTATCTTTGACATAACCAACAACAATTGTCTTTTTATGGTTTCCGATTATATTCCTAGAATTTAATTTTAAGATCATTTAATTGAATAATCATTGAAAATAAATTACCAAGTTCATTGGGAAACCGGTAACACCAGCTATTTAGATATATAGTAGCGACACGATAGCTTTGGGAATACTTTATTTTGAACACGTTGCTTTTTAATAAGTTTGAGGTGTAAAACATAAAATTAGATTAAATCTCGAAACTTTTGAAGAACTTCTTCGTTTGAGTAATCAAAATTCCCTTGGTTAATCAATTGCCAAAACTTTAATTAAATGTCCTTCAAACCCAATCCAAACCAAACCAAAACAATTTCTTTTTATTTATGTTATCAGTCATCTTCCTAATGATAAATTTAATCATATTTCTCTTCTTTTACGTAGGTACAGAGATATGTCAGTAAGTTGTCATCAAAATTTTTGTTTTGTAATTGGATAAAATTCCCAAAACCATTCAAACTTTTATGTTTGTTGTTATTTCTTGTGATTCAAATTTGTATGTATGGATGTGTACCTAAACCACATTCAAAAACATACACCTATATATGTAATATGTATGTACCAATACACAATTATGTAGATATGTATATGTAGATATCGCACGAGGAAAGACACAACATAGAAAAATGTCTAACTCAATATCCTGTCACCTGGAATTATAATTTTTCATAATGTTTCCTTTTTTTGTTTATTTAATTTTTTTCTCAATTTTCAATTCAAATCAGGATCAGAAGAAAATATATTTTCCCGTTTTTTCTATTTTATTTTGTACGTACAGTCACTTTTGATGGATTATATTATAAGGTGGTTATTATTTAGAATGTGTTCGGTATCTTTGTAAATGTATGACAAATATTCGAACTTTTATAATTTCCACCATACAGATCGTCAGTCTCTTCGTTGTCATGTCTTCTTCATCGCATCATCTTTATCATCATCATGTAATGTTGTGACATTTTGATGTATGTCATCATATTTTTGTCTGCTCCTTCATACTGTAGTTCGTATTCATATATTTTTCTAACATTTTTTACAAAATTATTGTCGCTCTCGTATGTGTGTTACAGTTTGATCTAATAAATTATATTTTGATCTGATTTTACTCCTAAAAATTTTCATTTTCATCCCAATTCAAAATTAGAACAATTTTTCGACAGACTATAATCTTTTTAGATATGTCTTTCGCTTTTCTTCGTACACATACATATGTATATTCGTATACATCTCATGTGTAGGTACATACGCTTACATACACACATATATATAGAGAGAGAAAGGATCAAATAACCAAACAAAATTTGATTAGGGTACATGAAATAAAAAATTGTATATAGAAAATTCTATTGAGAATTGACTAACAACAATAACAAAATGAGGAAATCAAATAAAACGTATGAAAGCTCTTTTGTGTTTGTCTATATCAATATTCGTATATACGCATTGAATGGAGCTTTAAGGTAAAACAAATTAGTCAAACCATCTGCCATTCATTCAATGGATATTCTTTAAGGATATATATTTATCTTTATATGAATTTAGGGTGGGACTTTATTTACGATTTGGTGGGAAGTTAGTTTTAAAATTAATAAATTTGATGGGATGGTTCAATCTCGCAGATTGGATTTTTGCACATTGAATTAATCACAATAGTTTATGACACGTAAAAGTCGCAATATATGGTTAAGTCGTAACACACAATTTAATCTGCCGAATAAATTTCAAATATCGGATATAAATGCAGTAGTTCATTTAATGGGCCAAAAAAATCACAAGCACATATTTTTTATAAGCACATAAACTAAGAACTCAACAACAAATTCCTATACAGATCTTAATAAATTTTCATGTACTTTAGATGATAATAATAGAATTAGGATCTTTTCGGGTTTTCTATTCGGGTATAGGTATTAATTAAATATTCATTAGAAAAATGAGGGCACACCACAAATTTGGAGATAAAGTACACATAAAAAATCTCATTCTGAAATGGTCAAAAAATCTTGTTACAAAAACTACATGTCCATGTATATGTATTTATTTAAACGATAATACTTTATATGGGTTCAACATTAGATGGATAAATAAATTTTATTTCAATTTATTTACGACACAAGCGAACACAACACTTAAAACAAAGGTATTATTATAAAAGAAAAGGGACATACATAAAATCTATAAAGAATATTTAAATAAATTCAGTACTCACACATACACATACTTCTTGATACATAATTAAAAACTAATTAAAAAGCATAATTTTACAGAACAATGAGCTGTAAAATATATTCATTTTGAAAAAAAAAGAAAATACAAGGAATTCCTTTCTTCTTTAAGTTGAATCGTTCTCGTCATACCTTTTTTAAATTATGTATTTATATGTATGTTATGATCCTCCTCACAACCGAAATAAATAAAATATTCATCTCAAATTAGGTAACTAATTTTAAATTCATCAAAATAATCAAGAGAAAGAAAATTCACACGACATAGAAAATGAAAAGTCAAAGAAAAAAAATGTTTTTAATTTAATTAGTTTGTTAAGTATGTCGTACTTTATATACTACATGTGCTCTTCTGTTTCTTAAATATTTTGCCATCTACATCTCCATCATTATCATCTTCTTGAATATCACTTTATGACATACAAATCTTTTCCACTATACCATATTATGAAGACAACGATACACCAAGTATATATGCTAACTACTAGCAAGAGAGATAATTTTATTTTTATATTGTTGGGTGTTAATTCTATTTGTATGGGGTGTGAGTTACTTATTATAATCGACTTTTTCTTCTTCTCATTTTCATTTCTAGTTTTAAAAAAAGTTTTTATAAAACACAATATGTATAATATATATGCATTAGTATATTAGTTAAAGTAAGAATCCTAATGTAATGTAACTCAAATAATAAAATACCAAAAAAAAAATATTTTAACTCTTTAATGTATTTTGTATTTGGTAGAAATTTTGGTGGTGAAAAATTATAACATTTTGAAAAATCATTAATTCCCTTTTACAGAGCACAATAGTTCTATTGGAAATAGTAAAATAAATTACTTAATCACTTATTGAAGTCCTCTGCCAAAGTCAATACTTGCGCAGTATAACATAAATATTAGCTTTGATGGTGATTCGTGCATGGATCATTAGTAGCATTAACACTCTAATTCTTGTTTAATTTCTCGTGATACATAATGAACCATTTTTCCAATACAGTGATGTAATCAAGAAAATACTGAACGAAAGAAGTCTTGATGTAAACCCGATAAAACACATGTGGTATCAAGTGAAAAGAAAAATTTAAGCAACGATCTTTTCTATTTCTAGAATCTTTCAGCTAAAAGTTTCAATAGAAGAGGATGAATATACTATAAAATAATTTTAAAAACTTGATTAAATCAATATTTGTACGGATGCTTGTATAAAAGCAAAAAGAGAAAATAAATAAGACTAAATACATATAGTCCAGTTCGTCGAAAATACCGAAAACCTAGTAAAGTTTCATTCTCGAACATCATATCATCACTTTATTGTTAGGACAGGAAATATAATAACAAATCTTTAATGTATTAAATCAAAATCATACTTTAGAACATATAAGATTTTTCGTCTAATGAGTGTCCAAACTACAATAGCTATCGCTAATGCCATTGAAATTATTATGAATGCCTCTAGTTCGAAAAAACATGGTTTATAAGTCATGTCAATAGCAAACATTTTATTATTAAGCCTAATCGAATGATGGCACCCTATACTCTTTAAGATGACAAAAACTTTAATATTTAATACCTCATGAATTTTTCATAATATTTATGAACACATTATAACAAAACATATCCTAACCACTAGTCATAAAAAATATATTTAATAGCAAACATCCAATGTAACATTATCCCTTCAAATAATTACGTTTTCGTTGTTAAGAAACGAATTTTTCACTTTCATCTTTTTTATTCACATACACAAACATTACTGCTAACTCCTAACATGCACATATTTTCCTAATAAATAATAACAAATCATTTTTCCTCTATACATTTGAGTCTAATATCGTCTTATCATATTAATTTCCATGTTTGTTTTCATTTGCTTCCTTATACAATAATAATAATAAAAGCATAAAAGAAGAAAAATTCAAGATATTTACAATAACACAACAACATAACGGAAATATTTCCCCAAAAGCAAAGAAAAACGAGAAAATTTCATTTTCATTTTCCATCTCTCGAGTTTCATAAAATAAAAAATTTTCCGTTTTATATAAATCTAATAAATCAATCAAAAAAATATCAAAATGAAAAGAAAAATTGGAAAGTCTTAAAGATTTTTTTTTTATTCGTTTTTCATCTTAAATTGATAATAACGGAAAATAGATGGAGAGCAAAATGTTCAAAACGATGATGGCAATAATTATATAATATACTTGGATAAATTCACAGTAATGGAAAATTTATATTTCGTTCGTTATAATTTATTTAATTAAAATTATAAAAATATTTGCGCAAAATTAAAAAACCTAATAAGTTAAATTTATTGAAATTATATCATGAAAAGTAATATCTACGGTAGTATAACGGGTGATCACTAACAATTGACAAAATTATACACTATAGTCGTTATAACATTTGAATATGGGACATATATACGATGAAGTTTATTACATAACGATTGTATCGAATATATAACGAATAAATTTAGTTTCCGTAGATAGTTCGATAACACAAATTCATCATCCTGTAAAAGTTAGAATTAAATAAATAAATCAAAAACTAAATAAATAAAGCATGTAACTAAAAGAAAACACAAAGACCAACAACAACAAAACTTTTACATGTCAATCTAAATTGAATTTCATAACATATACAGCATTACGAGCAGCATCATCCACAAACAACAATAAACAGACATAGAACAAAAAACAAATTCCAAATCTATTGAACCGTAGCAAATAAATTTGATCAATCAGTTTATTGTATAAAAAAACATACATACATATATACATTGACATATATACATACATACATTCAGTAAAAAAGGACATTCGTTCAATTGAGTTTAAAATAAAATTTGACATGTTGTTGTTGTAATTTTCGATTTTTTTTTTCTCTGGTTCGGGAAATTTACAATTTTTTTTTCTGTATATATAAATACAACTTTGTTCGCCGGAAAAATCAACTTGATATACAAACATAAATATTTAGAAAAAAATGTATAATTTTCTCTGAATATATAAGGATGAAAAAATATCCTAATAATTCATCACCGATATACACACACCCACATAAACGTAATATTGACAGAGAAGGATAATAAATGTGTACAAATTTTTCGTTTTATTTTACTCATCTCGGGAAATTTATCCTCATTACAGAATATTTTTTGAACAAAGAAAACAAATTATCCTTAATAAGTTTTTGTTTGTTTTTGTACTTCTAATTTTAAGTACCGTTCGGATGCTCTACATATATTCGTTCTATTTGATAATTGGTTTGGGGTAATTTTTCTCCGCAATAATTTTTATTCGCTTGTACCATTTTTTAACTGTTCTATGATTTTTATAAAGAAAGCTGATATGAAAAATCTACTGTTGTATGAATGCTCCAAAATACTAGGCTCCACAAATTGTGGAAACAGAAATATATTCCAAATTCTATATAAATGTTTTATCATTAGACCTACAAGCACATTATATTAAATTACCATTTGCATAGATCAAGACCGCTCTCTGAAGTCTGAATCAACAAGTAATGATGTTACTCATAATATTGGGTGTTCTCAGGTCTATACTCCTTCACATATTTGTTTTTTTCACATATTTATTTGTTGACAGTTTACGTTCGAGGGACAGCAATCGTTGGTTCATTAATAATAGGTTTTATTAATTGTTAGTGCATGTAGCTAAACAGTCTTAACATTTTTCGTCCTCTGTCTCTGATCAGTTTTGGTATAATATATTTCTCATTCTTCACATTCTCACAGTTTTGGTATAATATATTTTTTCCAACCTGGCAAAGATGGAACAAAAGTTAACTCATATCGCCCAATCAGCTTATTACCAATCCTCTCAAAGCTGTTCGAAAAAATGCTCTTGCAAAAACTTAAATCAATTCTGAACGAGAAAAAAATATTTCTGAATCATCAACTTGGATTTAGAAAAGAAGACGAAACCGTGGAATAAGTTCAAAAATTACTGCTCTGCAGCGTTTCTTGATATAGCCTAAACTTTCGATAAGGTATGGCATAAAGGAAACCGTGGAATAAGTTCAAAAATTACTGCTCTGCAGCGTTTCTTGATATAGCCTAAACTTTCGATAAGGTATGGCATAAAGGACTACTAGTTACTACTTAAAATTAAAGCACAATGACTGACAAGTTTCTGTAAAATTATTTGCCCAATCGATAATTTTTGATGAAATATAATATTGTATCCACAGATTTATATGATATTCATGCAGGAGTACCCCAACGCAGTGTACTTGGGCCAGTGTTGTTCTTGATCTATACCGCAGACCTACCAACACCAAATTGCGTAAAAGTATATACGGATGATACTGCAATCCTAGCTGTGCATCAAAATCCCGCGAAAGCAACAAGAATTCTACAAGAATCTAAATGTTCAATCGAAAAATGGGTAACAAAATGGAGAATTAAGGCCAATGAACTCACCTGTTAGACTTACTCTAATTAAACGTCAGCAGTTTAAATATTTAATGGTTTTAAGTTTGTTTAATTTGCAAATGTTATTTGGCTTGTGGATTGCTACAACGGCCCACAGTTTCAACTAATAGTATTAATTAGATATGTAATTCACTATATTTTAACTTCAAACAGTAAAAGTTTAACCATATTGACTTCAGAATAATACCAACTCAGGTATTATGTTTTATTTTAATGTTTACAGTTAATATTTTACTTGTGTCATTGTTCTGTTTATTTTAGGAACCGAATATCGTCACCAACAATATCGAATATATCGAAACCAACACTGATCCTCCTTGTGCAAAAGACAACAATAAGAGGTTGGAAATTAAATGCCATTTTGATATGAATTCCTAATATATTTATAACACACCACTCACTTTGAAATTAATTTTATAAAAATTACTAATTTAGATTTTATTATTAAATCGAATTTTATATATATACTTTATCTTAAGGGTATAAGTAATTAATAAGCATAAAAATTAAAATAAAATGTGATATCATGACTATACTAAAATAGATTATCAAAACTACATTTCAAAAAGCGTGATAAGTTAATCTATTGGATATGACTATAATACAAAAGTTAAATTAATTGTGTCACCGCGTTCATTTAATCATAACCAAAATATCACAATACGAGTACACCCAAAAGGCTTATTAATATGATTATGTTTATTGCACGCAAATCACCAACAACAAAAACAATACAATCAAATTCAATTTCAACTCATTAATTACTGCCTCATACCAATTCATGTTTGACGCAAACGAACTCGTAACATCTATATTTTCATCAATTATATTTTATGTCTTGTCTAGTTTTCTGTTTTCTCAACATTTTCCGCTTTTCCATCACATACTATAATGATCATATTTCATTAGGAAAATCTATCTTCAATTTTTATGTTATATGATGACATTTGTTGTTATTTTGTATTTTAGTTCGGCACGATATATTTATGTATACTGTACGAGTGTTTTTTTTTTACAAAAATAAATTGGAATATAAGTGAAACATATGTATTCTCTTCGACAGATTGATTGATTGATTGATCGAGTGATTGGTATTATTTATAACTACATATAATCAGCGTACAAAACATAGTATTTTAAGAAAATCCTCTCTTTAATGGATATTGTATTGCCACTCAACTTCATTTGACCGATACAAGTATGTAAAATAGGTGAAAAATTATTAAACTCTTCGTGTTGGTCCGCAGCGAAACACGCGTTTCACTTCAAATCAAATTTCTTTTGGATTGACAACTCCTAATTATTAACCTTTTAATCGGAAAAAATTGGTCACTGATATAGTTTTATTGATTATTCGAGTTCATGGAACAGTAGAATTAAAATAGAATTTCGTTGTGACGAGTTCATATCGTTCGCGATTTAGTAGCGAGTATGTGTAGGTGCATATAAATTGTATTTTTCTCTCTCGATATAATACGAGTAGGTGGGTGGCATAATATACAATGGTAAACTTTGGTTTCGATTATTTTTATTGTATTGATGTTATAGGACTATTTAGGGCAGACACACTATTGCGACTGTGATGTTTTCGATATAAATAACAAATTTAATAAAAATAGAAACTAGACATCTTATTTGGTATATTGTATATTGGAAACTAATTATTTTTATTTCTAAATTTATTTACTGTATATAATTTATATATCTAGCATAACTCATGAGAATAATATTGTTGATTTGAAAAGTCAATGGTATTATTAAATTAAATGTTTAAGGTTAACAATCGACTAAAGTTAGAAAATACTTCGAATCTTACAAATACAAATCGAGTCTTACGAATAGAAAATATTTACTTTAAAGTATACAAGTATATATATATATATATATATATATATATATATATATATATATATATATATATATATATATATATATACATATATATATATATATATATATATATATATATATATATATATATATACATATATATATAAATATATATATATATATATATATATATATATATATATATATATATATATATATATATATATATATATATATATATATAATTATATTCATAATTAATTTCAAGCCTATACATTATCATTAGTCATTAAAATATGCGGTGCTACTTTACTACGAGTATACATTTACTTAAACATATATAATTACCATACAATCAAATTGTGTCTATGATATTTTAAACCAGAAATGGGATATTGGGATTTGGTATCAACAATTTTAAGATCAATATTGCATATCGGATCACGATACGGGTTCACTATGATGCTATTATTCAAATACAACTCATTTTACAAGAATCTCGTTCGATGATATATACGTAATGAAAGGAGACTCCATTTGAAGCATAAGCAACAGTTTTTTCACTCATTTGAAATCATCGTTGTTTCAATTGAATATCTTTGTTTCGAAAGAATAAGTGGTGATTATTTGAAGTAATATACGATGTCAAAGTTCATTTACGAAAATCATTTATTTAATTCCTTTTCCTTTTCTTTGAAATATTAAATAATTAATCAATATATACATTATACAAAAAATAATGATAACATGTATTAATTAATACACTTTTGTTTTTATATTTAATTAATGATCGATCGATTTTTTTGTTTGAATTATGTTTATGTTGAGCACCATAATAATAAGTTAAAAACAAAAAAATAATGATAACAATTAATTATTTAATTGTTCATTTTATGGCTGTGGTTGTTACATTAATGACAAATAATAATAGATTTATTTATAAATAAAGATAAAAAAATGTGGCAACGAATAATAATTATAAATTATTAATTATTTGTTGACAGTTTAATATTTCTAAAACCACTATATATTACACAACAGTACAATGTTTGACAGTTTCGTCAGAAGTATTCGTACACTTAGAGTTTTCAAACGACCATCATTAGAAAAACCATTTCAAAGACTGTTCATTAGATGTTTTTAAGCATAAAAAATTTCGTTATCCAACCTTCATATACACTAAAGAAATGAATATGAAAATAAATTAAAATTTAGTAAGTTTTCGATTCAAAAATTGATTTGATATTAAAATCGTTTATTCATAAAAACAAGTTAGGTGTTTTATACTTTGTAAGTGTTTAAATTAAACTGGTTTAGAATGTTGAGCAAATACCTCTACTTTTTGTTTACTTTTGTTGTTTTGACGAATACCAAAAAGATTAATCATGTTTAATTTCCATATATCAAACCAAATATTGTGGCTCGTCGTTTGTGGAATTTAAATGTCCTTATATCAGTTTTCGGATCGCATATTTTTAGGATATGGTACTCTGGCAGATGTCTTTTGATATTCATCTAGAATAATGCTAAATTAACTAAGAACATCATCATGGACGGGCCATATATGATATCATTTAATAGGTACGGCTTTGCTATTTATACAACAATATTTGTTTAAATACTTTATATACCAATTTAAAGAGATCAGAATTTAATCGTTAAATATTAAACTGTCTATTTATTGAAGAACCTCACCAATTGAGTACATATTTAGTTACTTAATATCAGGAAATAAACATAAAAGGCCTGAATGTAATGTAAAAGGACAGGTACACACATTTAAAATATTCCCAACTATATAAAAATAAGATAATTATTTAAATTTTACATAATAAATATCCATGAAATGACCCAAATGTAACCTACTCACTTCTGCGTATGACGTAATCACCCAATTTATATCTGATCAAAAATTCCTGTCAACACGATTTCTAAGAACAAAATGACACGAACAAAAACTGGAAAATTATTCCCATTCCCTTAGGCCACCGACAGAAAAAAAAAACGTAAAATAACTAAATTCCCAAAACATAATCAACATTCAAAGGAGAGAGAGGATTACCCAAAACAAAAAAAAACAATATCACCTGAGGAAAATCTAAGTACATAAAAAATTTTCGTCATTTTCAATTTTCTATATTTTGTTTTTTTTTTTTTTGTTTCTCTCAAGTTGATAACAACAATGAGAACCAAATAAAAAAATAGGAAACACAAAAAAAAATCACAAGAAAATGAAATTTGAATTTGATTTGACAAAAATTCAATTTCCCTTTAAAGAAAAACGAAAGCACCGAAATAAAAAATGAGATTATGAGTTTATGTAGCGAAAAATTAATTTTCTTTCTAAGATAAGAAGAAGGATCGAGATAAGAAAAACACAGTGTACCAAACGAAGAAAATAAATTAATTTTTTTGTGTGTTGTTTAGCGCGAGGGGATCTCTAAATTAACATTTTTTTCTATGTATACTGTAAGGCTATTTTGGTGGCCGTTGTTTTACATTTTGGTTTGAGTATTGTGACCCTGGTCAAATTTTATGACGACAAAAATAAATCAAATTATGAATATGTAAATAAATTTTCCCTACAATTCACCTACATTTATGTATGTATATTTGAAAAGAAAATCAATGGTGTTGACATATCTATTTTCATAAATTAACTTTGTCACACAATGTTCATATTCGTATACCATAAATAGAAAATTTACTCTATATGTAGAGTAGACATATATCTAATTCAAATTCTATACCATTATTCTCTACTTAAAAATTCAGATCGTATATTTCACAAGTGAAAAAATAACAAAACACACCAGCAACAATTCGAGGAACCAAATACGAAATTTTTATTTTTCTTAAGGGTCTTACACACCGATGACACAAGAAATATATAATTTTACGTTTTCTGTGTTGGATGTATGTAAGTACTTTCACCCCTTCTGGGAATATATAAATATAAACAATACCAAACAAGAAAAACCCGAAAAGGAAAAATGAAAAACCAGTTTCATTCCATTTATTGTGAGGTAAACAGTATAGTTATGAGTTAAAAATATTCACTTTATATTATACTCATACAATAGTGATGCTGCAAAAAAAAATATGATTTTTTTCTCAACCAAATACCTTATGCGATTTTATATAGTTTATCTCGGTGATGACAACGACACGCTAACTGTCACTTTAAAACATACCACGGTGTGAATGCATACAGAATTTTAAATTTAGTATATTGGTTGAGAGTGTCTAGTGTAAATAAACCCATGTCGTCTTCTGAATTTTAAATTAATACAGTTAAATTGTTTCTAAATTCGATTTTACACATTTGTGTTGTGTAGTGTATAATAAATGATAACAAAGTTCATCAAATGGGTTCATTCTTTGTTTAGTTTTGTGATAGCAGTATCACTATGAAGCTGCACTCACCTGGAAAGATAACAAAAAAGAGGAGTTCATCGTAACATTATTCATTTTCTTTAGTTAAATATAAAAATTAAGAAACACATAAAGTTCGACCCTAAAACTTATAAAAAAATTTTGAAATTATCCGTTAATTATCTACCACCATAATCACGAACGAATTATACCATAAGTTTTGTATTCGGACGATGATTTATATAAAGCTGTTCTCTGTGTACTATATATTTGAAAGTTCAGTTTTTACGCTTTATTTGAACTCACTCCAACCTATACGCTTCATATTGTTTGCCTTAAAATAACACAGTACCATACATATAAAACACTAAATCCTCCCTCTTTCAATATAAGAAAATTCTATTTTTATTCTTAATATATTCTACAAACATTTCTCGTATATCCACTTATAGACAATTTTTCCACAGTTTTCCTCCCGCGTTGCTGTTTGTTTTTTATTATTTTTATCATATTATAATGTTTCTTGTTGTCTATTATAAAGTATATTTTTTTACAACGGGTTTTTCTTTCAAGGTGGAAAAATGATAGAAGTATTTGGAAATCACCGGGTAGCAATAATAATGTACAACCATAGTAGATGCATTATAGTAGAATAAACAAATAAAATACATTGGCATGCATAATGTGAGGGAAAATTGAAAGCTCTTTCGAATGATGGTGAAGACGGGTTAGCAATACTTAAACGCCGGTTCTCGAGAATAAAGCATTATCCAGAGAGTCATTCAGTAACTTAACTAACAACGGTTTATTGACTTGGTGTAATTGTTCTTATACACCACGAACCGCAAATAGATATGGTAAGCGTCAAAAAACCTTTAGGTGTCATCTTTACTATAGTGCTTCCATTGGCTGTTAATGATAATATTGACTTAAATTCCAATACCAAATAAACCACATTCGTTTTGATAGGTTTTTAATGTGATTGAAAAAGGTTTTTCCAGAGTTACCCTATTGGTTATTACATACACTAGTCAAATGAGACATTCACTAGTTAAATAAAAAATTGGAAGAACATGGACCATTTTTAGATAATCTATTTAATCATATTGCAGTATTTCTAAGGTCAGTATAGAAAGCTTACATGATAATATAGCACTTTTACAAGTTTTTCTTTATTTAAAATATTTGTGTAGGTATTTGGAATCATGAATATTTGCTTTCTACTATAAAGTATTGATTGATATGAATTATCTTCTTATAAATATTTTAATTGGCTGGCATTGTAAAGAGATTAACGAGCGAAACTTTTCTTAACTTTAAGTCAAAAAGAAAGCTCAAACTTTCAAAGAGTAAAATAAATTCATAAATTATTGTTGGTATTTCTATATTCTGTCGATTTTTCAAGGCTGAAAAACGAACTTGATTTTGATGAACAACAAAACAGTATAGAATTTGAAATTTATCAAACTCGATTGGTTTTCTAAGAAACTTGAAAATTCGATACTCCTTTGTTTGCGAATTTTAAAAAAAGTTTCACGCGTCATATAATTAATTAGTTATAGCAGTTTTTATAAATTTAGTGGTTCGTCACACAATTCAAAAATATCGCATCAAAAGAAAATCATGACGACCTTGAAAATTATATGAACAATATTGCTAATTAATAATAAAAAGTCGTTTGTGTTGTGAAAAATTAAGAAATTGGTGAATATCTTGATACATGTCGCTTCAGTGTCACGTGGAAAATATATATAATCTTTGACAAAAAATATAATATTTATTAGGCTACGATTAATTAAAGAACAAACAAATGTGGTGAGTGGTCGTATAAAACAACCGAGCCTTGGTTTTAATTTGAAAAATAATTAATTAACCTGGTCGCATGAATGTGTACGCGGTGTGTATATATAGCAAACCATATTAAAGAGGAACGTACCTAACATATCTTCCATATTAAAGATGGAAATGGAAAAATTCTGTAAACAAGTGAAAAATTTGCGGTTTCATTCCTCGTGCTGCGTATTTTCATTTAAAAAAAAACAAAATGTGAAATTCTTTTTAATTAAAAATTTTTATATGTCACAAACATTGTATTTTATATGGCACGTATTTTTTTTGTTCAACATTTGATTTTCATTATACTTACAGGTAGGATAATTAGATTTTACATGTGGTATATGTATGTATATGTGAATGAATGTGTACATAAATATATGACTGTGGGCTGGTATGACATCCTTGAGTTTTATGGGTTTTTTGTAATTTTGTTCGGAAGCAACTTTTTATTTTTGAAAATTAAAGTAAAAGTTTAAAAAATATTTACGATATACCTACAATACATACGGATAAGGTGGAGTTTTAATAACCACCTCAGTGCCATATTATTTACCTACATATATACCCACTTATTTTGATCAATTTCAATATTTTGTATATATACGCGTTATACGACATACAAGCATATTATTTTTTGTATGAAAAACCTGAAGTTGTTACCATAAAAATCCAATTCATCCAATTCAGCCGTGCATTTCCATTTTTATAGAATTTTCATGGAAATTATTTTTTCTCTACCCTCTCGTTTCGATTTTATATATAACGATACGTTATTTGTATATATATATATATATATATATATATATATATATATATATATATATATACACGTATAACTTGAACAGAAGACACAATAATAAAGCAACACATAACACCGAAGAATGGAGATTAGAAAATAAAAAATAAAATAAAAGTGGCTGTTGTGTGCGACGGTACTATCGTATATACTATACGTACGGTATGTAATATATTAGTGACGAGTTTAGAAGTGAAAAACATTACGGTAACAAAAAGTAAAGTAAAGAACGTCGAATTTATAAATACGTGTCACGTTTTAAATTTTTTGTTTGGTATAGAATCTTGTAGGTAATGTTTGTATTATTGTTATTGGTAACACTACTTATGATGCGAGCAGAAAGAAATAAGTAACGGGTAATGATTAAAATATGAGCTTTTTATTGTTGATGTGTATTCATACTCATATGAGGATTTAAACTTTAAGGGTTGTTATATTCTTAATATCCATTTTATACTTATTGATATGTAAAATTGTTTTGGATATGCGATAGTGGTTTAATAATGTATCATTTTTGATTTGATTGTAAGCTCTGTTATCGATCAAAACAACAAACACTAAGTTATTGAATAGTGGAATTCATAAAAGATTGAATAACAAAACGAAAGAATAATTTTAGTCTCATTTTCGAGTTATAAAAGATTTTTTTAAATATTATGGTAACAAATAAAATTAGCAAGATTAAAAATATAAAAAAATCGGAACATGGTGGTTTTCATTTTATCATTAGATTTTATTAAAAAAATGTCTGTGGTTCCTACCAAATTTTCTGTAAAGTTTAATTTGATCTCAATGTCATTATTTTCATTGCATTTGTGTTAAAGTAATTTAACCATATCAACTTGCCAATGGAATTTTATTTTAAAACTATAAAAAAATGGGTTTATTGCAATATTGTAGCAATATAAAACAGTGATTTACAAACAATATAAAGATTTAATATAAATAAAATAGTGAGAAATCGTTGATTGTCCACTTACTAAGCCTTATGTTTTGTACTTTTGCTACAGATTATAATTACGGTTTTGGAAAATCAGACAAAGATACGCTATGTAAATCCACTTTTATAGAGAATTATGATGTATGTATAAAAAGATGTTAGAGATGAATCAAACAAATATTCGACAAAACTCTAGTTTCAATCCAAAATGTAAATTAATTATTAGGACTTACTTTAGCTATACCTAAAATACCAGCCCGAAATTCCAATATATAATATCCCTTGTGCGTGCTAACCTAGTAAAAATTTAATAGAAAAACGAAGAAATTTTCTAGTACAGATCCATAAAATCAATTAGTTTTAATCATTTTGAATCCGAAACTTTAAAACAAAGGAAAAAACTTCGGAAAACCCATACAGATTTTTTTCTCTAATTTATTATATCAATTTTCTAATTTTCAGTAATTTCATTCTTTGTAACATAAAACTTTTTTAAATCAATTTTTTTTTGTTTTATGCTATGCTTGGTATTGTATTTTAAGAATTACAACAAAAATATACCGCACATAAAAATAATGAAAAATCGAGCGAGAACCGAGAAAAAGGATTTATTTTCGTGAAAAAGGAAAGTTAAAATTTTGTATTTTTTTATAGAAAATTAAAATTAATTGAACAACATAGAAATATTAAAATTAAATAAAATTTTAATAAATAACACAAGAAAAAAACAGAAATGGATTTCTTTATTGGTTTAGTGAGGTGGGTGTAGATGGTTCCGTTTTGTTCGGCAACAATACATAAATAAGAGTTTTAAATGTTTTTTTGAAAATTAGTTCCGGAAAAATTTGAATAAAAATAGTGTTTGATCCTGATTGGGATTATCAAGAATATCTATAGAATTATTATGGAATATAGTAATTATCTCGCAGCCGCATAAAATAGATGAAGCGTGTCCGCATTAAAATATTTTAGTACGTACGTTGGTATAATAAATTGATCCCCGTTCCCATTTCACAACGAACAGTTTTTATAGACATCCACTCAAGATACAAAATTCTTGTCGCAATATTAAATTCGTTTTTTACGATATTATAATATTGTTCATGTCGTTATTATTATATTTCTGTTATCATTATTAAATATATACAGTAAATGAAAAATATAAAATACAGTCGCTTTAATCATTATTCCACATCCCCAATTTTATATTCAAACCAAACAAAGATGTTATTGTGGCTAAAGTGTTACTACATTTACTAATATATCCACCAATATTAACATGCTTGTTTGAGGTTACATCATTGTTATAGAAACACTGTGCAGTTAAATATCGATTGAATGATTATTTTATTGACATGTTCCTTAGAGACATACTATTATAACAACAAATGTATATACAAACCGAGCATCGAGAAATGATAGCGAGGGGGAAAAAACTTTTAATTTCCATTTCAATTTGGTTATACGGAACTCTGAACATGAGGAACCCCATAAACGAATAAAAAAATCTATAAAAGTACATGAATATAGTAGGTATATGGGATATGGAAGGAAACATACGCAACGAAATAGAGCAACCGTTTTTGTGATGATCTAACCAAAAAAAATCGTAATCATGTAATGAGTTTATTTTCGATTTTTAAACAGACTATAGAAGCTTGAAAATCCTATTCCATTCCCAACTTTGTACATTTTCTATCATAAATTTATTTCAGATGAGTTGTTTTTCATGTTCAAAATCCTATTATTACATTTCCCTAACATCCTATTTATTCATATAATATACGCATACGTAGAGTGTGAGATAAAATGAAGATGGGTGAAAACCAAAGAAAATTTTTGTTCATCTCATGTCATAATTTTCAACTATAAAATAGCGAAAATAATAAACTGCGTGAATATCGTCGTAAATATGTGTACATACATATCCTTATGTTGGTTACACCATCACACTATGTACATATACCACCAACAAAGCTGCCATACATAAAATTTATGATAGTCAAATAAATGTCAAATGCGGTTTTTGTTTCACGTCGACGTATTTTCTGTATATATTTGGAACGTTAGAAATTTGGAAAGAAGTAACAGTGTGTAAAGTAGTGGAACGAATAATAGAGACGAAATTAAATTTTTGGCGGTTCGTTTAACGTATGTATATATGATTTTAATATGTATATATTTAGTTGAAATATTATATTATTTAGTTAAAATATTGTGTATTTTGAACGGTTTAATTTATCTCTAAGATAAACATTTTCACTCATTTCAAGAGATCAATAAATTTACACGTTGTTGGGTGTGTCAGTTTAAAAATTGCAGCTTAAAGTTTTACTACCTCCTAGATCTTTTGAAAACGTCTAAGTAATCGTCTGTGTAATGAATTCATCTAGCTCATTGGTTTAAATACAATAATAATAATACTATAACTTATAGTTCCAACCTCGCCCCAACATATAAAATTTAAAAAAAAAACACAAAGTTTAAGATTACATGTTGTATTTTACTTTCAATGTAGAATGAAGTAAAAAATAAAATTTGAAATCATCATAAAATTTTACCAACACATAAAACAACTAGTCGTACTCGTAACATCCAATTTACTTTATTAAAAAAATCAAATAAAATACAATGTTTATCGATTGGTACACAGAGGTACTATTAATTTATCAAACTTCACAATCAGTAACAAAAACTATCGACATGAAATAGTAAAAAATGAAAATAGCAAGCACTAAAATAATAAAAAATAAACTAAAAACGGATTCAATGAGTCGCGACACTCCCTCAAACCCTCCAAAACGTATACCAAATCGAATGTTTTTCCCACTTTATTCCTGTTATTTTGTATACCATATATAGTAGTTCATACCCATCCCTATATTTACTTGGAAAATTGGCAAAATTCAATTTTTATTAATTTCCGAATAGAAACAGAAACTCAAAATTCTTTCATTCATGCTATACGTTATACTCGTATCTGGTAATAGCATAATTCAGTTTAAAAATATTGCAAATTCATCAGAACACAACGATAAAAAAAAATAACATCAGTAAAAATCTCAGACGCTAACTTTCGTAAGCTGCGAAATATTTCATTATACGAGTACTTTATATACAAAAAAGCTTTATGTATTTATAATATATACACATATAATACAAGAGATGGAAACAATAAGACAAATCTCTCTCGAAAAATGAAAGATGTGGATATGATGATGATAAAAGAAAAATCGTGCTTTGCCCTCATCTTTGGCATTAAGCTCGATAAAAGTTGCAAAATAATATTATTAATAATAGTACGACGATGAAAGTCAAAAAAAAAAATCATTCTTCAACCACAACAGCCAACATTTCGAATGGTGTATTTTTCTTTAATTTTATTGATTTTTCAATTTTCTTGTATTTGGTTTACGTCGTTCTTGAAAATCATCTTAATTTAATGGAAATGTGTGTTTTTGTTATATGTATGTTGTAAGTTTTTCCTTCGAAGAATGACTTTGCTTTTCGTTTTTTGAAAGTGGTAATGTTGATTGAATTAGAACAAAAATGATTTCAAGTGAAAATTTATAATCGAATAATTGTGTTGAAAACTCAGATCTTATAAAGATAACCATAGTTAAATCCGTGGTGTGAATATACAGGTATTTACATTAAAGTCATTTTTAATTAAACGACTTGTTTCAAGTTATCGCATTTGCAGTGGAGCCTTAATAATTACTTCTTCATTCCAAATGATATAATTTAGCTTAATGGAATATCCCATATTGAGCCAAACATGAGATTTATGCTGATCAAAGTTTTACATTCCTAAACTATTTTTCAAAAGATACGTGCTATCCAAATGAAATAATTCAACTACTATAGTTATAAGTGTATTTTTGATCGTAAACATTGTGAGATTATGTGACATATTTTCAACAATCCAATCTAAATCCAAATCTCACAGTAAACAACTAAATATTTATGACAACCTTGGGGCTTGCGAGAAAATTATAACTAAATAAATCGTACCGTTTGTGTCAAAAAAAAACAACTTGATACAAGTCACTCATTTCTTTCCACTCTATTGGATATAGAGATTAACGAAAGAATAAATTATGACGTTAACAAAGTATGTCTGCTATCAAAAATAATTTATTATTTCACACTGAAAACATTGTCAACGGACGAACGTACGAACGACACAGAATTTGATTAAGCATAACACAGCAAACGTCAGGTTACAAAAAATAAAAATTGGATAAACTCTTTCATTACCATTCATCATAATTTCCCAGTTTTGTCGTGTTTTGTTGCGTTAAAAACATAAAACCAACATCCTTATTCTCACTACACTGTATACAGACGACCCGAACAAAAACTATATCCTTTACATAATTTAGTTAGATGAGCATATAATAATATGTATAATATATATGTACAGAAATATTCTATATTTATCCTCCATTATTACATTATTTCATAAAACTAACGGGCCACCATTACTATATCACTATCATTGTGTTTATTTATACTGTAAATATACATTTTCGTTGCCTGCCTTTTCTTATTTATTTAATAATCGCAAAACTCTTGTTTCATACCTCGTTTCGTTGTATCCTATTTTGAAAGGTAAATATTTCACCTTCTCTATATGTAACGTATATACATTTTGTACTAACGAGAGTCGAAAGCTTCTGTTAATGTAAACTTCCGATATTTTCATTAAACTTGTTGGTAGTTTTTGTCCTATGTATTTTTTATTATTTATTTATAAAAAAAAAACTAATTTCATTGAAACACCTTTTTTGTCGTGTGCTTTTTACAATTTTACTATTGGTACGTTGTTTCAAAGGAATGATGTTTGTTTAAAACAAAAACTTAAGGATGGTGAAAATTAAGTTAAACATTTAACTTTCATTTTGCTCTGTTATTGTAATTTATCTTGTTAGATGTGAAAATATAGACGTATTGTGATAATTTAATTTTAAAACAAATTTACTTAAATTAACCATCTATGTGTTTAAATTAAAAGAAATTGGTTTTCTACTCTACACTAGTTATTCGTCAATTTTACATAGTTTATTATTCGATTTTTTTTTATTTGGGTTCATTTCCAAATGTCAACATGATCAGAATTCATGTAATATAAGTTGCTGAGAAAATGATGTCCAAAAAATCTTGATATAACCTAATTTTAACTTAATTTAATTTAAATCTGCAAATATTCTATTATCTTAAATTTAATGACAGCGATAATGTATACTAAACTACTAAAAAACAACAGTCACGTTTTTTATGTAAACTTATTTTATTTGAATATTTATAATATACCTTCATACAATCCGGAATATGTGCGTTATACACATATTTGCTGTCTAATACACAAAAAATCATTCATGAAATCCGTCCGTATCCAAGCATTACATAGACGTACCCACATAAAATTTTAATCAAATTAGTAAACGAACCAAAAAATAATCAGCTTAACATCTCAGTTGATCCAGAAATGAAAAATCATATAGTTAATCCACATACAGACAAGCACATATGTGTGTTTAACGGAAGAGATACAAAAATAGTATGTAGTAAAACTTTTTGGTTTAGATTAGACGAAAAACAGAAACATCATCTTCTTCTATAAATTTTCCACCAAAAAAGTTTTTCTTCTTATCGCTCATTCATCTTTCTGCCGTTCACATCTAACTATAATCCTATAACTCATCTCTGAGTTTATAAAAAATTTTCGGTTTTTTTGTATTACATTACATTAATATAATCAACTCGCACAAGAAACCTTCGAACAAGACAAACAAAAACAACAACCATGTAATGAGCAGAAAAAATATCCTTTTTGTTGTTGTAGCTTATTTTATTTTTATTTTTAATTACATAAATTTTTAATTAAAATAAAAATAAAATGAAATAAAATTTTAAGAAATGAAAAACAAATATTGGACAGCAGCGCACAACAAAAATGGAGCGAGACGTACGTACGGACACATAAAATTATTTAAAACAACAATATCGTCCAGAAAGTTTAAATTGTACATACAAGGCGAAAAAAGCTTATCATAACGAGAGAAAAAAAAGCACAACAAAAATTTAACTCTCATCGTAATCAGATTTCAAAACGAGCAGGACGAATAAAACAGGGATACATAAAACGCGAAGAAGACAACAAAATAACTCGAAATATACAAACTACATACATAAATCCGGAAAAGGCCATTGTTAAAGGCGATATCATCTTATTGAAAATAACTTTGTTACCGTTTACAACTAAAATAATTTTTTTTTCTATTTCAATTAAATTTTATTCGCAATTCAGTATGGTCTTGTCGAGTAGATTCCCTACAATCGCATGCAATAATACACATACACACACAATAACCAAATATAAAACATATACATTAACGAGGAAAAGTGTTTTTCCCTCTGTACTTCCGGTATACATTGTTAATGGAATTTAGTTCAAAATATAAAAATAACGGATAAATATGTTGTTATTGTTAAAAAGTTTTCATTTTATTTTCAATTGGAAAATGGTCATAAAAATGATATACAATAATAAAGAGTTAAAATTGAATTTTTTTTTGTTGTTGCTGATGATTTTCTGAAAATCGAATAGAAAGTAGTAAGTTATTGTCGACGAAACGTATGAATGTTTTAATTCGATGTAAGATAGAAATGTACGAGATATTATGTTTAACTGTCGGATGTAAAATGACAATGTACAGTTGAGTCGAGTAGTATTTTTATATCATCCTAAGTAGGTCAAATGTTATTAAGGATAATAAAAATGGGAGTAAAATGTAAATTAAAATTTGGAGGAGTGTAATTTTGTGATAGACTATGTGAATGGATAATGTGTTAAAACTAAATGTGATACATTTTTTTTGGGTGTTTTTCAGATTGTATAATGTTCGCAGTTCGGATGTACTGTCACAATAGCTCGAAAATTTAATTAAATTTGGCATTTTATATTATCTTTGTGTAAGATGTTTGATGTACGAAATTATAATATTTTTTATGACTTGTTCTAGTTCGGTACATTGTTTAGATTCTAGTACGAAAGATATAATCAAAGAAGTATAACTTAATATGTACACACTTCTTTTATGTGGATATTGAAGACAATAATATGCCAGGAACGCAGTTATTCTTGCAACATTAAATTTGAAAAAAGTAATGTACTTGGTAAATGTAAAATTAGTGCGCTTAACAAACTATCGAATGATTCATACATTTACTTACACGTTAAAAAAAACCAGTCGTGATTTTTTTGGCCACCACCGCGAATTGAACTCGAGACCTCCGGAATGACAGAGACTGCCAATGAGGGCGATAGATAAAAGAAAGTTTTTTGCATATCTATAATATAAAGGCACATTCGTGCACGTCTAGACAGATAATATTCATATTGCTGATATAAACCCATATAAACAGTTGATGTTAGCTTAGTACTTGAAATATTCAGTTAGCCTCGTTTAATATGTGTATAGTATCAAACAAATCATAATAAATCTACCCCGAGATATAATACAACAATAAGTCCATAATTAAAATAACTTCGAAAAGAATAAAAATAAAGTTGTACCTAACTAAAAGTTTTGTGTGTGCTTTTCTCAAAACGAAAAAGAAACTTTCTATTGTCAATACTAAGTAATATTATGATGAAGTTTCTTTCCATTTCATTCTGTCTCATCTCATCTTCCGTCATGTTGTAATATATGTACTTAAAACGAAAATAAATGAAAAGTTTCGGCAAAATTAAAGAACTCAACGTAGGAAAGGAAGAAAATGAAAAAATGAATACAATCAGGTTACGTATTATTATTATTATGTATTACCTACTATTGTTATTGCTATCATTTCGTTTATGTTATACCAAAATAATATACACACAGAAAGTCTACATATATTTAGAATCTTAAATGTATTTGTAGACTGCGAAGACGAAGAAAAGTGATATGCGATGAGATGAAATATATTTGTGTGTGGTGTTGGCTGTACTAACGAGCAAAATTTTGGTTTTTTTTTTGTAAATTGAAAGTAAATTAAAGTGATTTCCTTTTTTTGGGTTTTTTTTTTATTCTTTTAAATTGAAAGCTTAACAACACACTTATGTATATCATGAAAGTTTTTTTTATTTTTATCTTCGTACGAGTACCAATGAATCATATCGTTCATTGGTGCGAGGGATGGATATAAAAAATCAAATATTGAAAATATTTGTGAAAATGATAACGATTATGTAATGATATTTTTCGTAATGTAATTTAATATTTTGCGTGGGAGGGAAATGAATAATTGAATGAATTATGTTCGATGAATTGAATTTAGAAACGTAATCAATTTGATATTATCGTGAATCACGCAGATTAAAATACGATTGATTGATGCGAAGAATTATCAAAAGAGGAAAATCATTTTTAAAAATTGTATGTCTTTTCGGTATACACATCTATGTATGTACATATATGTAAATATACTTTACCAGAATTTTACGTCTTGTTTCTTTCGGAATTTACAAAATGTGTAATATTTACCTGAAATGAAAAAAAACATAATATTGAAAATTTATTAAATGATAGGTAATGTAATGTAAAAAGAATTAGCAAGATTAAGCTTTGAATAATTATCGCAATGGGTAACATTTCATCTCAATGCGAATTGAAACATCTATTGTATAGTATATGTATCACACTGTAATTCATCACTGTGTGAATAGATGATTTTTCATAAATTAATTTTTTTTTAAATAATATTTCACTTTTTGTCTATAAATTAATTTCAATTTTTCATGCTTCCTCATCCAACTTTTATTTAACATTTGAATGTTCCTTTAAAAGAAAAACATTTACAACAACAGTAACAAAAATCATAATAAAAATTAGATTTTTCCTCATTTATATGTACAAGTATAGGTACATTGTATATATACAAGTACACTTTTTACCTACTTTACTCTACTCAGTACTGTTCTACACACACACACACACACACACACACACACACAAAACAATTCCATACCCAATTTTCACTGAGTTTACGGAAATTTACGTGATTTGTGAACTAAAAATTATTTTCACAGACAAAAAAATTATTTATTGTTGTTGTATTTATATTACTTGGTGTGTTCCTTTAGCACAAAACCGGAGGCGTGTGCGCGGAGTATGGAAAATCTATATTTTATACTGAGAAAAACGGAACAAAACAAATTTTCACTTTTCCGTGTATTTTGTTATTGTTTTTAGATGAAGAAAAATGAATTATGATGATTTACAGTTGTTGTTTATGAAAGAACGACTAAAAATTTGGATGGATATAAGGCAAAAACAGCATTGAAAAATTTATCATCAATCAAATTATTGTGTGCGTCTCGATATTTACTAATGAACGTGGGCGGAGTAAGAAAAACATTTCGCTTATTTACGGGCGAATAGTTCTGTTTTGAAAATATTGTAAATTGAAAGTTCTCCTTTCACCCATCCCTCGCCTCCCCCGCAGCTATGATTTTTGTTACTTTGTATATGTACAGATATATATATATATATATAGATATATATATATATATATATATATATATATATATATATATATATATATATATATATATATATATATATATATATATATATATATATATATATTCTTATCACAGTTTCTAATTAAATCTAATAATTTTTAATGTTTATCGTGCCTACTTGTATACATATATGTATATATGTATATTTGCCAACTAATGTATCAAGTTGATGAATTTTTTTTATTCTCTACATTTTACAAGAATGTATAATCATCAACATTATGTTATTATAATACATGAATATAAATTAGTTAAGATACCTGATTTTGTCTAAATTCTAAACATATACATAAACCAAACAAGAGAATAATTTTAATTTTTATTTTTGTGAATAACTTGGTAAATGGGATAATGGTAAATCTAGGTACATTCAAAATTCTATATAGCTTATATGAATGTTTCGTGTAGGAACGAACTAACATTTTTGTATAGCACATTTTAGTTTTCTAACTCGTACAACGTTATGAACCATTATGTTTTCTGTGAAACTCTAAATTGAAGATAATAATTCATGACAAAATTAATCCATGATATGTGTGTTCAGGGAAATGAAATTATGTTTTGGTTTATACTACATAACATTATTTAGAAAATCATAAAAAATTAGGTTATAACATTTACTTAAATACATACTCGTCCATATTATTTTAATTTATTAAAATGAAATGTTGTGAATTTGTGGTAGCATCAACAAAAATGTAGATTTTATATTTACATTTTATAATGTTCATAAATCGAGAATATAACAAAATGGTCAACAAATTCAAGCGAACTCAGGTTATATTTATATGATAATAAATTTATCATGTTATCTCTAACATAGTGATAATGTTAGAGTAAAGGCTCAATCAAACATTTCATATTACTAAACAACGATTTTTCAAACCTCCTTTGTTTGATCTAAATCTCAAGATTCAAAATTTATAAGTTTATTCAACGTATAATACAATAGTACATATACTTATTGTTACAGTTTATTCACACTTGAATAATAAATACTAAAAACAAATATAAAACCCATTTCCACCACAAAAAAGCTTGGCATCCGCTTCAATAAAAATAAATTTATGCCAATGAAAATCATAAAAAAAAATTTTATAATCTTGAAAATCGAAAATTAGCTTCATTGTTCTCCAGCACTCGCAGTATTGTTTATTTTTTTGCGCTTTTTATTTATATTTGAGCTACTCATGTTTAATAATCATAATATTAAAACATAAAATTAAATTAAACATAAAATAAAATAATTTTCTTATAACAAATAAAAGATAATTCATACTCAATAAAAAAAAATCCATTAGAAAAGTATAGCACACAAAAACAACAACAATAAGCAATAAAAATAATAAAAAGTTTAAAATAAAATTTTATTTTACTTTTTTTGTTTTGTTGTTTATACATACATAAATTGTTCATATTTCACCAAATGTAGGAAAAAAAGTTTTCAATTTTTTGATTTTCCAAAAAGTCGAAAAAAATTTTTTGATTTGTATAAATAATAATAATAATACATAACCAACAAAAAATAATGAAAAGTTTTTTTATTGTTACTCATTCGAGCTTTTTGTTTTCTTTTGCTCATCTTTACACAACATATATACGTATTTATATACGAAACTGTGCTTTTCATACTCGAACCATCATAATTGTTTTCTTTATTGAAACGTATAGAACAAAATATGTAACGAAACATTAATTTTAAGATGAAAGTTTTAGGAAAATACTTTAACTTTAAATAAATATTTAAGTTCAAGAGAAATGTATGCGTAACGGATTATGCATTATGCAGAAACATTGCAAAAAGAGTGTTTGATAATTTATGTTAACCATAGTAATAAGCATAACGTGTTGGTGTTAAAAAGAATTTATATACATAAAAAGTTTGAAAAGCGTTCTTATATGAATAAAAATGAGTTTTCGCGTTACTGTTTTATTTTTATTTAATTAGAAAAAACAAAAAACCTTGTACAAACAAAGTTTTATAATAATAAATATGTTGTGCTATAAAATATGGGGAATTTAACAAAGTGTTGATTTTTAAAAGCTTTTGAATTGTATAGGTAACCTGGGTGTTGTAAAAACTACAAAAAGTTGCCTTAATTTTAAATTAGAATTGCAAATCATTATTGATGTTTTATTCAAAATTTTAGCCTTCACGTGTTATTTAAAATTGTTTTTTATCCATTATGGATAAAGCAAGTATTACATTATAACCCTCAATCAATATTTTTAATTTAACTTATAAGTAAATCTCACAGGGCTTATCAATATTTTCGAAACAGATGTCAGATACACCTTTACATTTTTATGAAAAGCTAGTAAAAATTTGTACTGATCATTGAATATTCAAACATTATAAAACGAAACCCATTGAAATGCACACATTTTTCATTAAATATCTTTGATTGAGATATCTAGCTTACGTTAAATTTTGTTTACCTATCTCAAAAATATAGTTTATACACAAAAATGTAAAATTGATCGTTTTCTTTTATTACATAAAACTTTACATTTTTTTGCTGTATATTGTAACAAATATATAGGCAAATTAAATAAATATTATTTAATATAGAAATGGTACAGTAATAAAATTATTTTTATTGCTGTTTCGTTATATCAAATATAATTAATTAGTAAGAACAAAAATTTTTGATACTATCGCGCTAATTTATCGAACATTTTCCTTGTGCTGAATGGCAAAATACAAACCAAAGCTTTATTCGCCCACATCGCTTTTTGTTGTAAAAAACATAAACATTTCCATCATCATAATAACTTCTGCTAAAAAAGGCAATAAAATGTACCCGTGAACTTCATTTACCTTTATAAATTATATTCTAGATGATGAGATCTGCTTCTTTTTTTTTTAAATAATATTCATTACAAAAAAAAATACAAAAACTTTCCATAAAAACAAACTTTTTAATTAACTTTAAAATTTCATCAGAACAAAAAATTAACAAAACAGCATTAAAAAAGTGCAAAATTACCTTATGCGGGTATTCCACAAAAGTCTACCAAAAAGCTTTAAATTACGAACTACATAAGATTTTGCTTATGTAGCTATATACATAAGTCTATATAGGATGATTTATTATCATCATGATAATGCAAAAAGTAAAATGTCATTTCAAAAAGTTTACACAATTTTAACCAGAAAGAACAGAATTTTGACATTTATCATGAAAAAGTTCGTTAAAAATTTATAAAGTTTAATAGCTGTGGTCACTTTTAAAAAACCTTTTTTGAAGACACATGGCAAATGCATAATCGCATCGTATTTTGCAATGATTACGAATTAATATTCAATTAAATTTAAGACGATAAATACAAATTAATCACTCAAACAGTTAAAAATTCGTTCTAACCACCTATGAACGTGTCAAAATTCCCCAAACGTTAATTAACTACCTTTCACCCTTCCTTTGACAGCGCACATTATAATATTTACGTAAATAATAAAGCAACAACAATTACAATCCCTCCCCAGGAAATGATTAAATAATTAATAAACAAACTTATTTGATTTCGATTAAATTTTGCCGAGTTAAAAAAAAAAGTTACAATTTAAAATTAAAAATATAAAATTTTCTTTCCAATTTTGGTAATATTGGATTTTACTAAACAGGAAATTGAGTTAAAGTAATAAAATGAACGAACGAACGCAAAAAAATCAATTTCCTTTTTAACCTTAAGGAAACAGTCTGGTTAATTTGAATATTATGCTTCGCCCTATTGATGTTGTGTACCAGAAACAAAAATCAATTTTTTTTTTCCAAATACCCGAAAAATTCACCCACCTAAACAAGATCAACATCAATATTAAAAATTAAAATTAAATTGTCTTCATTACAATCTTCGGGTACCCTCAAGCAAATGAAAATAACAACAAGATTTTTTGTTGTTGTCATTTCTTTCTATAAATAAAATACAAATTTTGCGTTTTTATACTTTTTTTTTCAAATTTTCATCCTCCTTTCCCACTCGTGTATTGTATTTTTTATGTTGGGGCACAAAAATAGGAAATAATTTAAATACATATACTCGTATACATAAAACCAAAATGATTTCGAATAATTTTATGTGTGTTCTATTTAAAAAAAAAAAAGTTTCACACACACACACACACACACACACACACACACACACACACACACACACACACACACTTACCAAAAGAACTTTTGGCCGTTTGTAATATACATTACATTTACAAACAGCCAAACAATAACAACAAAAAAATCCCTCAAAAGTGCGAAAGGAGCAGAAATTATTTAATGTAAATTAAAATGTTTTTTTTTGTTTTATTTGAACACACAAAAATGATAACAAGGATAATGAGGTTCAACCAGAATACTTACAGAGAAACAAATATAAAACACAACAAAAAAGGGATTACATTTATTTTTTGTCCAAAGTTAAAGTTCAGTGGTTTTCAAACATTTAATTTAAATAATGAAAAATACTCCTGAAAGAAACGAAAAATAAAACAAAACCAAGCAACAGCACACAGAACAGAAAGATAAAATAAATAAATTTGGTACAGAATAAAAAAAAACAAATCAAAGCAAAAGGAAAATCCTTTTTAAAATTTTTATTTTATTTTATGCTTTTTGTACTCTGAAGGATCATACAAATAAAGCTTTCGTATTATTATAATACGTACATTATATATTCGTCGAAACAATATGGACGAAAAATATCAATTTAGTTGGCTTCATTATTGTACGGATTAAAATTGGGAACGAAACGAGTAGAACAAATTCATGAACAAAAGGAATCAAATTATTTTAAAGAATTAGAATTGTTATAATTAAATTTTTGGGTTACTAACTTTTGAATTGTTTTGTATTTCAAAAGCAACATGTTGTTTCAAATGTTGAATATTGTCCCTATTCTAAATGGTAGTCTTGCTATGAAAATGATAAACTAGTTCACTTATATGGAAAATTATATGGAAAAACTTTGGTAGGACTTGAAATTCTTAATTTTGAGTAAAAGTTCATTATGATAACAATTTATTAATTCTACTCACTATATGTAATAGGAAAATGGATCTGCTGCATATTGTAGACTCAGCCTTAATATTTCTTCTTAAAATTTTCAGCTCTATAATGTAAATGGCATAATGAATGCATACTTTTAGAATGTAAGTTTTCAGATGTTTACGTGGGCTCTCAGATGAGCATGTCCCAGAATGGCAACAGAATGGAAACGGTTGGCTGGTGCTAAGCTATATTACCATTTAAACTAAATTAATTGTTTCAGATTCCTGAGCCATAAATTAATACATTTTCTTTCAGTGTTGGTACATATATAGAATTAAGCCAGTGCGCGGATTGGAGTTTAGATAAATTAAAAAACCAACCAATTAATTAAATTACAGATTACTGAGCGACAAACTAATAAATCTATTTTAAAATGTGTTAAAATTTTAATCAAATACAGCAGAGCATATAGGTGTTGCGGACTGGAGAATGCTAATTGGCGATTGCAGATAAGTAGATTAGAACTGTGATGTTTTGTGATTGTCTGATAACAGTAGTTTAGTAAAAGATTTGCCAGGTGTCTGTAACCGGGTCGTTCTCTCCTTACTAACAAACCTTCCTATCCTTATCTATTGTTTTATGTAAACGGCTGTAGGAATAGGCCCGGCGTTATCCGGGAATCTTGCCTAGCGCTTGGTCCTACAGTCCTATCAATCAATCAATCAATTATTGCTAGAGTTAATTTTTAAGTACACTATGGCTTCCAATTGCCTACTAAAGATTTATTTAAATAAACGAATATTGGTTTTGTTTGGCTTTGTAGGGGTGGGAAGTACCAGTTTCGAATCTTAAAGAAAGAGAAAGATTGTTACACCCTGATCGACCGATAACGAGAATAAAGATTTATCTAAGATCCTATAGACTCATAATTATTTCTTCTAATGTAATAAATATTATAACCTTGTTGCAATCTTGATATCTTGTCTAACTCCAATTAGTTTTACTATATAAAAATGAAACTAGTCATCAGGATGAAATTTGCAAAAAGTCCAATTCAGTGAATGATGATATTATCCAACCCATTGTAGTAAACACCCTACCACAGTGAATTACATGTGATCTGTATATTTATTTATATATAGGTTTATGTCCAAACATAATGTAATATGGACATTCAAAGTACTGAAAATATTCATAAAAAATAAAATAATATATTTCATAAATGGTTACAAAATCACTACAAAGTACCTTTTCCAACGCACTAGTGGATGATAACCAATTAGTGTTTCTTGTGCTGCTACACTTGCTCATATAATATTTGATATATAAAACCCTCATTACTATTCTGACTCTGTGTATACTATATCACCCATGTAACTTTTCATTGAATATAAGTTGTGCCCCCAATGGTGAAATCTCTTATTGGATACGATATAAAAAGAATCAATGGCTTAAAGGCCGTAAATGGCTGATACACCAATGAACGAATTGGTGCACAATGTAGGTGCTGGTCTAACACAACGAATACTTTTACTCACAACCGCTTTAGTCATCCAGAGCATTTTAATTTTTAGTCAACGGCGAGAATCGAACTCGAGACTGCATCGTAATGAGAAACTCTCTTAACCATTAATCCTCAACCGACGACATATAGTATTTCAGAAAAGGTTTTTTTGCTTTCTTTGAACTTATCGAAATTCAAAGAACCTCGTGTTGAAATAAACAATGAAATACTTTGATAATGGGCTAAATCACATTTTAATAATGAGTACAATGACCTTAGTGGGATTTGAAGGTTTACCATTGCTAAACTATATACCGGGCTTTGAAGCAGCTCACTGAGTTGTATAATTCAAATCCTATTAAAACTAAATATGTGGTGAGCCTTTGAAGATAAAAGGTTGCATTTAAAGTTTGTATTTATAGATATATTTATAATTGAACTGGATTTGAAATATAGGCAATATATTAAAAGCCAATCACAAAAAGCCCGATATGCCTACTCCATTTTATTACAAATTAAATTATATGTAAAACTATGAAATTTATAAAAGAACTTGTACAGAAAATTCAACACAATTAACGGGGAGCTAAATTGAATTTTGGAGATGGCACAACCTATAAAATATTTTATAAGTATTATATGGAGTGTATTATTAAGTGTTTTGAATATAATGAAAAAAAAATTCTTGATTGTCTCATACTATGCCCTGTTTAAAAATAATGATTCACACAACGATCTGAAAATGTTCAATCATTTCCTGGTATATAAAAGAAAATTATGAAAAGTCTGCCAAAAAAGGTGCTTGAGCTGTGACGTACTAATGACAATTATAATGATCGAAGCGGTTGATGTTTTCATGTGATGGATGGTTTTGCATGCGTATCTATGGCTTGAAGACCATAAAACGTCTCAATTAAAACCTTACAGTAATACGTAATGGTGCACATTTTAGGTGGTCAGCCCAACAAATGCTTTTACACACAATCGGTTACTATGTCATCCGGTGTATGTTAATTTTTGGCTAACGGCGAGACTCGAACTCGAGACCGCGGCGTGATGTGATAATCTCTTAACAACCGGCGACATGCGTATACAAACTTGTTAATACATTATTTATTTAAACGCACTCAGAAAAAAATAACCTAACAAAGCCAAGTTAAATGTTTTTTGTTATTTTTTTTTCACTAAGCTTTTGTTACAATAAACGATATTTAGCGTTGTTTACTACCAATGCTTAGTTAATATAACTTAAATGGTTTTGTTGTTTTTGAAAGCAATACAGATAGTGAAGTCAATGAATTGATAAAATGAATTAACAAAATGCAAAATAATAAATTACAAAGCACAAGTTATATTTAAAATAAATTTTTGTAAAATTATTTATTATTAAACATGGCATAGTTAAAACTAACCATTCATTATTTAAATTTTAAAAACGCAGTTTTCATAATTAAATATTCTAGAATATTTAAACAAAACCATAACTGAAGTTTATCTAGAAAATTATATTCATAAATTTTCCAATTGAAGTTGATATTGTGTGTGCCTTCAAATTATACAAAAACCACGTATTTTGAATTGGAAGTTTTTAATAAAATATTTAGCTCGTTTTTATATGGTATATAACAAGTTAATTGGTAAGTAAACCATTTTATTATGTATTTATTAACAAACCTTCGATTTTAAATAATTTAGTAAAAGTTGCTATACTACTGTGCATTTTAATTGTTGGTCAACGGTGAGAATCGAACTCGAGACTACACCGCAATGACAAACTCTCTTAACCATTAATCCTTTAATTCATTAAAAAGTTGCTTTACTACTGTTATAATACTATCCTAAAGCTCAGACTGACAAAGATTTGCTTTAAAGCACTAACATGTTTATAATAAGTTTATTATAATTTTTAGTTTTCAGTTAGAAAATATTTTTTATTGGATATGGCCATTTGCCACCGAAGGTAAAACTATACCATATGATAGATTTCAGAATCAAAAGAAAAAACTAACCAAGTTTTGTAAATCAAAAATTGTTTATCTAAACTCTACAATTGTGGATGAACTTGTATAGTTTCAAATCAATCTGATGACTCAATAAGAGTCGATCTTAATCAAATGCTTCGTAGGAAAAGGTACTGAATAAATGGACACAAATTGATGGCTATCGGATTAATCAAACAAACTCATAAAAATATATTGATTAAATAAAGATTAAAATGTAATCAATATATTTGACCAATGGCCACTATAGAAATACTCACAAACTGCAAAGATTGAACAAGCATTTGAAGAGAAGAAATATTGTCCTGCCGTATTTCTAGATGTATCACAGGCTTTCGATAAAGTATGGCACGAGGGTCTTATCTACAAGACAAGTAAAATAGTGCCACAAAATGACTGCCAATTGCTCGAGTCGTATCTTTCCAAACGAAAATTTAGAGTATCTCATGAAGAAACGTACTCCAACTTTTACCCAGCCATAGCAGGGGTGCCCCAGGGTTGCATATCAGGGCCCATCATATATCTAATTTACACTTCCGGTATACCGACAACGGAAACAACCTTCATTGGAACTTTTGCTGATGATACAGCAGTTTTGTCATCATGTGAATCACTCAATCAAGCAGTCGAATACTTACAGTAAGCACTCGATAAAATCAGCCAATGGACCAGGGATTGGAAAATAAAGTTTAACGAGCTAAAATCAGTACAGGTTACATACACGTTGCGGCATAAAAATAGCAACCTCCATACATTTCTCAACGGGATACAAATACCCCAAGCTGAATCTGCTAAATATCTCGGATTGCATCTTGATTCAAGATTGAACTGGAAATACCACGTTAAACAAAAAGCAGAAAGCTAAGCCTGTACTGTAAACGCCTCATCTACGAATCGAAAACTAAACCAATTTGGACGTATGGCATCCAATTCTAGAGATGCACTAAACCATCAAATCGTTTAATTATTCAACGCAATCAAAACAAATTTCTACGGACAATAACAAATGCTTATCGCTACATAACCAACGAGGAATTACACAACGACCTTAATGTTAAATGGAGTGGTCCAGGAATTTGCCATCCAACATAAAAGAAGATTACTGCAACATAATAACAGTGAAGCAATACAACTCCTTGACATAACACAAGAACTGAGACGTCTTTAAAGAATTAAATCGCATGAACTAGTCATCTAACAAATAATTTTTTTTATTTTCGCGAGCAGAATATTGATTCTTGTAAACCCACACTCGCTTCACGTATTTGTTTCAAATAAGTGCGTTATGATCATTAGTAATAAATTAACATGTGATAAGATTGTACTATTAAATAAAAAAAAATATTTTTATTTTAAGGTATCATCAGATTTCTAAATATTGTTCCTGAATTATCAATCAATTAATCTGAATTAAGAGGTTTTTGTTTCAAAAATGCCAGAAATTTATAGAAATTCTCTAAAAGAAAAATCTATTATCAAATCATTTAATGAAATACTCGCTCAAAAGCTTCAAATTTCTTTAGGTTAAATTAGATAATAATACAACAATTACAAATATTTATTTCGGAATTTTGAATTTCAGATACATAAAATCTTAAAATGATTTATTTACTTCCTGCAATTCTTTCTCCTGGCTAACAAAAATAAGACTACTACAAGAATCACATATGAAATATCAACCATACTTGACTACCAATTAAATGTATCCAGCAAATTAGAGGTGTTAGAGCAACAAAGTATTTCAGACCAGACATGCAGCCATAATAGCAAGGAACAATCACGATTAAAACGAATTTTTCGTAATTCTTGATTCAAATAAATTTAAATTTGAAAGAAACCTTCAAATTCAAGAAGCTTTAGACTACTCTTTTGAACTATTTAATGTTCTAAATTTATGCTTCCCAATTAAGTGTATTAATTTCTGGATGTATATCTGATTGTGTTCATATAAACTCAACACAAAATATGACGATGATTTACCAGTAGTTCATACAAATATGACAAAAAAATATGAATTATTTTTGAAACTATTGTTTTATTGTTATTGAATTGAAATAATTATATATAAATATGTATGTATTTTAAAAACTGACTTTTTTATTTAATAAAATCAATTTTTTGTGGAGAACCATTGAAATAATTTTGCTTGGTTGAAATCATCATTTGGTTGGTTGAATATTCAAGAATTAGGATATAGAACTATGTTACAAAAACTATAATTTTGGCTAAAGTAAACAATCAAATTAGTTAAAAAATAACTTTGGGTTTTGTTAAATTAACTAAGCTGTTTAACAATGCTAACTTTTAGAAAACAATGGGTCTGGGTTAACAAAAACCATGCCGTAATTATTTTAGTAAAACTAGTTTTTTAAAATGTACTTTGCTTGCAGTTCAAATAACCAAGCTTTTAGTTAATGAAAAAGTTAGTTTGTGTTGCAAAAGAACCCAGAATTTTTTTTATTGTAATTAATTTTTATAACTTATAATTTTTGTAACAATATTTTTATAACAATGAGGAGCACATCCTCATTAGTAATGAGCTTATAAATTCAAAATGAGTTGTGCAATGAACAAAATTATAGTAAATAAATTAATAAGTAATGTGTTTAAGACGGAATAAATTGTGTTAGAACCTTTACACTTAATACAATTATAATAATATTTCTTTATAAATTCAGAGTTAATACGCTTATATGAATTGAAGATGAGTTTATCTGTGGTTCAAAAAATTGTTTCGTTAGTCAAAATTTTAAACTTCTACAAGTACAATTCAATTAATAATTGAAATGTTATTAAAGTGTCGAAATTATACAGAAAAATACGAACTGGTATATATTCATCAAACGATACAGATCAATCTATACAAATACATTCTTTATCTTCTGATTATGATAGATTATGCTAAATGATTTTCAATGCCAATATAACGGATATGTACTCTGATTTATTGATTAAACTAGCCACGCTAACTGTTTTCAGTAGAAAAAACACTTATTATGAGGAAAATGGAACCTATGATACATAATCGATCTATTGCAATAGTTGTTAAAGATTACCAGAGTTATCTCATGAATACGGTATCTCAAACCTAAACTATAAAAGACAAAATACTTACGTGAGATATTTTTTTGTAGATAGATACCGTTATTTCTAATTTGAATCAATTTCAATACAGAGGATCTTAACACAACTGAAATTGCAATTAACACAAATTGAAAATGCTCAATTAGGACATAATATTTTGATTGATTAAACTTCTTCAATATGAAAGATAAAACTCGGTTTCGATCTTAATTGGATCACTACTCTTAATTCTTATTACAATTCATCAATATCCATTATCATAACGAAGCAATATGGCAAAAAGTGTGTAATTTTGTTGTTGTATGAATTCAATGAGCAATTTACTTATATTCTATAGTTGTCATATTTCGATACTATTAAGAATACTTAGGTGCCGCCTAACTTGTATAGTAGTTCTACATGTATGAAATACATATATAGATGAAAATAATTATAATCTCAGACTTAAAATTTAAATGATTTATGACATCCGGCAAATACTAGACTAGCACTCTACCGTAACAACTATTTTTAAAAACCATGACAAAAATTAGTCAGATCAATTACGATACTAAATGATTTTGTCATCTTTCCATACTAAATACGCGCATAAATATGTCAAATCTTGAAAAGAAAAACCTCTACAAAATGAGTAAAAAGATAGTCGCAGTCAGGTGAATAACCCAACTGGTTAATGAGCAATAAAGTAGAAGTACGTATATGTATAAACATGCTAAAAATAGATCCAGAATTTATGAGCTGGAAGATTTATGAGTGGAGATCAACAGACTTGATTGATGTTATATTTATATATTTCCCATCAAGAAGATACTTAAGTTATTACATAATGTTTTAAATGTTTCAAATTTAGGTCATACGTAAGAGTTTAAGTGCATAGACCGAGATAGTTAATAATGGTAGTATGAGACGAATACTGGCAATTTATTGTAACGATATCCTTATATGATTGAGAGAGATTCATATATCTGTTGCACAAATCCCCATTAAATTTGTTTTCTTTCAAATGTTTTATAATATTGTTTTAACTAACTTTCAAATATTAAATTTCATCAAATAATGTATAATTAATCGCAAACGATTTCCGAATACCACAAATCGCAATTCAACGAATTTAAGTCTTATTAAAGCACACAAACTGTTCATCCAAAACAAACAACCAAATCGATTTTTCCGAATAATTCCCACACTGATATACAAGTAATCCTACATTGAATATAATGTAAACATAAAATCACATCATCGTATACCAATACAAAATTTCCAACTTAAAGTAAACAAAAAAACCAACATTAACTAACATCTCGTATATCCATTTACAGGAGTCTAATAAAAAGGATATATGTATGAATTATTTAAGCAATCAATTTTCATATAATATTATTATATTTACCAAATGTTTTAGTCCATTGGGCTGGTGGCCTCCAATCGGGATAATGTTTCGGAAATAAATCTCGTGTCCAATACGTATGCAAAACAACTTTATAAACAGCCAACCGGTCGGGATTACATCCATTGTAATTAACAAAATTGTGATTACTATTACTATTTATATTATTATCATAGTTATTATTATTATTATTTATATTATTATTAAAATTTTTATCTAAATAATTATTATTATCAATTGATCCAGCTGTTGATGTTAATTGTTGCTGCTGTTGTCGTCCTAGCGTTTGTGCTAAGGTTGGTGTTATAATGATAAGCAGAAAATTTATTAACATTTTTATCAGCTTCATTTTTAACTGTTAGCGATTTTCCAATAAAAAATATTTTGAAATATACTTGTCATATGACCGACTAAACTATGTTTTCACAAATACAAAAAAAAACAAATCAAACAAATACGTAATTTTCACACACGAAAATTTTATTAAGATAACAACACACGAATTTTCTTTTTTATTATTTACTTGTTCCAATTAACTTTTTTTTATTTATTGCGAATAACGAAAATTAAAAACAACAAAACAAAAGTCGAGAAAATTATATCACAATAACAATATTATTTTATACAAAAATTTTCACTTCATAATATTTATATTTATAAATTTTCCTCCTCTCCTCACATCAAAAGAAGAATCACGGAAATTTATTTTAAGTTTAGAAAATAAAATTTAACACAAAACAAAAATATTTAAAAAATCAAAAATTAGGACAAACGGATAAACCAAAATAAATTCTATAGCATAAATCAAAATGACACTATTTTCATGAATTTTCTTCTTTTCATTCAGAATATTTAAACCACACCAATAAAAAAATTGCCAAGTAGTTTTCCTCAAAAGTCGTGTATTTTATCTATTTTAACCACGCTTTAATTTATTTGTTTTTATATATTTATATTTTTTATCGTCCAGAATCCAAATAAAATATGTTCATTTATGGAATTTACTTTTATTTTTTTTTTAGGGAAATTGAAAATTTATATTTGTTCAAACCAAAAAAAATTACAAAACAAAAAATCAAAAAAATTCCGGATAATTTAAAACTTAACAACGTATCACGTTTAAGGTCGACAATGTACTGAAGATTTGTAAAAATAACAAAAATATTGAATCGAAATTGTCACACCGATTTTTCTAATATTTCTCAATCTAACAAACCTCCTACAAAAATATAAAAATTCTCCGAGTTGGTTGTCTGGTACAATCAAAACACTGTACTGTATATTACAATATATCGTTAGTGCTACGAGAGTGAATTAATTTTTTATTTTCTTGTTTGAGAATACAACATTTACTCTCTATAAATAAAACACGAATTACAGTAGCGATCTAAATATAAAATTCAGTGTTTATTGGTCGATTATCATTTCACTTTGTTTTTTCAATTAAATTTAATGGAAACAAATTATTTAATTTAATTAGTGTGCCACACGCAAAACTTGTTTTAAATAAATCTCGGGAAACAGTCGGTAAAAAATCAAATTAGTTGAGAAATATAAATTAAAAATTTATTTATGGGTTCAACATGGATGATGTACTAATCGCTTAAAGAAACCGACTAAAAGACAAAATAATAAAGATTATTCATTTAGTTGGTACTTCAATTTACAGTTAAAATAGGGTTGATATGAGTGCAGAGCAATGTGTTAAGCCTAAAAAGTGGGAAACTGATCTAGTTTTGATTCTATCTGACATGTTTCCGTACTATGAACCAATTAATTTTGGAGCATCAGGCGATAGATACTCTTAAAATAAAAACTAGTCACAGAAAAGCTTGACATCTGGCAATTTATTTTGTAATGAAATATAAATTTATTAAGTCTATTTCATCATTTAAATTGGGTGCGGAATAATTCCAAACTGTCTTGTGCTCCCTTTTAATATAACCTGTAACAAATATTTTAAAATTAAATTCATTAATCATCGTGGTTTTTATGTTCAAAAACAAGAATAATTGAAGGAGGGTTGAAATTTTTTCTTGTGATTGATGGTGTCAGATTTCATTTTATTCAATTTAACTTTAAAATTGCATAACGAATTATTCAACCGTAAACATAAAAAATTCGACGTCAATAAGTCACCTGCTATATTTTTCAATTGGTGTCGAGATTGCCACAGAACTCCCCAATTTCAGAATCGGATACCATATCAGTGTATACCAATATGTTAAGAGAGTTAATACGTACAAAATAAAAAACGTATTTTTCTCTTGTATACGAAACAAATATACGAAAAACAATGGCAAAAAAAAATTCTGGTCTTTCAGCCAAAAAAAACCCATCATATGTTTTCCTAATGTTGCATTTTCATACAAAAACAACACAGACATCATATCGCAGCACGACTAAAGAAAAACAAATTTCCCCACGCAAAACCGCGCATATTCCACATTATCTCATTAACTCACTCTCTTATACGATATAGTATTCTACTCTTACTCATCATTTATGTGCAAATCTCATTAAATTTTCACTTCAGGGTCGTAGATGAAAATGAAAATTTCTTATGTTATCGTTCTTTTACAAATAACAAAACAATGGAAATACTTTTTAATATTAAAACAAAAGCTAAAAATAACAGAAACAAAACTGAAAATTCTTTCGATATCATTCGGAATTCGGCGACGGTGCAAAATTTACACAGGGATGTGTGTACATTGGAGTAACAACACAGAACAAAAAATGCCTATACACATAGGAAATTAGAAAATTTTCATTAGAATTTTCCGTTGTGTACTAAGCTAATAAAATATTGTTATCGGTCATTAATATTCTTTTGTATAACGTTTAAACTTTCTTCTTACAGCAGTACATTGGTTGTAATATCAGATCTATTATGTCCTTCTATCTTCGTTTTGACAATAGTTAATATTCTATTATGGGTGCTATCATTAGAATTGTATTATTATTACGATTACTATTATTCTTATCATTATTATTGTTATTATTATTATGGCGATCTATTATATAATTGTAATAATCATAATAACATGATTACGTTTAATTGAGAATATTGTCTGGTTTGATATTATATAACTAGGGTAATACAAGGATAGTATACAATCGATGTACATTTGAGATATATTCAGAATTATATATTTTGTATGTATAGTCAACATTTAATTAGAATTATCCTTTTTTATTGGTAAATTGTAAACGGACACAAGGGAAATACGTTTAATAGAGCGATCATCTGCAGGTTGCTATTGAGATAAAGTTAAATGTTAATATAACATATACTTCTTCTAATTTTTTTATATATTAAAAACAACCATGTACTTGACATTTGAGTTTTACAATTTTAATTATACACATCAATATATATATATATATATATATATATATATATATATATATATATATATATATATATATATATATATATATATATATAATATATATATATATATATATATATATATATATATATATATATATATATGTATATATATATATATATATATATATATATATATATATATATATACATTTCCACAACTTGGATATATAGCCGGGAGAACTATTGAGGAATAACCACCTTTCCATAGATCACGAGGTTGCTTCTGGCGACAATCTTACGGGTATTATCAACAGTGCAGATCTGGCTCATGATCTGTATTATCAACAGTATGAAGATCTGGCTCACCTGTGAGACGTACACATATCAATGGGCTGTAAAAGCCGTATATTAATCAGAAAAAATACAGTTTTTAAATCATTTTATCGAATAAGTAATAAATTGATACGGTATATATGAATATCATCCAATTAGCTCAATTGCTCCAAATACATGATATGTGTGCGTTACTTAGTACGTATAGCATCCACAAAAAATTATTCAACCAAACTTAAACATACAACATTATATCTTCTTGTAATTGAGATGTTAACATTTTTAAAATTACTCTATTCTACCTTTCTACCTATAAAATTAAGCTTTTCTAACAAATGTATTAAGATGGTAATTTCTAGGATTTTATTTAGTTAAATTTTGATGAGTTTAGAATTGTTGCCTATTTAAAACTACAGTTTTGGTAGTTTTGGAATATGCCGGAAACTATAGCACATACAACCCAAGAAATTTTGAAAAATAAAATTTACTAACTGTACAAATTCGTTTTAATTAAGTAATAATACAAATTTATTGGCAACCTTTTTAGAGAAATATTGTACTTATACCTCAATTGTTAACCTCAAAATTTTCTCATAAAATCATTTTAAATAAATGTATTTATCTTTTTAAGACAACGAGCCAACCTTGTTTATCAATACAACAACAATACTATCTGGTTCATTGTTTAATAAAAATCTAATTAAAATTCCAATTTAAATTTCCAAAATACGTAATTTTTCAACTTGAAACCATTCTCTATTCAGTAGAAAAATGAAATTTTAGTTTACCCTAACCATTTGCATAATGAACAACACTTCGTCTCAACAAATTTTCTACATTATATATCAACAACTAACTATTCACATACGAGTAATAATATTATGTACTTACCCATCATTTTCACCATGCTATTATATAATATTGTTATACGTATAACGTATCTACATATACATGCCTTTTAATTAAATAATTAATAATTCAGTTATTTTAATTTTAATTTATTTTTTCTCCACCTTTGCATTTTGTATTGTGAATAGTTAATATGGGATAAAACATTTTGTGACAAAAAATTGCCAAATGTATTAAATTCCCAATTCACTCTCGGAAAATAATTGTTCTCAAAATTAAGTTAGAACTAGCTGCAACATTACACATATCTCAATAGTACGTCCACAGACAGTGTATATGTTCGTATATAACATTGTGTTATCCATACATAATTCATGACAATATATCATATTGGTTAAAAATTTGTTCAGAAAATTTTTCAAAAAATTTTTCAACCTTGAAATTAAATTTGACATTTTCACAACAACAACACATTCATTTAAATTTTTATCGTCCATGTAACATTCTATATATACATATATTATATTGTATTATATACATTTCATAGAAGGGTTATTTTTATGTATAATAATCGTTAGTTGAGAGAGCGTTAATTTCAGTCCCATAACAACGTAATTTACACATTGGATTATAAACTCACATAACAAAAAATGATATTTATGCTTCAGGACATATGATAGACAAATATAATATGATACTTTGGAACGGTATGTTAAATGATGTGTAAAGGTTGCAGATTTATTTTGTTTATAATCTAATTTGATGTCTCGTCTACATAAATACTATAAATTACATATATTGAAACGACAAAATTGGAATGTTTTTAATTGAAAGTAAAAAATGGTGTCTATCCTTTTCGGTGTCATCCTGTGCGGTCAATTTGCAAAACAAATATGGAAAATTAAAAGAAACATTTGAAAAATTAATGTGTAATAACTTAATTTAAGATAAAAGTTTTTGGTTAAATAATAAAAAACCCTGAAATATCTGTTACATACACTTAAACTTAAAATAACAAAATATTTGGAATTATTAAAAGGATTATTTTTATTTTATTGATTAAATATGCTGTAAATCAGACTTAAAAATAACAATAATGTTATCTTATGAAAATAGAATGAGCTAAAGAGAGAAAAGACCTAACCAATGTATTTTTTCCATGAATTCAAAAGTTTACAGAAATTTTATTGTTTTTATTGTTTTATTGTTGAAATATCATATTTGATCATATAAATAAGATTCTTGATGTATAACAATCCAGAAGTAGTTAGTATCTCCACTGCACCATAATTAAATTTCATACAATACTTTAACATTGGAACTCCACCTGCAATAATCGCAGAGTTATTAGACCGATACTTCGTCCCATCATCTTCGTGTATATCACTTTCGCGACATAATAGCTTGATACTGTGGTAATTATTTTACTTCTATTAAAGCCGGTTGTAGTTTAATGGTTAAGAGAGTGTCTTTCGAGTTCGATTCCCGCCGTTGACCAAATAATTAACATGCAACCGGATGACATAAAAACGCGTTTGTGTGTAAAAACATTCGTTGGGCTGACCACCTACAGTGTGCACCAATCGTTAAAAATGTACACCAATCGTCGCATTTGAGGTGCAATAAGGGCCGTTTACGGCCTCTGAGCTATAGAGAATAAAGATTAAACGTTTGAAAGGAGCAGCTGTTTTAAGTATTACTCGTGATGAAGCAAATTAATATTGAGACATCTAATGGGAAAAAGATTAAATTATTCCTTTGTGCATTCAGTTGTATCTATGATTGGTTATGCTCAAACAATAGATTTTGTTTCGTATAAACAAGCATAAATATAATTAATCTATATCCTGTTGACCGCAGAACATGTAATATAATCCAGACAATTGAAAATTAATTACGACCCAGTACAAAATTTAAGAGCTTAATAGCATTCATTACTATAATAGTGATAAGTATTTACAAATGTTTGAAACGCGTGAAATTGTATAAAATGATTACGGCCAATGTGAATTCTGGTTGACATCGTTAAAGCTTATATTAAACAATAATTTCGAGCTTTTTATTATATAAAAATTGTTTTTTATTTGTATGTGAATGAATATTCAATTAGCCGAGAGAGAAATTTTTTGTAATTATATTTTTGTCCAATAATGTATATAATTAAATAACATTTGTGATTTTTAATTTTTTTAAATTATTATTTTTAATTCCAAATTGAATTTTTAAATAAATTTTTTTGTGTCTGAATTTTTACAATCGATAATTTAACCAGAAGAGAATAATTAAAATATCAATCTGTACTTATATGCGAATCAAACTATTACATTTACACCCACGATTTGAATTAGATGGAACTTTTCAACAGGTAGGGAATCGCACAAAATAAATACGCATAAAATGGTAAATCGATCAAAATTGAAAATGTAAACAATTTCCTTTTACGATTATATAGATTTTCAGTTTATTTTTTCTATTTCCCTATATATTCAAAAAGTGTGTCCCGGATAGATAAAGGAATTATTTCAATATGCCTTTCCTTTTTCAGTATATACAAAACGATTGTTGTTGGTTATTATGATTATATTTTTTTTGTATATAAATAAATTATTTATTTATTGGGTTCAGATAAAAAGAAAATTGGAAAAAGTAAAATTAAATTGAATGAACTGATATTGATGTCAAATCAATTTTCTTTGAATTTTTTTTTCTTAGGCTGTATATACTATATACCATATATACATAAGACATTTTAGTAGGTATCAAGATAAAGATATTTCAGTACATTCTAACGATCCATAACATTCAAAACGGTGGTTTTGTGTGATCAGCACACAACAAAAGCTCATTCATTCATGAACAAAAATTTGCAAACGAAAAACTTACAGTACCTATATATATGTACATAATTAACTTTTATATCGAATGAAAACAAGGTAGAATGAATTTTCATTAACCTATTTGTTGTTGTTGATATTTTATATTTCAAATTGATTATATCTTGTGTGTATGTGCCGGCCATTTCCGAAAATTAAAATTAATAAGACATACGGATGGAAAAGACGGAAGAAAATATCCAATTTTCTGTTCTGTGTTAGTTTAACCAAAATTGAATCTTTGATGGTTGGAAAATATCACGTTCCGATTTTTTTTAGTATATATACGAGTACGTAATACACAGTTAGTCCATGAAAGACTTATATAAAATGTTTATTTGATGTAGGATGGAAATTTAATCATAATAATTGTAAACTATACCAGTACATACAATATATATATATATAAAACAAATCAGCTTAAGATCATGCTTGGTCATATATTTTATTTTAACCAAAATCAGCAACAGAAAGGACATGCGAAAGGTAGAAATTATATTATGTAAATTTTTCGGTTGTTACTCGAAAATTTATAATTCATCACAAAATTTAAGTAAAATGAAAAAAAGGTATTTTGGTTGGTTATCAGTTTATCACGTCATGTTTTTATCGACAGTAAAGAGATTCATTTTAATTTGCATCCTACATCAAATCTATATCAATGTCCACATGTTTTTGAAATATTTTTTTAAGTGCCACTTGGAATTACTTCCAACAAGACTATGTTTATGTATATATAGTGCATGATTTTATGCAAATTTATAGTCGTTGTGTGGGTGTGCTATAATTGATTTTTATTAGATATAAATCTTAATGGCTCATCGCATATAAATTCGCATGTTTATTCGATTTATTTTACAATTTTTTTATAACTCACATTTAGACGATAAAATATGATTTATGTTTTTGATTTAATATATTCACATATACAATCCAGTTTACTCAAATTTAAATCATTTTAAGTTATTTATATGTTTGGATTCAAAACACAAATGGCTGGTTAACTCTGCTGTCAATCAATACTGTAAAGGTTCACCACACATAATTTATCTGCGATCCGAGGCACAGTGTTTCGGAACGCGATTTAAAGCACAAACGGTACAAATTCATAAGGTTCAAACTAAGTTGAGATATATATTTTATGAAACATTCTTCTATGATATGAAACTATACCAAAACTTGTGGTTAAATATTATATTCTTGATTTATTGTCCTTAATAATTTGAAATGATGTACATATTCTATTTTTTTCCTTTTTCTTAAATTTATTATGTTAAGAACAAAAACCAGGACCAACAAAACAAATTATAAACAGAAAATTAACCATCAACCAACCAAATGTCTATCACAAAAAATTCAATTTAATGATTACAACATAAATACTTAATATTAAGCAACAACAAAAGCTGCATATAGAGGGAAACACTTTTTCGTTTTGTGTTCCTGCAATAACAAAAGAAAACTGAGAAAACCATAATACCTTTGAATCGTATATGAATACGAGAGTAAAATAAAAGACAATAGACGATCAAATTTACCCGAGTTGTATTCTATATATAAGGATACGGGAATATCATAATTTTCATTTTATTCTGGAGTGGTTTGGGATCAGGAATTATAATATAATATTTTGTTTACAGACAGACAAGAAGTTATTGCATGAGTATATGAGAAACGTCAAAGTTTACAAGTAGCATTGTATAGTGAAAAAATTATGTTTATTATATTTTTGCATTTGACTTTTGTGTACATACAACATTAAAATACTCGTATACATAGTGAAAAGAGTAAAAAGCACTTTTTTCATTTTCCTAACATGTCTTTTCACTTTCTCCCCTAAATTTATCCCGATTTTTCTTTTTATATATATTTTTCCTTAAAAAGTGGTGTACGAGTCTATATAAAAAGACTTTTAACAATAGGATCACTCACAATAATATAATAAAGTATATGGAGATATATTGTGTAAGGAACGGAGACGGGAGCTTTGATGGTTGCAGAGGATAGCAGTATACGGGATATTATGAAGAAGGTTGATATGGTGAATATTGTGCGTATATATACTGTCGTAATTGAATTGCTCTATTAAACGTGAATATGTCTGTTACGTGTCGGATTATTGAACTCTCAAGTTGTTATACAATTTTTTCACATATGTTACATTCATACGAAATGGATTACTTTTGACGAAACAGTATATGCCTTGTATGACAAATAAGTATATATAAGTCCTATTTTGTATTATTGTGCGCTTTGATAAGACGATGTTCGTCATCGAAACCACTAACTTTGTTAAATTATGTTGTGCCCAGACTAATTTATTAGCCAATTTAATTGACTTTCTTTTTATTCAATAGAAAATATAAAGTAACGGGTGATTTTTTAAGAGCTTGAGAACTTTTTTTTAAAAAAAAACGCATAAAATTTGCAAAATCTCATCGGTTCTTTATTTGAAACGTTAGATTGGTCCATGACATTTACTTTTTGAAGATAATTTCATTTAAATGTTGACCGTGGCTGCGTCTTAGGTGGTCCATTCGGAAAGTCCAATTTTGGGCAACTTTTTCGAGCATTTCGGCCGGAATAGCCCGAATTTCTTCGGAAATGTTGTCTTCCAAAACTGGAATAGTTGCTGGCTTATTTCTGTAGACTTTAGACTTGACGTAGCCCCACAAAAAATAGTCTAAAGGCGTCAAATCGCATGATCTTGGTGGCCAACTTACCGGGCCATTTCTTGAGATGAATTGTTCACCGAAGTTTTCCCTCAAAATGGCCATAGAATCGCGAGCTGTGTGGCATGTAGCGCCATCTTGTTGAAACCACATGTCAACTAAGTTCAGTTCTTCCATTTTTGGCAACAAAAAGTTTGTTAGCATCGAACGATAGCGATGCTATAATAAATTGGACTTTCCGAATGGACCACCTAAGACGCAGCCACGGTCAACATTTAAATGAAATTATCTTCAAAAAGTAAATGTCATGGACCAATCTAACGTTTCAAATAAAGAACCGATGAGATTTTGCAAATTTTATGCGTTTTTTTTTAAAAAAAAGTTCTCAAGCTCTTAAAAAATCACCCGTTATATATAGTTAGACAGTTGGTTTATGCTTAAAGAATGGCAAAGATCTGATGTCAAATTGATATCAATTTGAATAAATTTTTTATTACTGACAAAATCAAAACGAAAATCATAACATACAAAAATATAAAACAAGATGCATTCGTATGTTATGTTCACATTTGTTATGAAGGCGGTGGTTGTGTCTCATTAGAGAAAAATAAAATAATACCGACCTTGACGATAATTGTAAAAAATTTCGCTTTGTTACAGTTTATTCATCTTGTCAAAACTCGTATATGAGATATGATATTAATCTTGCAGTCAATTGAATTTGAAATACAAAAGAGTTGAGTTTAAAGTCGATTCAATTGGTACATACAATTCAATGGTACGTTCCAAAGTAGTTGACTAATTTCAAATCATTTACTATTGGAGATGAATCACGCAAGAGCTTTAATGTAGAACATTTTTCAACAGAAAATTGTAGATAAATTCTCCCATTATTTTAATTTTTAATTTAATAGAATATTAATTAAATTTAAATTCGGTGGTCGAATAGTTCTCGTATTGGTACCCGATATTTGGAAATATATTTATTTTTACACTCGAACTTTATGCTATAATCATATACATCCAAACATCGTATTAGTAAAGTTATTTCTAATACTATAATCCTCCTACATAACTATAGTTATGTACCGATACATATGTACAAGTATGTATTATAGAGGATTTAAAATAGGTTCAAAACGAAAATTTTAATTAAATGTTTAATTAATGATGATTTTGTTGTACATATTGAGATAAAAATGTTTTACTAGTATTATGTATTATATGATAAACGGTGTACGTTATGTTAAAATTGAAAATTGAAATCAATCATAACATTATTTTAATCATAAAATATACATTTGTTTCATTAAAATTTTAACTACATACAATCATATATTTATAGACATAGGTGAAAATTAAAATGTGCTCATGCACATTATTATTTAATTATATCGAAATTGTTTTGATTATTTTAATGAGAAAAAGTTATTAAATAAAATCAAACTAGTTCAGTATACTATATACGTACCATAAAGATGCCAATCAAAGATTTACCACAGGAGTTACCACAAAAACTGATTGTTGTAAACAGCAACCTCTTCTAGTTTTTAAACAAAACTGTAAAATTTGTTTGTTGGCCGAAATTGTATACTTCAGCTGGAAAAAACAGCGTCAGTGTGGAAACTATTATGAAAATCCAACAAGAAAAATAATTCAAGGGATATATACAATTAATTTGATAAATTCTGTAACGAAGGATCACTTCCATATATTTGATCGGTAAAACCCTAAAATGAAAAAATTATAATTAGTCTACAGATGGCCTACCACAAAATTCTTACCACAATTTTTTTTTAGCCAAACTATATACATTCACCTTCGCTATTGTTAAGAAAATCTTTTAATCGGGATAGTGTGATTTGCCTCAATAAAGAGGCCAGAGACTTACAAAGTACCATTACGATAAATGCAACATTGGAACTGTGACCTGTGTCGTGTTTTTATTAAAGCAACAATGCCAAGGCGAATAAAATGGATCAAGTTAATTTTAGCACGAATGGAAAGTTGCCACAGTTAGTTTGTTGGTAAAACTGGAACTATCGCCATTTTTGTTGCCTACTACGGCAAACCCGCAGAGTTATTTCTGATTTACCTTGTTTTATTATATCCATAGCCCTTTTAAAATGAATCTATCGTATTTACTATCAAACATAACATTTAAATCTGGAACCTAATGAAATATTTTATGTTTGAAGTTCTTAAGCTACAAGCACAATATACAATTCTAGTTACAGTATTCTTTTCATATTCGCCTTCAAACTCTTATAAATAATAAGAGGCAAACATCCTTTTACCAAGAGATCTCATTCTTTTACCATGGAACGAACATTTGATATTATAGTTCGTTTAACGATTCAACGTAACGATATGATAACGAACTATATTACCTTATAGTAACAATTGTTCCATAATTATGAAAATATAATAACATTATTTCGAATAACTAGAAAAATGTATTAAGTGTAAACTAAAATTAACACTTTGGATGCCAATGTTGTAATAAGCATATACACTAAATTCCACTCAACCATACCAATGTTGTTGTAGATATACATTCTAAATGCCATCCAACCACACAAATGTTGTTGCGGATATGCATTCCAAAATCTTTCTTATAAAGTCAGTATTGTTATCAACATACACTATAGATAATCTGTTACTATGGTAGTGTTGTTATAGTCCTACATACTGAATGCCATTTCACTATGCCAGTGTTGTTATACACATACATTTCAAATTCGATGTCATTATGCCAATGTTGTTCTATAGAGATACATTATAAATTCTGTCCAGCCAGGCTAGTGTTGTTCTGAACATTCATTGGAAATTCAATTTGCCTATACGCCAGTGTTGTCGTACACATACGTTGCAATAAAATTATACAGTATGCCAGTGTATAAAATTTAAAATTCGTTTCCAGACCGCCAATGTTGTTGTAGACATGCATTCGAAATTCTATGCAATTATAATGTGACCCACCCTGTTCAATTCGAATTATTATTTGGAATGTATGTGTAGAACAACACTGTATGTCCACAACAATACCAGTCGTGATTGTGTGGAAATATGAATGAATGTCTAGTACAATACAATATGGCATGATTGGGTGGAATTAAGAGTGTATGTTGCTCATTACAACATTGGCACCCAAAATGTTAAATGACTTGAGAATAACAGAATTAAAACATATATCTGTATAAACTTGCATTGTTAAAAATAGCAAATAGGAGAATGCTTTTAAGGATCAATTTAAAATCTTCTATATACATTTTCGTTCATTTTGATTTATTGTTTCCAATCATTTAAACCAAAGTGTTTTCATCGTAAAAATAATTTAAGGTTCAATGCGTTATGCTTGAATAATGACGGTGTTAAAATCGATTACAAAAAGACACCCTTATATAAATCAATGTATATAGACACACAATCAAACATTAAACGAAAACCTTCGATTCATGTTAATTCAAATGTGTGTTCTTTCTAACTGTATATAGATCAAACGCCTGCGCTTCCTCTCGTGTCCTCTATATATATAAATATTCAAGTATACGAGTATGTACGAGTGTAAATAACGGTTATATTTGTATACATATATAAAATAAAATAATATTTAAGATGTGTAATATACAAGATTTCTGTCTATTTAACAGGCAATATAGGCATCTTGATTCATGACAATTAACAATTATAACGTGAAATTATACGTGAATAAATTACAACTCAGCTCCCTTTTATATATAATTTTGCTACTTGTGTGTATAGCATATATGTATACATATGTATATCGAGATACGGATGTGTGTCGTTTATTATAGACAAGACATTCAAGATGTAATAGAAGTAGAATCGTATTGTCTCTTAACCATAAGATTTATTCATTATCATGAATTATCCAGTTTCTTTTGTTTAGTTGCTTGTAAATTCATCATGTTAATGTTTCTTGTAATTACAACTTTTTGTTTTATATACACATAAAGACCTCTTTATATTGTAAGCATTAATTTTTATCTTATAATTATGATTTGTATATGTTTCACGTATGCTAAATATTTGCTTTATACTAAGAACAAAATAATGTAAGTGGTTCAAACTCAATTTCTAGCATCGTGTAGGTAAAGCTCATTTGTCCATATTCTCATAATAAGTCTCATTTGAGACCTATAACTGTAAAATATATAATAGAGGTTTTTATTTAACAACCCTTTATCTTTATTATAACCTCTTGGTATTGTTATCAAAGCATGTACACATATATAATTATCATAAAATTGTTGTAATTTTTGGCGAAATAATATTTTTTGGTTGATTAAAATTTGCAATTTTAATTTCAATTAAAATTTTGTTTATAATGTAATTATATGTTGGTATAGTTGTAGATATGTACGGTATGTACGAAAATATACATATAAGTGATATATATATACATAAACTTTTTAAATAAAAATTTAATATTTTATGTTTTATGACTTTTTTGTTACAAAAATATTTGTGCCGAACATCCAGGTATGTTTCACTACCTTGTTTAAATGTTGTAATTATAATAATATTGTCATATCATGGATGATATAAAAGTATAAAAGAAAATTGTGTTGTCTGGCATGCTGATCTTACACAGCAAAATTATATGGATGATAAAAGAAGAAACGACGTACTTCACCTGTATACCATTGTACTATATTTAAATATGTACAAGGTATGTATAAGACCCTACTGGTTGTTAAATTTTAAATGTTATTACACCAATTTGTTTCGATGTTATTATGTTATTTTTATTAAAGCTTTTAGTACAAATAGTGGTGTGTAAAACATAGCTCTAGGTTATATAGATTCGATATATAAATATACCCGCATGAATAAAAATGACTTACAAGTTATGTGTGTATGTATATAGGTATAGGTTAGTAACTTGAAGTATCTCTTAAATCACACATACATAAGCAACAATATACATAGTAATTACTAAGTAGACTATTTGATGCATGTTTCAACATTTAGGGGTATAACCTGACACACTAGTATGCAAAAAAATACAACACAAACATTTGTTCAATTTGGAAACCTAAAACTTACATCAATTATTAATTTTATCTGTACAACACATATAATTTATGATAATGTAAAACTGTCCATTTCTATATCGTTTACCTTGAAAGTTTGTAATCTATTATATATGAAACCACAAAAAATTGACTTAATAATAACTACACATATATATCACTTAATGTACATAATATATACATAGTGATAATGATTCATTTATTTAACATACAAATATTTATATAATCTTAATTTATTTTATTTTATGAAGTTTCTCCGAACATCGATCACAAAGTTTTTCTCTTTTATATTTTCGTGCTTTAAATTTTTCTCTACAACTTTCGCATTCAATTATTTCAATATCATACTCAACAGCATCACCAATCGAGTCTACCACCATTCCTGATACAACAGATCCTGTAATACCTCCAGACAGACCTCCAATAATACCTCCAATTATTGTACCGAGACCAGGGAAAATTGCACTTCCCAAAGCTGCACCTCCGACTGCACCGCCATAACCCGCGATCCAACCACCAGCTACACTAGCCGTCGTTTCTACAGTATTACGCGTTGTTCCATTTTGATAGTCTTCATACCCCGCAGAACCAACACGAACTGTGTCAACGGCGATTGCTAAAGGAACTAATACCTTATTGGCTTTATTTACCACTTGGCAAACTTTTGCAGTGCCTCTACCAACAGTCATAGCACCTGGTGGTAATTTAAGATGAGGATCAGGTACTCCAGAATATTTTGGATTAATATTAATATGATTAAAATCTACATTTGCGTGTGGTTTATCTAATCGAAAAACCCAATTATTTTTCCCCGGTGCCAATACATTTACTTTTCCGGGAGGTAATTTCACTCTTAGGTTTTTTCCTTGCAAGGCATGAAACGCTTGACTACCTTTAACAAAACCATCGCCAGCCTTTGCCACATTCTTTCCAGTCTTAACTAAACTTTCTTCATCACCCATATTTAAATAGTTATAGTTGTCAAGTTTTAAGAATCTTAAATAAAGAAACCCAATTAATAACACATTTAAATTATTAAATATTCGAAGTAAATATATAATAATACTTACAAATAACTAGTTAAATTTATATATTATTAAAATTCAATTGTGAGCAAATTACACTGTTTAACAAAACGTCTTATGATAACCGGGCCACAAGTTATTTAAAACTAAATAAAATTAACAAGAAGTCAATATACTTATACATATTTATACTCATTTTTCGTTATTCTCATCGCGCTCATTATTTCATATCAAAACTTCATACGATTGAACAATTTATTATAATCTGATAGATTAAAATATAATAATATTCAGTTTTCAATTAACTAATTAAAATTATTAAATAATTTGATAGCATTAATACTGATATGATTCAAATCTTCTTCGTCAAATTAAATATTGTATCTTACTCTCTTTAAAGAAACATTCGCAATAATTAATTATTACTTATGTTATTTTCATTGTCTCTCAGTTTGATCAATCTTATTTTTAATCTAAAAATAAATTGAATTTTTTTTTTGGGAAATACCCGAATTATATCAAAACTACAACTAGTTACAGATAGCAACAGTATAGTCTATGCGTAAATATAGACATCACATAAGCAATTCAATACACATACATAAATTTTAATCTTGATTATTTATTTTGTTTCGATATTTTCGTATAAATGTTTTGTATGACTTCATTGAACCGCATTGATTGTGTACTAGTTTATCCTAGTAACTAATAGATGTCTTGGACACGGGCGACATCTCTTAATCAATGATATAACTAATTTCATAATAAATAAATCGAAATGAATCGAATCAGACTAATCAATTTAATGAAACAGTAAAACCGAGGAAATACATCAAAAATAAATAATAGTGGTGATTAAATAGTATGACAATATCCAGTGTAGAAACAATAAAAACAATTAACTTTTTTGAGCTATTAATAAATAAATTGTATTTTATTCACTATCCAATAATCAAACCACATTTTAATTGGATCTCGGCGAAAACATCGTAACACTACTTAAATAACCATACATACTTAAAAATAAAAGTTACTTTTAATAAATATTAATTATTGAAATAAACACATTATGCGTCACACACTTTAAACCAATACAACACGATATTGTTTTAAAATATAAGAAATAAAAACATTTTTTTAAGAATAAAGTTTAATGATAAATAAATAAACCATAATAAGATTGCGAGATGTCTCAAACGTATATGAACTATGCGAATATCGTTAATATATGTCGTATCAATGTCAAATTTGGACTAAGATGTTATATTTGTAACATAAGTATGTGGCTTAAGAATCAGATCAATAGGACTCTTAGTTAATATTTTAGTATTTCGATTGTAGTGATTGAATGAGATGATTTCGAGTCTGTCCTCAACGCATATAAACTATGCTAATATAATTAATATATTATTGCTTTCCTGGTAAGATGAATCTGTCGTCTCGCTTATAAATAGTAGAACATTAATACAAAGAAGTTAACCGCTAATGTACACTAAACTGTCGATTTCGTTTTGCATTAATTAATATTGTTAAGTGCCTCGATTGTCAACATCGCATGATGTTTTTATGTTGTATGCTTCAATAATTAAAATTGTCAATATCAACATAAAAGTTTTGTGGAATGATAGGTATATTATACATGTTTTCCATCTTCTATGTCGGCTGGAATCTGAATTACCGTATACGAGTATTAGAATATCCAAATGCATATGCATATGTTCAATTGCTTGTAAAATTTAATAATAACTGTGCTTAGAATTATAATTGAAATGATAATTAACATTTATAATTTTTATTTTTTAATAATGTACAATTATTTATATTATAAAATCATTAACTACACAATATATACATTTATAAATGAAACAATAATAGATGTACATATGTACTATACATAGCTATTAAACTACTCGAACTTTATTATACATGAATTGCAGACACTTCTGGTCCTCGTACCACTATTATTATTTTATTTTTGTTTAATTATTTTTACATGCACAAAATAATAAAAAATGTTTTGCTGTTGTTTCATTAATTATCTCCAAACAATTTAATTTAAATTAAATTAAATAAATAAATAAAATATTTTATATTATGGAAAATTCTTGTATAATAAATTCTTGCAATTTTATTTTATTTTCAACTTTAAGGATTACTTTAATGGGTGGTGAAACAGTCGTTAAGACCAGAAAATTAAAGAAGATCGAACATATATGTATGTATATACGAGTACAGTATAATATTGCAAAAAAATAAACGCTACGGTTCCGTTTTACGTCAATCTTGGATTGCGTATGTTTGCATTCCAGTTTTTGCAATATTATAATGCACTCGTCGCCGAATGTAGCTTGAATTTCTCACCACGCCGCGGTCTCGAGTTTGTTTCTCGCCGTTGACTATAATTAACATGCAAACGGATGACATAAAAAGCGATTGTATGTAAAATGGTAAGGGCAGTTTACGACCTCTAAGCCGTAGATTATTTATCATGTGTTCGTAATATTATATGACCGATATATATATATATATATATTCCCAATATTCGTGTCAAACCAAATATAGGGCCATTACTTATCTATAGCTACTTTAATCGAATATGCAAGATTCTAAATTATCAAAATTATACTTTAAACATAAATGTGTCATTATGGAAAAATATGGTGATTTTGGTTATAAATAGCTTTATTGCAACTGTATTTAGCCACTCTCTAGATCACTCATATGGGTATACTAGACGTAGGATGATTCTAATTCTCTTGTGAAATGACGACCTAATCTTCTCGATTTGGACTAAAACAATAAACAATTATTGTTACCTCTTATTCTATAGAATATAAACAAACTTAGATAAAATCAACACTGGACGTCTGGAACACCCTAAAATTGAATTTGAAATGTTTATTACTTGAATTTTACAAATCAGTTCATCAATTGTAGAGATTCATACCGTGATACATAATTTTGATCATATAGTGTTAATCAGCTGTATCAGTTGAAACCGAAAATAATGTGGAATTATAATAACAATTAAATATTTAACGGAATATAATGTGGATTATGTCATGCTTAATTTAAAATAATATTTACATTAACTGATTTGAGTTTTCCCTAACTGTCAATTTCGTCGATCTAAATCATTTATAAAACCCAAATATTTTGTTGATTGGTTTTATTAAAAATTGACTTTAAGTATAAACCAACAAATGTATAAACACAATGGTGTAATTAATTTATCTTGTCTTTCATTTGACTTAAACATTCGTCACAGTACTTTTCTCCTTGATATTTTCTTGCTTTAAACTTTTTCTTACAACCATCGCATTCAATTTCTACAATATTATATTCAATAGCATCACCAACCGCGTTTACAGCAATTTCCGAAACTGCGGCGACCGTAACACCAGCGGTAATTGCTCCAACAATGCCACCTATTATTGTACCAACACCAGGAAATAGTGCCGTTCCAATAGCAGCCCCACCCATTGCACCACTATAACCACCGATCCAACCTCCAGCAACAACTGCCGTTGTACCAACAACGTTACGTGATGTTCCATTGTAATAATCTTCATATCCTGCATAGGCAACACGATACGCATCAACCGCTAATGCAACAGGAAGGAGTACTTGATTTGTAGTTTCCGCTATGTATGATAATTGTCTAGTAGCATTTGTTATTGAATCAGGAGGTAAAGGAATAGGTGGTGCATACGGCACTGAACCTATTTTACTTAATGGTTTCTTAAATAAAGAAATACAGTTAAGAATAAACCTTGGTATTTCATCATTCATTCATTATATACCTTTTTGAGTTTACTATTAGTTTCCACATTGCTCGAATTTAGTTCGTCGCTCATCTTATAGAGAAACTTGAGGACTGCAAAATATTTAAAACATTAACTATGATATCTATCCATATTATGTTTCTCAACACATATCATATAAGTTAATTAGTTGGTTATAAAGTTGGTTAATTAGTGAGACATTATAATATGATTTTAACTGTCAGGTTATTTCACGTTATAGGCTTAATACAGCTTAATACGCACATATTATATTTAACAGTGTTATACATTATACATTATCAGTGTTATTATGATGATTAAAGTATCTATCAAATACAATACAATCAAATAAACAACCACTTACCCTGATTGTGAATAGTATAATATACAAGTTTTAAATACTATGTCTTAACAGTATAACCTTAATTTTGAGACTAAAAAAATTCGAGAAAGTTAAAAAAGTATTATTGTATTAGTAATATTAAATCCAATACACAAAAAACGTTATCGTTGATTTCATTTATATCAAAATTTATTTCAACAAAAATATAAAGATTATTTTTAATCGCAATCTTGATAATCAATACAGATTATAAAACTATCTGAAGCAACCTCGATTTTAAAACGATTGATAAATATTATATATTTTAAATTAAACTGCTTAATGGCGGTAAATGGTCCTAACTGATAAAATTGAGGCTCAAGAGCTTATTATTGGTGCATATTACAGGCATGGTCAAGTCCAGCGAATACTTTTACTCACAATCGCTTTGAAGTCATTCGGAGCATTGTAATTTGAGGTTAACGGCGAAAATCGAACTCGTAACTGTATAACTTATACTTTTTTAACTTATATATGTTTCAGTTATTGCATAAAAAATAGTTTGTTTTCACTGATTGATAAGAGTGTATGACTAATTATTAATCAGTTACTTTGTAATTCCGACCAGGCTACATTAATTGTATCAGGAATAATTCGCATACACCTGATGATTTGTTCAGTATATAAAGTAAATTAATCAAAATTGATATTTAAATTTCAAATTTAACAATTAATGATTGTAATATAATAAAACTCACGAGATCGCTCACAAAATAGTGCCAACAAATCGAACTACAGATAGACAGGTATTATGGTTTCATTCAATTCATTTTTAGTAAACTACCACACAAGGTAATAAATTTAATTGAAATTTATTTCAAGATTATTAATAAATGAATAACTATATGTATTATTCGTTTCATTTGTTACATTTGTTTCATTTGTTAGATAATTTATCTGATAATGGATCATGGAGATTTACTCCTTTTTTCACTTATACATAAACTGTACTATAAGCATTGTTAAGTAGAATTATCATTTGACATGCATAAATATAGATTACATATTTATAAACACAATTTGACGTTATACCTTTCTGTGGTATCTTAATCGATAAACTAATAATTAACAAGCAACAATAATTACCTCCAATTTCACACAAACACAAACCAGACAGTTTAGTTCTTAATTAATCAAAGATTTATAATAATAGACAACTATAACAATTAAAACAGTATTACATTGAAATTACATAAAGTATCCCAAGTATAATCCCCAATCAATTATATTTGTCTTTATTTTATTTAGAAAATCATACTTAAACAATTAAAAATATTTTCACTCAATTTCATTTTAATTATGTTAAAGAATTAAATTTGACCATCTGACCACATCATATACATACGTATACACCACATACCCTCTAATAAACCACCCCATTTATACATTTATAGGGATAAATTGTTGAAAAAAAAATCTTTATCCTTTTTATGTACAGTCGTTTATCCGTCCTATTGTTATTACAATTTATTTAATTCAATTAGAACAAAAATAACCATTATTGCAATCGAAAAACCACAATTTGTATTATTTTCCATTTTTGAGCACATCTTCTCTTGTGACTTTCCGTCCTCTTTCGTTCTTATACATTATACTTTTCATTATATACATTTTTGTTTGAAATTGAGAGAATGGAAAAATCAAATTAAAAAAAAAAATAATAATTTTCTTCTCGTTTTACTATAATGAAAATAAATGAAAGAAAACGGAAACTTTTCATGTTCTTGTTTAGTTTATTCTTTTTGTGCTCCATTCTTTTATAAGATTTAATTTTAACAGGCATCCTGGAATGAGATGTATCAGAGATGCTTTTTCTACTGGGAGGGACATTAATATTTTAAATGGATTTTACCAATTATTTGTTATATAAATGGTTCTATTGTAGGTAGCGTTTAATGTAACAACAAGGTTATTTTGTTTTCAAAGTATAGCGTATAAGTATCTTTTAACGCAGAACGGTAAATCTATAACCAATATATACCCGTAGTAGTGACCTATTCCGATCTAGAAGATATGGACATAAACATTTGAATAATTTGAAAATGGATTAATAAAAACGTATTTTCAGTCGAAACATATAAATAATCTTTATTTAGGAACTATAATTTATCTAATTTGGTCATTTTCTTTAAACAATGTTCACAGTATTTTTCACCCCGATATTTACGAGCTTTAAACATTTTCTTACATCCTTCACATTCAATTTCATCTATATTATATTCTACCGCATCACCAATAGCATTAACTGCTGCCCCTGTCGCAACCGAACCAGTAACTCCACCGGCAATAGCCCCCACAATCCCTCCAATTAATGTACCAATTCCTGGGAAAATAGCAGTTCCAATTGCTGCACCACCCATGGCCCCGCCATATCCACCAGCCCATCCGGCAGCTACAGCCGCCGTTGTTCCAACTACATTACGTGAAGTTTTATTTTGATAGTCTTGATAGCCCGCATAACCTACTCGACATGTATCGATCGCTATTGTTACAGGGAGTAATACTTGATTTGCAGTATTAGCTACTTGAGATAATTGAGCAGCACCGCCTGACGTACCTGGTGGTATTTGAAAACTAGGTGTGAAGGGTGTTGTACTTATTGTTCCTATTGGAGTCTGTGTAAAATATTCATATTTAAATAACAATTATTATTTGTAATGGTTTCGCAAACCTTAGTTAAGCTTGTATTGTTTTCCGATTTTTCCAATTTTCCATCGTCATCACTCATTGTATATAAATAAAAATTAATTTTAATACTAAAAGGCACCTGAAACATATAAGTTATTTATCTACTTATCATCTAATCAAACGTACACACAATTTATTATTGACAGACCGATTGCACCATTAACTGGTCGGTTTGTTTTGTCGAAACAACAGTTTACAAATAATCAAACGATTATTAACTTATACTGGCGATTAACGTGTTAAATATAGCAAACAATATTCAAGGTTAAATTTGATAAACACAAAAAATTAACATGCACATATTAAGCATATGGTTAGCAATATTGTACAACATAAAGTCTACAAAACCATAATTTATAGGTATACTCACCAAATTGTAGCATAAAAATTGATTAGGTTGAGCAATTTTTTTTAGAATGAATACATAATAATTTAAAAGTCGACACGTCTGAACAAAAGCAAATTAATAAGCCAACTAACAAAGTTGATAAAGGCGCACCAACACATATTTATATTATTTATACTGTATATAAACAAGATATACAATCATATATTCTTTGTTCTAATCTTCGTTTTATACGTATATGTATGGAAAAGTGGGAACATAATGTATAATTTTACACATACAAAATACAACGAAACGTCATGTCGTTTAAGTGACGCCAAGTGCAATTTATTGCTGTATATAGTAAAATTATAGTAAAACAGACGAACAAATAGCCTGCTACTTATCACTGTGATTTTTACATGTGTGTAAGTTGCGATAAAATCGTATATAAATGTTATGTCAAAAAAGCTTTATCGAATATGTTCTGCCACAAAAACTATCGATAGCATAGGATTTAGACAATCATCGTTTTGCATCGAGCTGTAACGTTTTTCTACACTTTTGTACTACGGAACTAAAAGTACCTTCGACATTGTCTCGTGAGTAAAATTTGAACCATGTTTTTATTAAATGGAGAAAATACTATCGTAACGGTTTGAAGAAAAAATAAATTTTTGAACGATGTTGATACATATTATAAAACTTAAATGCACATAAACGTTAAGTGTACGATACTGAAGGGTTGAATTTTACAGTATTAGTTTTGTAAATCAATTATAATGTGAATCCGAACTACAGATTTATTGCAATTGGATAAATCTTTAGCCACAATTGGAATTGTATTCGATTTTATGCTTTTGGTCCAATGTTTAACATTCAATTTAAGTGAAACCATTTCAACCGTGGTTTTGTTTAAATTAATTTTACAACAAACAAAAATGTAATGATTGATTCTTGATGCAAAATCATAATTTAACAAACTAGTTCTTCAATTCCCGTGAGTTTTTAAATTTTAGTCATAAAAAGCATTGTATACAAAGTCTGATAACTAAGCTTTCTTATACACCACTTTATTATCTTGAAATATTTTGAAAATATAGAATAGGATCAAAATTAAGCAATGACTTTTCAATTGTCAATACGAAATATAATATGTGAATCTGTCGTGCCAAATTTGCCATCTTGGATTCAAATTAAACTATTATTTAAAAACAAGTAATCACTTTAGTATACTTCTTATTTTTAGTAAAAATAAGTACAATGCAATCTTGAAACAAACATATTTTCATTTTTTATCGCCAAACTCTTGTATGTGCTGAAGAATCTAACTTTTTTGTGCTTTCTTTTAACGTCCTATATCTTGTGTCGATGCCAAATCGAGGAAGTATATGCTTAAAGGCTAGCTTTCCAGCCAAAAATACCGACATAGGCCTGCATGAATATGCTCATCCACATCACCGACCATATAGGGATGATGAATTATCTGTTTTGCATCGCACTCCTATAAACTTCCGCTAAACTGACGTAGTTTACGTAATTTGAGTAGTTTCAAAAAAATTTTATGTTATGCACAAATAAATCATTATGATTGTACTGTACTGTAAACATAAAATAAAATTAATTAAAATAAAATTCAATTAAGAATTAATTCCGTATCCTCCTACTTCAAAAGTTTAAAAGCACACGATGGCATCAAATACACGAGTATTATTAATGCTATTTTCTTTCATTCATATCCACACACACACACATAATATGTTTACATCAATGTAGATACATTTTCATATTCATGAATTAAAGATTAATTTCTTATAATAACTGAACTCACAAGTTCATGATACACCAAATTAAACATAATATAATGGTATAATACATAATTATATTAATAATCTCTTATTATTATATCGTTATTTCAATTCTATAACAGATCCTTTTGTATACGTTTATATTGTATAGAACCGCCAAATATAAACGAATATAATGTATTATACATATGGGAGTACGGATTGCCACACCATTTAATCAGTAAATTTAATCATTTTCACGAATTTTCAATAATTCCTCGTAAAGGAACGGAAATTAATTTTCAAGCTTTGCTATATACTGTTTCACTTTACTATTGTGATGAAAGCGAAAATGAGATGAAATTTTTTATTTGAAACAATTTCCATTCTATCGGTATCTTCCTCGCATTGGTTTTAATTATTTATTAATGGAAAGTACTTAACATATCGACTAACGAGAATGGTACTTGTAGAAACCGAAACAAAGTGAGAAAGTTATTATTTGTAATTTAAATTTCAAAAGGCTTTTCATTTTATATTATATTTGGTTTAAGTGGATGTTTGTATATCTCCCTATATATATAGACATCATAAATAAGTTTAGGTCTCCACACACGACTATCAGTTTAGCATTCTTACATTTTAATTGCCATATTATAAAGCTTAAACAGTTATTCGATTTACTACATAGTTTTAATCATACAACTAGATGGATTATAAAAAAAACTGAATACAACTCACTACACGCATTTCAAAATTAGTCTATATCTGTCTCATTATTCCAATATTCTTATACATGTCTGCATATATTATACTCGTATAATGCGTTCGAATCGCACAAATTAAAAACATTTCCAATTATAATCATAAAATGAGCTTACCTTATAAGCTCGTTCGTATGAATGTATGTATGTTCAAAATATATTCGTGTTAACAAACAAATTTATATAAATAACCGTAAACAAATAAATAAATAAATAAAAAAATCCTTGTCGTATATGTAATGATTTCCGTACACACTCGTACATTATGTGTTTACGTATATAACCATAATTCACCCAAACGTACATAAGCTTTAAATTTTTTCGACGAAAATTTATGATATTTTAAGCATTCATTTATGATTAATATTTGAAAATTCAATAACCACCCCTTGCGTACGTACGTATATAAAGATACACATTTTTGGGAAAATTCTTTATCAATATTTATCTCAAGTCTATATGATGCTTATTACTTATTACGAAATAACTACAGACAAAGTATAGAATTTCTAATTAAAAATCCTTTTTTCGATTTTTTACATTTTTTTTCTTTTTCCTAACAAATTAACATTTTTTGTTATTGCCAAAATACGTATCGTATCATATAATACTAATTGAAGACTTAAAAATAATTTCAAACACACACAAAAAGGGGTTGTTTACTGATAAGAGTGGTTTTTATATTTCAAAAAAGAAAAAAATTATGGAAAATTAGTTTTGTGTTTTTCACATGATAAGAAGTTTTATTTTTTATGTACTCATATCGTACACCTACAACTAAAGTACATGTACAGAACGTTGCACCGAACCCTTTTATATTCTTAAATCAAAAATATACTCGTTATACCCACACAATTTATGACTACAGACATAAACACGATTCTGTTCTTGAAATTTGTTTGGTCCAGTGTTGGAAATTCGTATAATATGCAAGTATAATATTTTCAAGGATACACACAAGGTATATTTAATTTCCCCGAAGACACTCTTTGTTCTATATATTGTTCGTAACTCACAAACAAAACATAATTTCTTATTCTTCTGTGCACAATTTCTTATTGGAATGAATGAACGAACAACAGTAAAACTTTTCTAGATTTTTTGTAATCGTAACATTGTTTGTTTAATAAAATCTAAAATTTACTGAATGCATTTCTATACGAGAATCGTATAATTCATCTTCCATCTATGAGCATAATAATATAAGATTCAACCAAGGAAGAACAAAATATAATATTCTCTATATAATAATTTTCATATCTTTTTAAAATAATATTTTTTCAATTCAAATATTCATAAGGATTATCTTCGTCCTTTTTTTATCCATACATAAAAACATATTATTTTTGTTTTGTGTCAGTATATTCGAACAATATAATAATAGCATGTCAGTTCCAGCAACAAAAATTCGAAAAACTACTGTATATTTTACACAGCACATCTTAAGATTATTCTTAATGTTATTGTTGTTCTCTAGACTTCATGTGCTGGATATTATACATTTCCTTATGTTGCTAAATTTTTGTTATTGTTTTGTTTGGATGACCATTAAATTGTCCTCTACTCGTACATTTATGGTATATTCTTGTTGCTCTGTGTTTTGTTATATTTATATAAAATTTTCTAAAATTTAATGTAAAAATATGATAAATAGGAAAATGATGCTTAAGAGGTTTCCAGTGTATTCTACCATTTGATATATTTGTATACACAGATCGAAGGGCTGGAGGGTCAACAATGAATTTTGATGATGGTAATATACATTTCATTAAAATACAACTTATAATTTTGCTCTTGGCATGGGCTACTTATTCTCGTACAGTTGTTTATGATGTCAAAGATGTGGCAAAACGATTTTGTTCACGACCATACAGATGACGTACTGAGATAATTACATAAATTTATATTATATACGATTATTAGTTTGACACTCTGAAACGAGTGTAAAAGTTGTATCATAAGTAAGGTTTCGATAATCAGCTATGATCAATACGGTTGTAAATAGACTTCTCAGTCAAACTTTTCTGACCTTTATTAATCTCAAATTGCACTGCAGTCGATCGTCCTCTTTAACTTATGATTTGATTATTAAAAATTATAATAGTATTCAAACTATTGAAATATTCTAAGCTCGATGACTAAAAGTGATTTGTTCTTTCACTATTTTTGATTTATGGTATATGAATTTACTTTGAATGTTACATATAATAGTCTTCGAAAAGTTAAAATATTTCCTACCCAAAAGATTTAAATGAGGGTCAGAGGCCTTTTTCCAATTACCGACTCATTTGCTTACACCGACTTTTTAAAATAAGTCTACTATCGAGATAACTTATTTTCCAACTCTTTCTTTCAAAAAAAGGTGCATTGAGGCCTATGCTTTCAAGCTGATCATCATTAGGCAATACAATACAATGTCATCTTCAGTATTTATCATGAAGAGTTCACGTTAGATACTGAAGATGGCAACTTGATTGCCGAAATATATTTATAATATAAAAAAATAAAAATTCCACTATAAGAAATATTTTTGAACTAAAAATATCAAATTTTTATTTGTTTGAATTTAAAAGTGGAATAAGTACACAAACGAGAAATTATAAATATGAATTTAAACAATACGATAATATGTTCCATTAAATTCAATATCATATCCAGCGAACGCCTGCGGTAATATTGAACACCGTAGTTGTCGGCATAGTGAAAGCTGCATTTACCACACGGTATAGCTTGTACCTTCTGCCAACCAAAATAAGGTAACACCCAGTTCCATTTGTAGATCATACCCGTGGTGTTTCGACGGATAAAATTCCACTCGTTTTTGGAACGCCTTTTTTGATACACAGAGTGTTTTTTTTATTAATAAAGGGTCCCGTTTTAATATTGAGTCCTATATAACGGTCCGTTTTATAGGACAGTATTTCAACCCCTGAAATAAAAAATATTTTAAATGTATGTATTAACTATATTACAATTTTTACTAAAAATCAAGTTTATACCTCTCGTATTTTGTATTTTTCCAAACACTTCACCAAATCTTCATCGCCATCCATTAATTTGATGCATAATCTTGCATTTTTATTTGTTAAATAATTTAACAACAAAAATTGGTTTTTCTTGTCCATTAGTTAAAAAACAACAAATTTATCTATTTACTATTTTATTTTTATTAAACACAAACATTTTTGTTTGAATCAGCGTCAAAATAGGTCAACAAAATGAATTGGAACGATTTTACCGACTTATTCAAGATGGCGTCCAATAAGTCAGTAATAAGTCGGTAATTGGAAAAGGGCCGTTTTCCTTAACCACGTTATTTCTTCTTATTTTCCGTTCAGATACTATTCGAACCTCATTCTTTTGATATTGTTATTTGTGAACGTGATTCCTACTTACGATATTTAATTTAAATATCGTAAGTAGGAATCACGACTTTCTGGGGAAGATCCTCATTTTAAATCTAATTTAGTAAAATGATCTTAAGTATTCGACTCTGGGTTTTATTCATGAATCTTCCTATTGTTGCATTAGAATAAATCTGTATCAGCTTTAGAATAAATCTGTATCGTTTCTGCACGACAAGATCTGGTACTTCCCTCACTCTTTTCTTAATGACAAATTTGGTATTTTTGGATCTTTAAAAAGATTTGTCATTAAGATTGGGTTATAGAGAGTTTTCAGATGATGTTGATCGAATAAGTAAGACATACTGGAGTCGCCCTCATTGCTGATAGATTAATGGTTTTAGAAGTATGGTTAAAAGCATTTGACACTTCAAAAAAATTTAAACTGAATCAAATCAAATTTTAATATATGACAACTATTTTACAAAATACAAATTACAAAACTTTTATAAATCGGTATATTCTTTCAAAATTTTCATTTTCTTCTTAATGCTCAAAATTTACAAATTTACTTATTATAAACAAAAAATAATTAAAATTAAAAATAACAAAATTAAAATAAAATTTAATTATACACAGATAAGAAAACGAATTTGAATTAAATTAGTTCTTCCTGTTTTTTTGCTGTACAAATTATGTATATGTATATAGAGAAATTAAATTTTAATTAAAATTTTTAATTGATTTTCCTTTTCTCCCAATTTAAATCCAAATATGTTTTAGGTAATGGTTGTACAATATTATAAGTGTTTAGAGTGTTAGTATAGTTCCTACTGTAACAGTTTTCTGTTCACGATTTAAAGGAATGAAAAAAATTTACAGATTTAACTGAGAAAGTTAAGAATTTTTGTTCATTTTTCGTTTGTGTCTCATTTTTGGCAGTTTAGCCCACAAAATTACAAATTTCCAGACTAGACAACAATAAATGCATTTTCATACATTTCAACTCAATATACGATTACCTGAACAATATAAAAATTTTCATCTTGATATATGTTTTCTTTTTAAAATACTTCTGCTTGTTTGGTTGTTGCTTTCACAAGAAGAAAATTTCTTTAGTAAACTATAATATTTGTGCTTATGTGTATGTCCATACAGTCATAACAACTTTTATTTCTTAAAAATTAAATCTATTTTTTAAAATAACGACTCAAAGATAAAAAATTGTTTTTTTGCTCAATAAATATCAAACAAAACACATTAAATTACATAATCGTACATCATCTATCGCAAAAAGTTAAGTTGGTCGATTGAAAACAAACTATGTTGTATAAACTGAGCTCTTAAGACTTACTTAGATATAAGTAAGAGGGGGTTGGAACTAATCAAAATTACGTAACGTGTATATTGTTATAAAATATAGGCTAAAAATAAATAATATAACGTAGATTCCGTTAAATTGTATACACTGCACAAATGGAAAACATCTTTTGTAACAAACTTGGAGGAAGAAAACAAAACAAAATACACGAAAAAATTAAGATGATAAATAAGAAAAGTATGTTGCCTCAAATGCAATTTTATTAAAATTTATAGTTGTAATATTTTTTTTCTATTGTAAATGCAATTTAATTTACATTTTTTATAAAATTATTATGCTGTAAACATAAGTGCTTATAAGCGCAACGTATTGTTATGAAAATAGAAACATTACAAAAGTTTGTGCTTGATCTATAGATACATAAAGATACAGATTCAAGGAAAATGAGTTTCTTTATAATATTCTTATCTATTCCATTTGATAGACATATATGTACATACTTAAATACACACACACACACACACACAAATGACGATCTTTAAATATTCAGTCAATCCAAACATTAAAATAAACGGTTTTCTTATATACATTTTATACCTTCTAGCATTAAAGTCAATCCCATTCAAAAACACGAAACCCTTTCAAAAATTTAAATCAAAATGTTTGAATATTATTCAATAGATTTTAAATTTTCTTCTAAGTATCTTCTTTCCTCTTGGATCCTTGCATGCACACATATACAAACATTCAATTTTAAATTTCTTATTATATATTCTTATTTTAATATTCATTATATTTATCTAAATTCACATAGCATAAGGAATACAGCATATATACATGACACATATATATATTCTTGTGTACACAACACACCAATGTTATTAGAAATACAACATAAAGGAAAACTATCCTTCAAACAAAATTATGTACATGTGTATGTATGTATATATGTACATATATAATATAACAAACAATACCATTCAATATTTTTATGTCAACATTAGAGAGCATAAAAAAAGATGTATCGTTCGTATCCGTATTTTGTATAAAGATGAAAAACATCATAAAAAAAATTTATAAATTTTAACATTTTTGTTGTCCTGGAAAACAGAACAACAACAAAAATGTTATAAATAAAAATAGGACTCAATTTAATTCGATCGAATTTTTTTTTTGTACATACATAATATTATGTACATATATGTAAAAGGCTAATAGAAATACGTACATATATACTTTATATATCAGTTTTGTTCTGCATCTGCAATGATATTGGTACTCGTATCAGTCATTTAATCGATATTGCTTGGCGAACTGAAAGCTGAAAAATAACATGTATTATGTTTAACATCATTAACGGTTTTGGCAACTCGAGAATCATGATAGGAAGTTAATTGATATGAGCAAGAATTTCGTATATAATACTCAAATTAAGGATAGCTAAGAGATTGACAAGTCGACCTGATAAAGTTTTTTAGAAAAAAAATAAACATTCGGAGAACGTTTTATATCTTCTAGATGAAATACAAGAGACTATTATATATATTTAAATTAGTTGTCCAATTGTTTTTCATTTAAAAATTAAATCAACTGGTAATAATTCCTATATGAAATTTTTAAAGTGGAGAATAGCTTTTATACAACCTTTTCATGTTCAGATATAAAGCATTCCAATACTTTCCCTTTGAATCCCAGGCAAATTAAAATTCATCCACATTATCGTGATAGATAAATCGAATAGATTGCTTATTGAATACATTGAATCGTAAAACGTATTTAAAATCCAATAATAGATCTCAGCGAGTGTCGTTGAATATTTTATGAAAAGCTACCAACGCTAAGGAAAGAAAATTTACAAAGCTATCAAGATTTATAATATATTCTAGTATTGAAAACATTAGATACCCCATTAGAAAATTTGTTGCAAGCTAACGTCTCATTACAAACATCATTTTTAATAAGTATACTAACCATGAATGTGTTAAACCGCCCAGGTTGCGCAGTGGTTAAAAAACTGTAACGTGGAGCGGTAGGTACCGGGTTCGAATGTCGATAGGGACAGGATGCGAAAAGAGATTTTCACCATCGATCGTTGGGCGGTGCAATCGGTGGTGCGAATGAACTTATCTGAGACCCAGTTGAGGTTAGAATCCGTGTGCCGTCCCACCTTCCATGTCAGTACTATAGGGTGGCATAGAGCTATGCAATGTGCAGACGGTTTCTACGTAAATCAGACCTATAGCCGGAACGTAAAGTAATATAGTATGGGATGTCACAATGGGCCATTAAAGATAATATGCAACGGGTATGACATGATCGTAAATAATTAAATCTTACTTTTTCATTGTTCTTTAAAATGCTATAAATTTGAAAATTATTCAAAAACAAGTTAAAATATCGCAGGCACTGTAGTCAAAATTTTAATAACTAATATTGAAAATAACACAATTCTTCTGTATCAATTTTAATTCGCATAACATAATATTTTGCGAACTTTTATACGAAGCAGCTCAAACCATCAACACCTCACCATCAATCACTTCAAACGCAGAGTATTAAAAAAGGTAATTCTGCAGGCAAAACAAAAATCTTCAAATTATATTTTTGGGTTTGGAATAAAAAGGATTTATCGTTGTGTTTAAATATAAATTGTTGCTGTTATTATTTATAATATCCTAAATAAATAGATTATTAAATAAAAATAATATTTTTCGTATTTACGATTTGATTTAAAAATAATATAAATTGATTTAAAAAAAATATTTTTATAATTGAAGTTAATCCTTAATTTGAGTTGATGATACTTTTATATTTTGTATACTGAACAGGGGAACGATGGTAGTATATGGTATATATATGTTTTATATATATATATATATATATATATATATATATATATATATATATATATATATATATATATATATATATATATATATATATATATATATATATATATATATATATATATATATATATAAATATATATTTATTAGCAGGGTAGGTTGTTTCAAATTGAAATACGAATAAAGGATATGATTTTGCTGTGTTTTTTTTTTAAATGAATAAGGATTTAATAATGGAGTTTATAGTTTATAATGAAAATTTAATCTTTTAATTTATGTTATTTTTAGATATACGATTGACTACATAATGAGGGGGTCGGAAAGGTTTTTGCGAACGAAATGATTCTTTTCTATACATCTGCAATTTAAACAACATTTGTTTGTTAACTATGTTATCATACTTAAACCAGCATAATGTTAATTAGTTGCGTCTTATCTTAATTAAGTTAATTATATTGTGTTTTCTTTGTTTTTCTGTTAGATCAACAGAAAAATGAACGCACAAATTAAGCCAAATAAACAGACGGTTATCAAATATTTCTTGGAAGAAAATGTAACAACAAAGTATCTCAGAGACACGACCTATGCGAAAGAAATAAAACGAAAAATATCCAAATTAGTTTTATTTTAAATAAAGAGAAGAAGAAGTATTTGTCTGAAACCACCATTAATTTATATATATATATATATATATATATATATATATATATATATATATATATATATATATATATATATATATATATATATATATATATATAAATTTATTATATATATATATATATATATATATATATATATATATATATATATATATACATATATATATATATATATATATATATATATATATATATATATATATATATATATATATATATATATATATATATATATATATATATATATATATATATATATATATATATATATATATATATATATATATATATATATATATATATATATATATATTAGAATAGAGTGAAAATTATTTACGCTCAATTTAAGATAAAAATCTAATGAATTTGCCTTTCTGTGTATTTTGTATTTTCCATTCAATTAAATTTGCAGTTACGCTTTTTTTCGGGAGATGAAAAAATATATAAAATATAACGAAACAAATTTTTTTATTTGGTATTTTATTTGTTATCAAAGTACGATAAATTAAAAATTATTCCGATGCACGATTTAATAGGTCTTAAAATATATACTTGTATCTTCATAATATAGTGAGATGGTTTTTCTCAATAAAAATGCATGTATACAGAATACGTTTGTTATGTTTCGTATTGGAATATACTTGAATAATAAAACCTTCAATGGCAAACATGGAATATCAGTACCTATACAAAACCTACCAATGCTAGGTAGCAGAGCCATACTGTTCGATTCCTATTTTTAAAGCCCATGCATGTAGACTAAAAATTAAATTAATTTGTTGGCATTAAATTTAAAATTTGATCAAAATTCAATTTAAAAAATAATGATTTGATATACAAATATAGTATATAAACTCGTATCGCCTAAATATGAATATAAACTATATAAAATACAGAATTAACCCTATTTACTCATACACAGAATCTATATATATACATATGTTCGTGTACATATATTGTATAACCAAATGAAATTTAATTATTCAATTTTAATCAAAAACTACACAAACTGTATGGATAAAGCAACAACATTCAATCCAACAATACCACCAACAAATACATCAAATCATATATATGTACTCGTAGACAAAAATGTGTATTACAAATAATAAAAAAATGTCGCAAACATTTATGATAAAAATAAATAAAAACTCATTTGATAAACACCCCTAAAAATGAAATGACCATGCTATCCAATGGGGTGATCAATCACAGGGCATTGTATGTTTATCAAAAATATATTGAAAATATCGAGTTTGTTTAAGAGTTTTGCAGTGATTTGTATAATTAATTGATATAATGTATGACTCTGACCTACAGCAATCTGTTAATAATATTTAACACTCGCCTGAAGGTTAACAAAAATATTTAGATTCGGTACGAGTACCAACTTTATAGTTTTGGGCATTAAATGTATATAGTTATATACTAGACACAAAAAATCAATCAATAATGCAGCATCGTAGATACGTTTATATTCGCCATAAAGACATTTTATGTTTTTCTAGATTCAGAATAGGATTCAAAATAGTTAATGTGGGTTATATAAGTTGAATAAGTCTTTGAGTATTTATAGCGTTTGAAAAATTTATTTGGGTTTAACTCTTTATAGGTATATTTCGGTTGATTTTTGCAAAATTATTCTTAAAACCTGATAATTTTATTTAACCCAACAAGCGTTTTGAAGTAATACAAATATAGGTTTATATATACAAACACATGCATAAATCAAAATATTGGTGTAGTTTTAACACTTTTATACATATATTTTCTAACCAAACTAAAAACCAATGATATCACTATTACACGTATTAATCCTTATAACCATAAATTAACTATACAAAATTTTCAATTTAAATTCAAAAGGTGGTCGACTGCACAAAGGGAATGATGTACTTATAATAAACCACAAAATTAAAGTCTTACAAATCAAAAATTAAATTTAAATAATATGTCGAATAATTATAAAACACATTTTAATTATGTTAATTGTTACATATACCCAATACCCGTTCCATTTATAGTTTTGACAAATCTTTATGCTTGTGTATATAGATATGTTGTTGTGATAGCATATTGTATTCTGTATAAGACAACCTTTAAACGGTCGTAGCAAGGTAGTTGATTCATAGGTTACAATAATTATCTTGGATCGGTCATTCATTACATAATATTCCACATTTAAACATCACTTGATTTTCAAAATTCACGACTGAAGTCGAAGTTATTTTGAGGACACAAGAAAGACTAGTAACTCTAAATCATTTAGGTATATTTATGATTTGCCATGGCTTGGTGATCGAATTGAGTTTCTCGTAATGAGAGATTATTTCCTCGCTTTTAATCTTATTTTTCGTTTGTTTTTCGTTTCTTATGCATCTAATTGAGAAAAAATAATATTATTTCTCTTTTTATGCAGTGCTATAATGATTTTAATGATCATTTTATCTTTCAGTTAAAGCTCTTAGTTCAATTAACTCCCTAATTCCTTTTTGAATGTGTGTTAGTGTGAGATTTTCTTCTCCAAATTATTTTTATGGGCGAAATGTTCCCTTCTCTTAACTTGATAGGCCCTGTCAATATTTACATTAAGAAAGTTATTAGTGCGTAAGCTTATTAGTATGAAAACGGACACGGAGACCGTCACATGAGGAATGAATATTAAAATATTCCAATAATTTATTATTAGATTATAAATTTGCATAGTAAATTATAGAATATATACCAAATTTAGTCTAATATATTTCACATTTAAGGATGATATTTTATTGTATATAATGGCTTAAATCTTAATTATATACGTATTACGCATTTACATTTTTAGATCATGCAAAAGAATAACATTTTCCAAGATACTCATTTATTTGCATGAACAATTATAGTGAAAAAATAAATACAGATTCACAGCGTTTTTGTTTAACCATTTTTCGTCTTAAAATCTTGTTAATACGGAATTAATTTGTATTTTTATCTTTTATCTTAATCTTGATTTGTTTTATTTTGATTTTTCAAAATTACAAATTTATATTGTCTATTATGTATCCAATTAATTGAAATCTTGATATCAAGGCAAACATTATTTTAAATTTAAAAAGCAGATTAAATTAAAAAAATAAATTTAATTTGTATTATCACCTTAAGGTAAATGTAGAACTTTCTCTTGATACAGACGTAGTCAACATACATTTCTCTTAAGCGCATATATACAGATATACAGATTATTGTTATCAATATTGCTTGTTATATAATATTATAAAATTATATCTACATATACAAGCATATTACAGATATGAAAAGTTTAAAATATTCACTTTGACAAAATAAAAATGGTACAAAGATGGGATTTACAGATTGTAGTCGATTGGTGTGAAACGATTAGATAGATTGATCATATCTAATTCGTTCTGCATTTAAAACTCATACGATGGATTTTCCTTGACTTTAATCAATTATTTTGCTTTTGGATAAACATCATCCGAATGGGTGGATAATTCAATATATTATACAACGTTAATTTAGTCGTTTTAGTTTTTATCTCAACGATAGCGTATATAAACACACAACAGATACGACACAGGATACTTTTATATATAAAGAAAATTAATTAAATTTAAGGATAAAGATAAGCACAAGTCAATTTTTCACACACCCAAGAGAAGCAATAACAACAGTAAATATAGCAACACGATGAACGATGAAAGATATATAAAATCATTCCAATTTAGTATATTATTACATTTCCATTAGTGAGAAGAGACAATCTTAACTGTCTAGACACACCAAAATGAAATTTGTTAGATGATAATTTATTATTCATGTAATTCAATTTTTATTTATTTATTTTATTTAATATTTTATTTGTATTATAATTTTTTATTTATTTATTGTGTCGTCTTTGAGTTTTACTCGCAATCAAATAATACGTACCCACATATTACACAGGGTAATTGTATATTGGTTCTTCGAACTTCAAATTTCGAAAAGTAAAAAATATTACTGTTGCCTGTTGCGATATTATTCAATTAATTGAGGTGTATTTATTTAGCAAATTATTTACATATACATTTTTCGTTAATTATTTATTTATTTATTTCAATAATTTTTGTTTTCGAACTGCACATCCCATTTTGAGCATAAGCTCATTCATAATGAGATATACAGAATCTTGAATTTAGAATTTATATTAAAAATTGGTCCAAGATTCACAGCTTCGCACTCTTCAGTCTACACAGCTTCGTACTCTCCACAGCTACGCACTCTTCATCATTACGTTATTGTTCATATGTATAGTTGGGAATTATATCTTGGTTCGATGCTATTCGAATGGAAACTGCATTAATGACAAGCTGGGCCAGTTTAAAATGGACAGGTTTCTTCGATTGATCATGCAAAGTCACGTTATTTAATTATTTAATTGAATTATTTAAAATTATTTGTTAAGTCAACATTTGTTTCAGTTTTAGTTTAAAATTTTTATGTACAATTACTCCGCTGTACTATTATTTATAGGGTACCACTTATTTTGAGTACCAATATCACCAGACGCTAAAATACTAGCTGAGAGAGACACTGTAATGAAAATATGGGAATGAATTCTTCCTTTTTTTTAAATATATATCGATGGTTTTAGAAGTCATATTTCGTTGGTATAAATTCCCCAAATGAGGCCTGAAATAGTAGAAAATACGTATTATGGATATATGTACATAACAAGTACTTAGAACAACATAAAATAATAGTTTATTGTTATAACACAATTTAATCTCTCACGACAATCCAAAACGACATATACTGTGTAAACTGCTTCTCTAACTCCCCAAAGTTTCCTTTCTTATTTAATTTAATTTTCTTGTGTTGTACGAAAATATTTTGTTTTATTCTTTTAGTGGAAAATCTAGAAATAATGAGTTAAGAAAAAAAACTTTTCTTACATACTTTCTGTAAGAATTAACTGCAGTTTAATTGGAAAATTTACTGATATCGAACAAGAAATGTGCTTTCGTCTTTGAGAATGTGCTCAAAATGTAAAAGAAAATTATTGTAGTGTAATATAAATCACCGAAAGAAAAATAATATACGAATTATGGAGGAAATATGAGAAAAATTAACAGAAAAAATAATTCAATTTTTTGTTGTGTTCTGCAAACGTCTAAACAAACTGGCGCCCGAAACGTGATTTCGTAGTTTCTTTTGTTGTTTTATATTAAAAAACGAAGGAATAAGAATTGTAAACTTATTAAACACCTAAATATCTTAAATAAATGACAGGATTTTGTGTTCATATATGATGTTCTAATCGTCGGCTGAATTTTTATTGGTAAGAATGCCAAAGTGATAGTAAATAACTAATCGCAATCGGTGATGTGGATGATCTTCATTCTTCGCCTCCTGTTGAATTGTAGAAATCATGGTCCAAGTTCATTGTGAAGAAACTGATCTTATGCTAGTTATTGCTTTGTACCATAACTAGCTTTAGAGCACTTCATTTCGATTGTAAAACAAGAACAACGAAACTGAGCTGGGAAAGCTATCGTCTCATGAAAGATTGTAGAGATAGAAATAAAGGAAAATAAGGAAAATTATTTCTAATGTCATTAAATTTTGCTTATTTTTTGTTTCTTGGCTAAGATTGAGCCCTGAAATCGAGCTTATTATTTTGGCATATTAATGTCCTAAATCATTTGTGCTATTTGATATTTTATCCAGAAATACACATATATTTTAAGGATTTTGTGATAAATTGAGCTTTTTTAACTTTTATTTCAAACATGTATTCAAATCTCAATTAATATTAATCAGTTTCAAATTTACTAACTACAACTCTTAAAATTTTAATGAGAATTTTGCAAAATAAAAATTACTAATGTGATTTTTTACTTAAGTACTAGAAATATAAAATTATAAATTTGCCCCGAGTGAGGATCGAACTCACGACCTTAAGATTATGAGACTTACGCGCTACCTACTGCGCTATCGAGGCATTGTATATACAAATACATATAGTTCTACAAATAAAGTTAAAATAGTTATTATTATTATTATTTTTTACGTTTAAATTCTATAACTCAGTGAAACAAACTCATGATTAATTTAAATAATTTATTCTTAGAAACATCCTACTTAAAAATAATATTTTACAAAAATATTTATTTAGTCAATCACATTAAAGACACCATCTAATTAATTATCTCATGTCTTGCTTCTGATTCCCGCCAATTTCGTTTAACCATCTCGATTATTTGGCCCCACAACGCTGACTTTGTGAAATGATAAAATGAGCAAACTACAATAAACAGCCAAGCGAAGTATAAACATAAATCGGTTTCTTCCTCGATTTTATCAGGAAGTGGTCCTTTGAAATCATCTGATGATACAACAAGATCGAGAGGTTTAATTCCGGTATACTTCTCAACAAATGATTTAAATGATTGGAATGACATGTAAGTTTCATTAAATTTAACAACCGGCCTTCCTTGATGGAACAGCATTACGGTTGGTAGGCCAACTATTCCAAATTCTGTATTTAAAGAACTATGTTTTAATGAATCTACAGCTGCAACTCGAATATCAGGAAAGAAACGAGCCACTACATTAAAATGAGGACCAGCATGAGCACTTCCCGGACACGATTTTGTGTAGAAAAAAATTAATGCACAATTGCCGGGAACCATACGTTTTGTTGAATTTCCATGACTAGACAACACTGCCGATACATCTTTGAGTGTATCAATCATTTGAACTTTGCCAGTGCCTGCGTTTGCGACACATTCAACTTTGATTTCCTTTTTACGGATTTCACGTTCTATGTTCGCCTGGTGGTTTAAACTCTGATCATTTAGATAACAAAAACGTTTGTTTTCATACGTGATAAATGCAATAAAATCATTAGGAGATTTACCGGCCGAGGTTACCGTAGGATGCTCATCTAAGTCACGATTTTTTAGATTGAATTTGCTATCCATAAATTCGCCGCTTATAAAATTAATTAGAAGATTTAATCCACGGAATTCAATCGCGCTTACATCATTCAACAATAGTAATACTAGAAGAATATAATATTAGCATTTATTTAATTAATCAGAAATAATGAAAGTTAAATTAAAATTTACTTGAAAAACATAATAACTTATCCATCTTGAAATAATTTCAATTTGACACTATTATGCCAAAATTTTTGGTTGCGTACTGTAAGAATATTTGTTTACGAACAGTGTGATAGATTAGTGTCGCGATACTTGCCTTTGATATATCATAACATGAAAAACAATTAATTCCGTATAAAAATATTTTACTTTTCTTTTAAATCACAAATTATTCTTAATATCTACTTATTTATATTTGTGTAGCAGTTGCTTATCTCATATTAAACTTATTTATCTAATGATTAAACGCAACGATAGAAAACGTAGTGTAGTCGCCATATCACATACATTTTTGTTCAGTTTAACATAACTGGCAAGAAAACTATAATGCTCATTTCCAATTACATTTTCTTATTCAAAACTAAAACTTACAAGTCTATACTTAACAGTTAACAATTTTGATTTTGTTTCTAACAATAAGGCAGGCACTTTATAAATTTAAAAATAGAGGGTGGGTTCAATACAAAAACTTCAACAATAAATAATTTATATACTTATACGAAAATCACAATAGCGTTACATTACCTAAATTTTCTTTAATAACCGTTTCCATAACCACTTGGAACACAGTCTGAACATTTGCTGTATCGGTTGCGGTTGTAAAATGCGGACAAATTACTTTACGATCATTATGATTACGCTGTAGAAATTTATTTTGAATAAATAAGGCGGCATGATCTATGTCACGATCTGGTCCCGTATAATCGGGAAAAAATAATTTTAATTGGCGGCCGGTTCGCATAATTTTTTCACGAAATAAATCAAGTTTATTGAGAAATAATACGAACGATGCTTCTTTAAACCATCGATTGTTTACGATTTGTTCGAATAGATTCAAACTTTCTTCGAGACGATTAACGACTGGGTCTTCTAGAAGAGTCATATCATAACCACTCAGGGAAACGACAAACAGAACTGCACGAACATCTTCAAAACAATATACCCATTTTTTACGTTGTGATCGTTGTCCACCCACATCGTACATTGAGATAATTGTGTCGTTAACGCGGAAATTAGTTTCAATTATGCCATTTGTGCGAACCCGAGCTCGAAGAACATCGGTAGGTGTTGGTACGTATTTTTCATCTACAATGCGGTCCATGTTCTCGAATAAACTAAAAAAGATTAGAAGAAAAATTTAACAACTAAATTAACTTTAAATACAACAAATCCGTTATAAACACAATTATAGTTTAATCGAAACTGCATAAATTATAGAATTCATTAATAATTTCAAGGTAATCAAAATAAATCGAGGTGTATGGTATGAATCACGATAATTTCAAAAAAATTTCTAATGAATCAGAGCGTTAAATCTTTATGTATACTTACTAGAGAGCTGAATCATTGAGCTCGTAATCGTATCCGCGTGCTACAGCTAATCGAACACCACGATCTTTCCACAATACTTTCAGAGCAGATCGAACTTTATCGATGATTCGAAACTCCATATCGAAGCAGCTAGGACTTGCCAAAGCAATTTCAGCATAAATTTTATTTGATGAATGTTCTAAATTAATTCGAAGTAGCCCCATACCAGTAAGGACATATTTCATTGATGAGAGCAGATTATCTAAAACTGTGGGTCGAAACGCACTTAGTTCTGAATGTGTGAATCCATCCGAATGTATAATTTTCATTTGTTTTACTAGTGTTGATTTGCCACTTTCTGCTGCCCCTAGCAGAAGGATTTTTAATATGCGAGGTCTTTCCTTAGCCAGCAGATCGAGTTGTTTATCGATTTCATCACTTTTACGGCGGGCCGCAGCGATTTCATCACGTTCTACCGTTAAACATGCACCCATGAGATTTGATTTAAATAATTTTCAAACATATTATCTAGAATAAACAAATTTTATGATAACACTGTTTGTTCGAGGTTTATCCTACAAACTTACAATACGAAATGAAAATTTGATATGGTTTTTCATTACAAGCCACAGGCCGTACTGGAATGAATTTTAAACTACAATATTTAACCTCACTTACAATATTAATTCATAATATGTAGTTTATAAGGATGTTAATTATAACTTTATGAAAATTATACGAAAATTGTATGAAAATTAATTTTCTTTCACTTTTTAAAGCACTTCAAAACTCATCGAGAAAACTTGTTTTCTCCGATTAGAACTTAATTATTGATGTGTTATATTAATTTTTCCTATTTATAATATATTATTTTAATTCAATAATGTTAAAATATATCAATAAAACATAAATAATAATATAATTGTATATATGAGATAAAAAAGCACACAAAAAACGTGACAACCACTTCTTGCGCACATGAAGAGAGACGAGATGAAACAAAAATTGACTCCCTTTGTTTGGGAAATTTAAGTAATCGAAATGAAGCTAGCAAAGTTGGAGAGTTTTCAACAAAATCGACCATCTGGCATTACTGATATTATAACATCGCCCCAAACTTCACACTAAAATCGAAACCAACATTTTATTTTAACAAAAAAAAAGAAAAGAAGACAAGAGTTTTGTGTTTGCGTCTGAAGAAATCTATTAATTTTGAGAAAAATAAGCGAAACAAAAACGCTTTACTATTAGTGGTTAAGTTAAATAATGTCTTTATTTGATTCATTGATGCTAAACGATATGGAAGAAAATATATTTGCGTATGTATAAAACTAAAAAACATTTCTGTGATTTACTTTCGTCATTTTGACATTTCAAGAAATTTCGATTGTGATTTTTGTTGCTTTTGGTAATTATACTTAAGCAATCTGTTAATTTCTCGAGATTTCTGTTTGTTAATATTCTAAATTTTAGGTTGATGTAAACTAACGTTATTTTGATGAAATAATTATAATGAGTAGTTTGTGTAGTGGTTAACAGACGATTAGATAAGAAATGGTGGATGCTATAGTTTTCTAAAATGAGGGCATCGAACCATAAACTTTCAGAATATTAAAAGAAAATCTATATTTTGATTACAATTTGTTTAGTGTAACGATATTGTTAGTTATTTGATCTTATTGAGCTAATTTTGGAAATATGAATTGCCCGTGAGTATGTGTTAACGAAGGTTGGATCCCTGGTTCGCCTCCCTAATGCTTTATCAATTATGTATTTGTGGTTGTTAAGTTGAATGGTGAACTACGTCACAACGTCTTATAAATTTATTTATATATATATATTAAAATAATGCAGCTTAAAGTCCAATTCAGACATCTGAATAACGTTTTTTAATTAAACCTAAAACTGATCTATTTTCTACGATATGATTAATTTTTTAGCTCCACTATAGCATGACTAACGAACTCTAAGGTGATCCCCAATTTATGCAATATGGTTTAATCAATAGTACAAAATTATATATTCTTTCTTATTTCAAAGACATGAAATTGTAATATTTATTTAATGCTTGCAGAATGCACATGCGATCGATGCGCCAATTCAACAACATAATGAATTCAATGTTTACAAATAACGTTAATGATATGTTCCGAGGATTGGAGGCTATAACCGGTCCACCACCAGGATTATCAAATCAACTAGTGCAACAAACACGTAATCACCATGGCCTTATGCCATTTCAATTTTTTGATAATTTAAGCCCGAACCGCTTATTAATGGGTAATATGCCCGATCCTGGAATGGCTTCATTCAGTTCAAGTAGTTTTGTTTCGATGACCCGTGGTCCAGATGGTCGGCAACAAGTGTACAAAGCAACATCAAGCGCTAAAACTGGTCCGGGAGGAATTTGTGAAACAAAGAAAACTGTTGAAGATTCACGCACTGGTGTGAGAAAATTGGCAATTGGACATCATATTGGGGATCGAGCACATGTAATCGAGAAACAAAGAAACGAGTTCACCGGTGAAGAAGAAGAGAATGTTGAATTAATTAATTTAGATGATGATGATGCAGAAGATTTTGATCGAGAATTTGATCAAAAAGCTCGAGCTGGTGATAATCGTCGATACATTGGTGGACCCGGAGGTGGACGGCCACAATTAGCTATTTTACCATCTACATCAACCATTGTAAATAATAATCCACAACTGCCACCACCACAACAAATAATTACAAGGTAAGGATGGATAATATTGTATTCTCTCAATTATAAATATGTAGTGTTCCGTATTGTAAATTATATCAACAATTAGCAACATTAGAAATCTATTAATGTGTGTTGTATACTCTTGTGATTGTTCTAAATGTTGTTATCCTTAAGTCTATTAAAAAAAACAAAAATCATTCTCATTTTTGAACGAATCAAGATTTTTGTTTATAAAATTATTTTAAATTAAGAAAAAAATCGCAAATATTTTTTATAAACAAACCCATTAATAAAACTCAGCGTACATACGGCCGAGGAAGTGACAGATAGTAATAGCGAAGAGGATGAAAGTAATGTTGATGCACCAACGCCAATTGTAACACTTGTCGACGACGATGATGATGATGATGAAGTACAAGAAACTACGCCGACAACTTCAATAGTATATGATAGTAATATGTCATCAAATAACCCGCCTAGTAGTACATCTCCGATTGGCAATTACTCAGCGAATCGTCGATTGTATCGTAACGTTAAAGTTCGTCGTCCATTGAGGACACCGTCATCGTCCCCACTTGCTTCAAATAATACAGCATCGAAAAGGTTTGTTATTATTTTTTATATTATTGTTTTTTTTTTTGAAAGTTTTAGACACCAAAAGTCACCTGTAATTCTTCTAATTAAAATTAACAATAACTAGTAAATAATGATGATCGGCGATATTTCGACGACGCTTTATTCATTTTACTGCACAATTAATTACTACACATTATTCTAAAAATAACTAAAATTTCATCATCATTTACACAGTGATTCATAAAACTACTAGCAGGCTTAATTGTTTTAATTTTCGAGTTGTGTGATTCGTTGTTAATAAGTAAAGGTATGTCCATTTATTACTTAACATATTTTTGGGGGACGACAAACAAAAGTTGTACTACTAATTGACACATGTGCTTTAAATATTTTGAATCTGATAGATTTCTTCTCGATATTGTAGATATATTATTGTTATTCAGTTTTACAAACAATTAAATTTACAATCGCTGCTAGATTTTAGAATCTACATGCACTTATGTATAATGCAGTTAATCTTAAATTGATAGCAATAAACACTCGTCAGATTGCAATTATTTACAATATTGTGATGGCTCGAAAATTATTGTGGCGTAATTTATGGACGATCCTAATCCAAAAATAACAAATACTTAGTGTTTTTCTAGTTTTTAATCAGCTGTTATTGCAATATGAACTAACTTCGAATTATAATTTGTTCTGGTCGCTATTATCATTTCAGTGTTCATCCCCATCCGTATAATCCATCAAATATGCGTCGCCAACAGCATCGTGCAATGAAAGGAGCATATCATCAACAACACAACCCTGGTGCACCTCAGTAATTTGGAAACTAACTTTATCCTACTTACTTTATATATATATACATATAATTTATATTATATTAATTACCTTTTCCGTTGTTTTTGATTGATTGAGAAGTGTTTTGAAGTTCGTCATTATCGATGTTTAATAAAACGTAATAAAACTCACTAGAACGATCTCAGTAGATCTAAATAAACTTTAATTGAATAGTAAAAGTAAAATTGGAATTTTTGTTTTTTAATTTAAAATTTTTTGCCAATATATATTATTTATGTGAGCGAGTGGTTTTGTTTCTAGATAAATAAAGTACAAGTATTAGAAGAAAATTAAACGTAAGCGGTGAACACTTGAATTATTTAAACAATTTGCTCATATAGTTATTTATCTACATATATATTTAATTCCAATTTTTTCTCAAATAAATGTAATGTGAAAAACTTAAATAATTTTGAATTTATATAAATCAATACATAAATATTTAATTGATAATTATAGATTGTAATTTAATTAAACAAAAATTATATATTTCCATGTCAAATATAAATGAATTGTTGTATGCGAGTATCATGACAGTTCGTTTACTATATACATAGTTCTTAATTTCCTTCCTTTTTTTGACCATAGCAAAAATTTTTCTTTTATTTGTTTGGTTGAGGGATTTTACTTTACAAACAAAATACATAACTATTTAAATAAACAAAACTGTCTAATATAAATTTAAAGAAAATACATAAATATATATTATTTAAATGTAATATTAATTTTTAATAATAAAAAAATTAGAAATGCAGAAAAATTTTCCTGGGCTTGAAATTATTTTTACTGAATTGATTTAAACAACAAAGATTTTAAGTAGGTTCATTCCAATTTCTAATATAATAATCGGTCAGGTCAAGGTCAAACACGCATCCCTGTATTCGTTTAAGTATTGATTGTCCAGTCCAAGTCCAAAAGCACATGTTCCCTGCTTTATTGATTATAGTTTCTCACAATGATATGGAGGTTGATAACTATCATAAATCAATAAAGGATGTTTAGTTTGGTTTAAATTTATAAAAAGTACTAACAAAATCGTTAAACATAAATTTGAAGCGTGTAAACTCTCACTGTAAATTTGAATGTAATATTGTAATCCGGAGTTGTTGCTTATCTGTATATCTACTAGGCCGGTTTCGTTCTAATGGTGATGGCGTCATTGAAGCTCAAATGCATCTCATTAGGAATATGGAACTGTGCGATTCGTATATATACGTTCAGTCGTGACGCGACAGTATTAGTGAATTACAAGAACTTGACTTGAAATATCGATTTTTATTAATTGATTGTGGCGTGAGATAAATTTGCGATTTTTATTTGAGCTGCTCCGCACGCCACAAATTAACTGGCATACATTCATCATTAAAATAAAACTTCAAGAGACTGGACATTTACTTCATATATAATCATTATATTTCAGGGTAATTCATATACATATTTATTTACTTAGTATATTTATCAAAAATCAATTTTTAAAAATTCCTTGTAGTGGCGTTTCCTTCAGCAATATAAAATAACACATTTTAAGTCCCTCTTGTGCATCACAAATCTGGGTGGCAGGATAATATTTATCATATTTCTTCAAAAAATCAATAATAATCGCTTTTAATTTCCTAGCATAAGCTCGATCGTATTTGTATAGTTCAGTCTTCACTTTATCGTCTATTATGTATGGCAAGTTAAAATTTAATTGTAATTCATGATATAATGGCCAATCCAGCTGGCACGCTTCACAATTGCAAATAAAATTATATTGTTGTAATTTTTTTAGTCGTACTTCTTTCGGCTGCAAACAATGGTGAGATCCGTAGTTATCGAAGAGCTGTTCACCCTTTTTTATTTTTCGAAAAACAATAAACATATTATCATGTGTTTGATCGCGCCCAAATCGTACTATGTTAGGCGCACATGAATGATTTATCAAACTGCTAAACGGAAACGCTCCTGAACCATAAGTTAAATCTGCGTCATCTACTACTATATCAATCATATCTATTGAATGAAAATTTGATGCAGCAGTTTGTAAATTATGATAAATTAACGTTAGAAATAAATCATCATATCTCCGTTGTGGTGTAGATTTTGAGAATATTTCCTGTAAGTATTTATTGGTTTTCAAGAATTTATATAGAATAGCGGCGATACCAGTACGCTGAAATAGATCCGAGGTGTCACGCATTGATTCGTTTGATACCAAACTGTGTAGCATTTTATATTCATCCGCATAATCATAAGTTGATTTATAGTCAAAACTGTACGAATCCATTTGCTGAAATTCGTTTAGATAATCAATTATTTTATCCAAATATGCCATGTTTGAGAATAATTTAAGAACCACTTTCAATGCAGAGAGATGAATTTTGTTAAACAGTGTGGTAAGTCCATGCATAGCCGAACACTCAAAACGATGATTATTTAAAAATGCAGTATCTCGACATTTGACCGTACAATACATTGTGGCCGTACAATATTGACATGGTATTAAACTATAATTATTCTCAATCAGGCATTCAGCACAACGTTTATAAATTTGCTCGGGCACTAAAACAACAGCCGAAGGTTGTTCCATAATAATACAATCACCTGGGTACAAATCTTGTGTTGTTTTTATAAAACGACCAAATTGTTCATTTTGATCCATTTCCAAACATTCGACAATAAATGGAATACGTGCATGTGTAGGATATGATAATTTGGCAACTGATTCGTACTCTTCATTTTGTTCTTTTATACTCCCAATATTATCCAAACATAACTTTCTACGATTCTCCAATTTTGACCGCAATTTGTCTGATAAACTAGTACAAGCGTTAAATGCTAACTCGATATTTTCTAAACATTTGCGATATAATTTCCACTCGTAATATATAGCAGATCGATTTCCGTATCCTGTCGATAAACATTCTGTATTCAATTCTGCATAGCAAATCGATTTGTTGTAATATTCCAAGGCATGTATGTAATCTTTTTGCTTCAAACTAAAATACGTATTCCCATTTTTACGATACTCAGTCGATATTTCATTACTTTTCTCATGAAATTGTTTGTAATCACTAAGTACATTATACTTCTCCAGTACTTCTCCGACAAAAATTATTTTGTCACTATTTTTAGTTAAACCTCGGAATTTTCTCGTTATTACTAAATTTTCAGCCCGATCGAGTTTACTTAAGAATTGGTGTATATGATCGTAAACATCCATAGTCTGTAAATATAAAAAAATTGATTAAGAAAATAATTTAACGTATTTCACTAGCTAATAATAGTTAATGAAAACAAGTAAAATGCTGAATTAACAACATTTTAACTAACAACAAGTTAATATAAAGTTAACTAATATGTACTAAAATCTCGTGAGTTTTTAAATTTTGGCGTGTAAAATGATAATTCAACATATTTAAGTATGCTATGTATGATAACTTTCTTGTTTTATTGGGATAATTGGTCTGTCTGTTTTTATCTTTGCAATCTGTTTTGGGGCTCAAGACTCTACTCTTTCACGCTTCGCTTATTAACCTCCTACTTTATGCCATTACATAGACAAATCGGTTATGTAATACATACGGCTATAGGTCCGATTTACGTAGAAGTATCTGTACATTGCTAACAGGGACAATGTACTCCAACAGGGGTCAAAGATGGTTTATTCACACCACCGATCGTATTCAGATGGCGAAAAGTCCCATTTGCATCTTGTTCCTATCGGATTATTTAAATATTTAAATGTGATATGATCAGTATTATTAAACACGAGTCTTATGGTTAAAAGTCGATAATATAGTTGATATGATTTTAATAACGTACTAAATATTGCCATCTATATAAAGAATTCTGAACTAGCAAATGTCAACTTTAATGATCGCGATCATACAAATTTAATTTTATATTCTTATTGTATTTGATTCATAATTCATATACAATATTGTTAATAATCTCATTGCTATTCCTTCAATATCAAGTAATCGTATATTGTAATTTACAAAAAAAACGTATTAGATAGTAGAAGAAATTGCTGAAATCGACTTATAAAACAAAACACTTTTTAGGAACAGAATAGTACATTTTTAAACTAACCAAATATATTCTAACTTTCTTATTTGACTGATTTGGAACCATCGATTTGACCTATATTTTTTTTATAACCAACCCTTCCCAATCTCCAACCCATTTATAAGATATAGTTTTATTTCAAATTCATTCTATTGCCAACCAAATATTTACTCACATTCCTAAATATATATGTGTGAATCACTTAGATAACTGATAAAGAAATTCTTTTCTTCCACAAACTGATCTATAACATTACACCAAACTGTTTTGTTAGTTAATTAAAAAATGAAAATATGTAACTTAAATATATTGAAATGTGCTTATGATACGATATTGAAAAAGAGAACGAGTAAAAATAAATAAAATTACGATAAAATTATTTTGTAGTTGGTTTTAAAATAGAAATGCTAGCGTTATGTCAAAAGCAAATGTATTTATAGTATATATAATAGTTAGGATTGGATATACCACCAAAGATAAGAGCGATCGCAGCAGTAGTTAAATATCGGAGTATCGGCTTAAAATAAATAAACAAAACTCAACGATCGTGTATTATGTTAAAGCTGAGCCATCTTTTTATTTGTGTTTTCATTTGAATTCAACGCTAACAAATTGCCCTTTGTTTATCTTTCTGAGTTTGTATAAAGTGCCTGATTGCCAAGTTAATTGACAGACTGGTACTTTGTATAGGCGCTTATACTAAAAAAAACAATTTTTTGTTTTTACAATAGCTAAGGTAGGATACAAAGCTTATGAATAACGCTTGCTTTCAAATTTAGACTGTATAGCTGCCTTCAAGAGAGTGCGCGTTTAGCGTATTTCACTTATGTTCAGTAGGTATATACAAATGTTTATTTTATTATCAACAAATTTGCTATATTTATTGCATTACCAATACGGGTCTTTTCATCAAGATAATAAGTTCGGCTTAATTGTATGCTTTGTACATGAAATGGTGGTTTTAATCGATGCAATAGACTTGCGAAAAAACGTAAACATCTATACGTATCTTTCCTTTTTATACTAAATTAATTGAACGTTTAAATCAACTGGATTATTCTTGTGGTAGGTTTAGACAAAAGTATGAACCTAAGTTTTCTAAAGTCTATATAAAAATGAAATCTCATTTATTTTTAGGCTATCGATTGTTTGGCATTTGGTACCATCGCAACCGTTTAATATATAAAGAACAACAAAATAATATCGATTAGCTGATTAAAGTATTATATTATTACGTTAAGAAAATTAAACATTCTATACAAAAACAAGCGTTTCATCGCTCATGCCCACATACTGGTTACAATTTATAGTTAAGACATTTCTATGTTTCATTAACTCTGCATTACAATCACGGAATGCATTATATAGCTCATTGTGCGAATTCTATCGTTGTGGTGAATTGTGATTATTATTAATTTACTACTACTACTATATAGTTTATATACGCTTCTAAATACAAATCAGCTTTTATATAAAATAAATCATTTACATAATATCAAACTTATGAATTACAAAAACATAAAAAAATACTATTCGTATAATCGATAAATTAAAATATGTAGTTTTTGCGTTTGGAACACAAGAAAAACACTCGAGTATTTAGTTTAATTAAACGGTGGATTACTGAATTATAAGTTCACACGACCGCACTTCTTTATTGAACAAAAAATTAGTTTTGGAATTATTGGCATATAATTACTTACGATATTTGACAACATACATATATGTAACACTTTAAAAAATTATTATTTTGTATTTGGTTTAATAGAATTGCTAGTGTAATGTCAAGAGCAAATGTATTTATTGTTTTAAACTTAGGATGTGAAATGTTATATGTAATTGATCAAAGATTAAAGGCACAATGTGTTAGTTTGAATAAATCGGCACAGAGTAAGTAAAAAATAACGATCGATTGGATTTGTTTATCGCAAATTATCACTTTAATTTAATTTAATTATTTTTAACTAATCTTGTATGCAATTTGAGTTTTCAATTATTTATTTTAAGTTTCCTTCTTGCACTTGACTTTTGATAAAATAACGTATCCGTTATAATAGTTAGGGTTTGGAAAGTTGAGCCCAAGAGACATCGATTGTTAATCACATTCACATGAGTTTTGTACAAATGTCCCAAATTGGTGAATAACCGAAATTGATGGTTTTAATTGACATAGTTTAGTGATATAATTTAAATCGAATATACTAGTTAAATCGAACGATACTTACATAAACGTTGTAGATATGATCTTCACATTCACAACAACAGAGACTGCATGTGTGTGCTACGAATATAAGGCATAATCTCAAATTTCTCTAAACATATTTTATTGATCTGATATATCACTTATACTAGAAACCTGAAATTTGACACATAAAGGCTATTAATTAAAGGAGTTTAGGTACTAAATTTTAATTATGTTGGTTAGTACGTCTTGTTTGGCTGTTGAATTAAAAAAACAAATTCCAATGCCATATTTACCCTTTAATAAAACCAGTTGTATATGCCATTACTGGCCCATCCCGTGTCAAGAATAACGATTTATAGGTTCGATTACAATCCACGTTTTTAGAACGCTTCATTCTTCGCTCCGGAAAAGTACGCAAAACATATAGTCACTGTCCTTTAATTTCACCCACGATATTTTCATAAAATCTTGCAATCTAGAAGAATTCGGCTTCATCGTCGCGTTTTTGGACCATATCATATAATGTTAAGTAACCATCTCTCGTACTTATCAACCAAGGTTCAATACATCTTTCACTTTAGTATGTCAAATTTCATTTATATTATCTCGTAAGTAACAAAAACCCACACGTTGTATCTAACGAGTAATTTTCCTATGGTTTAATATCGATAATTATAAATATCACTGACTAGATTTAACCGGTTGCCCTAAGGCCCTTTAGTTGTTTCGGAACGTTGATACCGCTATGTACACAGTATAGCCATTAAATACAAAATCTCACAACTCCATACCACCCTTACTTATTAACTATACAATCGTTCGGCCCAAAGGTTATTCACGTCATTAGGATATCATAGCTGTGCTAAAATTTAACGATTTTAATCAAAAGATTAAAATAAAATTATAAGTTTTGGTCTTAATAAACTAAAATTATAAATGTTTCATTTTTAATTAAAATGAGTCAGTTTAATTTCAAGCATGTTTAGCACAAATTTAAAACACAATTGCAATATCCTAGCTTTTCGTTATACCATCGATATTGAATAAACAGACTTGAATTTTATGGTATGTTCCAGAGTAAATCTTAGATTTCAAATAATTTTGTGCTAATGTTTCAGTTTTACGAGATGTCACACTAGTGTTGCTCGATTCAACATTTATTCAACAGCTTTCAACCTCCACTGTTGATCGATTCCCTTTAACACCGCATCAATGTCGTATACTATTTAAAGACATAGCATGCAGTTCTATCATGCATTTGGACACCCCGAGCATGGATAAACTATGGGATCTGATGACTATGATTTTCAAATGGCAATTTCACACTATGAACGTCGTAAACCGTTCGGATATACTTAGTTTAACCTTCCGACATTTAGATGGTATTGGTAAATTGATTCCTGAGATGCAGAAACAAATTTTAATCGATGAGACAAAAAAAACTTTACTTAATTTTTGGAACAATCGACTAACGGATTCAGATTATATAGAACTGAACACCGATATAGCAGAGTGGTTGGGAAGTTTTAATATAAAAATATCTATATTGATGCGATTGGGATTTCAAAAGCCGAATGGAAAATTTTTTAACGAACAGTTGCAGACGGAGCATTTTGTATACTACTCTAGAAACTTAGGAGAGAATATTTATACGAAAAATTTAAGCTCAACTAAAATGTTGCAACCGATGGCTGACGAAAACAATGGGCATACCAGTACAACTTCGGATACCAAAACCTCAAATGAGATTGATAAATTTATAACGGAATTGGATGTTAATTGGGATCCTGGTGTTCTTAACAAGCAAAATCCAATGATATTAGATGAGATCAACTGCTCAACAGATCCAATTTTAACCCATGTGGCGGATAAAGTTGTTAATCATGAATTTGTACTTATTAAAAATACGAATAACCGTAAAACAATCGACGATATTTTAGCGAATTTACAGATAACAGATAATGAACATGTCAAACACAAAAGTGAGACTAACACAAATGATTCGAAACTCGAAATAAATTTTACAGATCGACTTTTAGAAATGCTCGAGGAAGACTCGAGTAAATAAATTTAATCTAAATTCAATACAAAAATTTAGTTTTATTTTGTAAAGTCTAAAACGAATTTTTGGCCAACAAATCCCTTGATATCCAAAGTTTGAGAGAGTGCAATTTTGAATTCTTCGTGTGGAATCAGCTTATGGGTTGGTCCTCGGAATTGGCCTTTTTTAATATAATCAAATAGTTCGTTGAACATGATTTGACGTTCACTAGATTTAAAATTTTCTTTGGTCCACCGAGTCATCCAGAAACCACGAAACTGCAAATCTTTGAATATTAGTGATGCGGTTGGTACAGTAACTGGTTCTCGTGACATTCCCCCGTATGTAACATGTATACCAGCTTGGTCTAAATAACGACTGATTTCGAGTGCGTTTTTGCCACCAACACAGTTCAATCCTAGCTTTGGTTTTGAGTATATGCCATCTTTAAATAGTTTTGTAGTACGGAGTTCTTCTTCTGTTAAAATTTCCGAAGCACCTAAAGATTTTAGTTGATTACGTAACTCTTCAATGCAGGGTCGGTTTCGCACTATACCAATATTATTTATTCCCCATAATTTGCATAGTTGGGCAACTGCCTGACCGACAGCACTGTTGGCACCATTCTGGATTATAGTATCGCCCGATTTAAGAACGACAAAGTCTTTTAGCATTCGGTATGCAGTGCACGGATTTACAGTGATTGTACATGCTTCGACCAAACCAATATCGTTTGGAATTTTTTGTAGTTCTTCCGAAGTATACAAGGCATGTGTTCGCCATGTTCCTAGCCCCGTCGAGAATGGAATAACACGATCATTAGGTTTAAATCCAGTTACACTTTTTCCAACTTTTATCACCTCACCAACACATTCATTACCCCCAACAGCAGGGAATTTTGGTTTTACTGGATATTTGCCTTGAATTGTGTTAATGTCTGCTGGATTTACTGGCGCAGCTAAAATTTTAACAAGCACTTGCCGGTCACTAGGGTCATCCACAGTAGTCTCAACTTTTTTGACAACTTCTGCTGGTTCACCAAACTCGGAGTACTGTAACTGTACTGCGGGATAGCTCATTGACCGTGTTATGAAATAATTTAGTTTTAATACATTTCTCATTGGTGAAAACATTTTGGATATTATTTTGAGAAGAAAATGTCAAAAAAAATTAAACTACTGACATGACAAAACATTTGCTCTATTACATTTTCGAAATATTTGCTACTACCACATTACGGCGTTTACTATTTCGGAAATAATTAAATTTCATTTGATCCGGCTGAAAAATTTGTATTTAAACATACTCAAAATTAAAGAACAAATTAAAATTAATAATAATAAAATATAAACATAAACTCAACTACATTTATCAATTTTAGATATGCGCGACATCTCTTAATGGTGATTGAAGTAGAGACAACTTGACGCATTGGGAATGAAATTGTAAGGCTCGCGTCTTATCATAACAAAATACATTCTTATATACATATTAAGTTAAATTAAATAATTTCATTCTTGTTTCTTAAGCCTGCTTGTTAAGTACTTGTTGTATTGACTCTATTAAACTAATTTAATAAAAAGAATAAAATGGCAAACGTTGCAAAGTTAATCGGTGTACGATCAAGCTCTTTAATTAAAACATGGAGCATGAATCCAATAAGATTGTATTCAGCCGCAAGTAAGTTATATTGTAGATTTTAATTGAAATGTGCAAAAATAGAAATTATGTAATGTTAGTCAAGCTTATCATTGCGTCTTATGTCTTCAAATACGCTGTCGCTCGACACCCAACTCTGATTTACTTTAATTGATTCAATTGATGTTTTTGATTGCATAATAAAAATGTTTGATAGTATGCGATATGCATGTGGAGGCTTGTCGGTTTATTTCGACGTATTTAACCTGTTGATCAGGTTCGTTAACCAATAACACGACATTTTTGCATTTATAGATCTTATCTTTGTTTAACCTTGGGACTATATAATATATGTTTTGAAATTTCAGGTACAAAGTCTTTAGAGTTTATAAAATCTGAAGTTGTAGGCGCAAATAAAAATGTTGCTCTAATTACATTAAATCGTCCAAAAGCGTTGAATGCACTATGTAACGGACTAATGTTGGAACTCACTGAAGCACTTAATGGGTATGAACGGGATGATTCGATTCAGACCATTATTATAACCGGAAGTGAAAAGGCATTCGCAGCTGGTGCTGATATAAAGGAAATGCAAGGAAATTCATATTCGAATTGTATTAGAGGTAACTTCCTAAGCGACTGGACCGCAGTTGCACAGTGTCAAAAACCTATAATTGCGGCTGTAAATGGATATGCTTTGGGCGGCGGATGCGAATTAGCCATGATGTGCGATATTATCTATGCCGGTGACAAAGCTAAATTTGGCCAGCCAGAAATTTCTTTGGGAACAATTCCTGGAGCCGGAGGTACTCAGCGTCTTACACGTGTCGCTGGTAAATCAAAAGCAATGGAAATTTGTTTAACCGGCAACATGATTGATGCCAGCGAAGCTCAACAAATTGGTTTAGTTAGTAAAGTTGTGCCAGCAAGTGATTTGCTGACCGAAGCAATTAAATTAGCTGATAAAATCGGTACATTTTCACCACTAACTATTCAATTATGCAAAGAGGCCGTTAATGTAGCATATGAAACAACTTTGACAGAAGGTTTAAGATTCGAACGTCGTACATTCCACGCTACATTCTCAACAGAAGATCAAAAAGAGGGTATGCGCGCATTCGCTGCTAAAGAAAAACCAAAATTCACAGGAAAATAAGATGTGATCCTTGTGCCTTATACACTTCTCGATTTTGTTTTTGAAACTATTTTATGTCAATTGCATTTATTTTATGTTTTTTTAATAATAAATATTTTTTGATTACATTAAAATGCTATTTGTATGTCAGGCACGAATAAGTCAGTTGACTGCCGAGAGCCATATTTTTTTTTTTTTTTTTTTTTTTTTTTTTTTATATTTTATTCTATGCTATCTTTTTTGGGGCTCAAGGCTCTCCCAGGAGAGCCATATTTGATTTTATAGATTTAAGTGTAAGAATCTTAATTGATTTTATGTGCTTAAACAGTTTAGAGAGAAAAACTGCTTAAATTTATACAACTAATTTTGAAGACCTATATAGTATACCCTGCAAAGGAATGAATAGGTGCTGTTTGTAAACAAAGTACAATTGGTCAGCTTTACAAATATATACTTTGAATTGGTAGATAGATGAATAAATTAAGTGCAAGGGTCTGAATTTATAGTTATAAAATCGAAAAGCAATTAGATTCCACGATTGTTTTAATAGATTAGAAATAATCTATAGCATACAGAGCTTTTCCAAATTTATTATTTTTTTGTTAGGATATCCATTATACAATTACCCAGTTTTCCAACTTATAAGCATATAGAACGTAATTTAATTAACACAGTAATATAATTACTTTCATCGCTAATTCATTAGCATTTATCTTCTAAATTTTTTGTTATTTTGTGAAATGTACTAACAGTTCTAAATTCTCAATTAAAATTTTCTTCTGTGTTGGTTGGAAGTTGGAACTTTGGCAGCGAGAAAAATTAATAAATATTTGTGTTTGGTTTGATATTGATAGTGAGTTTTTTCACTTTCTCACTACTACACTTTAAACATAGAGAGGAGAATATTATACAATAATAATAATTGTGATTTAGTACAAATCAGTTGGGGTTTGTTCGTTTGGAGTTCAACACAACAAGCATTCTGCAAACGATAGTGTTTGCAACAGAAAAAAAGTGTAAAATGGAAAAAATTGTTTTGTTGTAAATAATCAAAAGTGGATTTCAATAAAAGTTTTTAAATAAGTTCGTTATAAAATAAAAAGTGGATTTTTTTTATTGATTTTCAAGACGTGGTACTGCAAGTTAATAAACTAATATTTTTTATAGCATATAATAATGGAAGGAGGTGGTGCTTACGGGGGTGGAAAAGCTGGGGGCGCCTTCGACCCAGTTCAATTTGTTCAACGCCCCCAGGTTATTCTACGCGCTGTATGCTGGGTAATTATAAAAAATCCAAATAAATTAGTTTAATTTTTTGACAATTTTAATTTTATTAACTTTACAAAGTACAACGGAAAACGAAACAAAATCTAAATGAAAAATCGATTTTCCGAAGAGAGGATTTTAATTCGTTTGTATTTTTGTTGTTTTCGATTTTTGTTTTGTAATGAAAAAAAAAACAAAACATAAAAAAATGTTCGAATGATTTTCTCTTCAAAGAAAAATGATTTTCTGGGTTACAGTAGAGGAGCAATAGTGTTGATTTAATGTATTGGGATAACTAAATTATAAAAAATATTATGTAATAATGAAAATTGTTAGTGTTAGCAATCACTTTTAGGTTTGCTATGGCTTAAAAGAGGAAATTTTATGTTGGCCACGTTGAACTGTACCTAATATCTCTACATTATTATTTTCAATGTCAACATTTTCTTATATTCTCATTCATATTCTACTGCTCTTCTCTTTCGCGCACTCACAAAAGCATTTAAAAGCGTGAGTAAAAAAGTGTGAGTGGGTGTTTCTCCCGAGTCCCCATAAATACACCATCGCTTTTTCATGCAAACTGGCTTTTCTATCTCGTCAAATAAAGAATAGCAAAAATATCTTTGAGATGGAAAATTTTGTGAGAACGTTTTATTTTTTATGTTTTCTCGACAAAAGCTATATAATATATAAATATAGTAAAATACTGAGATGAAAATGAGAACTAGAGCTATACATTAGATGTGTATACAATACATATAAGGATATAGTGGGAGTAAACCATCATATTTCTTTGGTTTTTTCTACTCTGCATGTTTTGAATTTTTCCAGAGTAAAACGCAAAAATTCAAAATATAAAATGAAAATATTGATTTACTCAAAGTGTAGAATGTCAACAATAAATACACACACACAAATACGAGTATATAGAAGTAGAATGATTCTTATGTACACAATTAATTATTTTCGTTGTTTTTAAATTTTATACGTCTTTAATTTAAATAATCTAAGGTTCACTTTACGTAAGGACATGTAATTGAATTAAAAAAAATAACATTTTCTTATCGTTCTTTTATCAACAAGTTTAATATTGGTTTTATCCGTAAATAACTATAAAAAAACTCTGAAAACGAGGATTATAATGAAAAAAGTGATTGACCTAGTTTCAAGATATATTTTTTATGAGAACTTGGAGTTTAGATATTTACTTGAATAGAACGTAGTTTTATTTTTTTCTAATCACAACCGAATGGATGACACATATTTAATTAATGTATTGTACATATATTGACATATACGTTACGTATACTAGAGTACAATAAATGTGAAAATTTAATTTAATACAGACACAAATTTACGCCACATAATGTATTTTTGTATTATATTGAAATTATTACCGTGACATGATTTTCAATTATTGTTATTCCAGATTGAGTTGATCAAATTTATAATAAAATTAATTGTGATGAGACATTTAACTGTGGACGATATGTCGCGTTACGCTCAAGATCTATTTCTTTTATAAATTTTCTCAGTCTTTCTTAATCGGTATGTCTGTATTACATTCATTATGATTAAATATTTCAAATCGTCGCAACTAAAATAGTAAAGAATCATTTAGACTAGTATTAAATATTTTCAATGTTAAGAAAAATATTTCTCTTAACTAAACATAAAATTAGTAGAATAAACCAGATATTTTAGCAAAATACTTATGTATTTATGTTTCAATACATTTAAACATAACCTAATTATATTATCATAATTATTCTACTAGATGTCAACCCGATTTAACCAATTTGATTGATTGTGTGTTTAGTTTTACATCTCTATCTCTCAGAGCACTTAATTTACGCCCAAGTCGAATGGTTATACACTCGACTTGTGTAAACCATTTGCTAATAGCATAGCTTCTTACCACCCTGTGCTTTATGGGCTCCACCAGTGTCTGTATCACTACTTACAAGGTGGCATAAAATATGCAATACATAGTTATGTTAATTTATGTCCTATTGTTTAATTTTTATATATACATATACATTTTTTATCGCCCGTGCTATTTTAATTGTTTGGCTTTTCATGAGACTGTAAATTCTATGAATGCAGTTTTTGTAGCTTAAGGTTGGCATAGCGCTATGAAATGCGAACAATTATTGCTGTATACGTCCTCGTTTGCTCCATAAAACAAATATTAAAAAAGAATAAAAACCAATAATCTTTATGCTTCTAAATTTTAATTAACTTAATCAGTTATCTAAAATTTAATTAAATCCATTAAATGTGTAGTATTCCATGACACGTTTCTTCTGCAAAATCGACATTTGATCCGACATACGCTAGATGTTCGACTATGCACAAGTTATCGTGAATAGGTTAACCTCAGTGCAATCCCAGAACGTTATTTCAACAATTTATTTATGTGTTGTGTTATATTTAAGACATAATTATAACACTTCTAGTTATTATTGGACATATTCGAGATTACGGCAATATATACAAATTTTTTGTTCACTATTCTATTTTGAATTCTAAAGATCAAATTATACGAAGATAAATTTATTATTTTTTCTATAGTGAAATTGTTCGTAGAATGTAAACGTGAATATAGTTTTATATAACATGGTTCATGAGTTAATCACTATCAGTTAATGAACTAAATAAATAAAATTATTATTTGAAAAGCGATAAAAACAAAATTTATTTAAATCAGCAAGAGTTCATTATTTAATGAAAAAATAATATATTGTTACAGGTCTATACATCATATGTGACTTTCGAAAAAATATTGTTTGAAATTATAAGACGATAGTGTCACACGATATTGCAACAAATTAAACTTAATCTCTTCTCGCGAATGCAGTACCTGTATTACTTGAAGTGTGTTATGTTTCGTAGCAAATTATTTTTAAAGATATAACAATATATTGATCATAGACGAACATTAGAAGGAATACTTCTTAATATTCTAGAAACGGCGAAGTATAATAATTCGATTGAATTTTAGAAGACATTTTTTTACGAATATCTCAAATGTATAATAAAACGAAACTACTAATATCGTGTTAAAAATGCAAATCATATACGAATAATAATAAACAATAATCGAAAAAGCAAATTCAACATTTTCTTCTCTCGATGGAATAACTACAAATATGAATCTTATGTCTATATATGCTTTCGTATATATAAGAATATAGTTTGGTCCCAAAATTGAAAATATAATTTCACATTAAAGACAAACGTGAACGAAATAGCCTATCAATAGAAATTACACAATGGTCCTCCTACATATTATACTGATTTTTGATAATTCAGCTATGATTAAAATTTAAATTGAATTCTTCGGTTTTCACATTTTCTATATGTATACCTAAATTGGAAATGTTATGGAGGTACGAGTATGTAAACAACATATGATATTTTATCTTATCATATATACATGCTCTTTAAGTGATTCTTGTGAAAAATCGTTATTTTTCTTGAGTCTGATGTGCATAAAATTAGAACAATGTACTGTTTATATATATTTTGCATATGACACAATGACATCATCACATCTTATTTATATATGTACAAATAATATGTATGTTAACTCAACTCGTGTCTCACATAAGGAGGCAAAAATATGTTTCGTTGTTGTACTAATATGTACTTTTTATGAGATACACAAGCATATATTTTTATATGCATATCAGAATTAAAATATGTATGCGATGTTTATATCGATTAAAGAATGACGACGTGTGTGTTTGATGTCTTGGAATAAAATAACTATGTACATTTAGGTTAGGAATTATATACAAATATACTTTCAGTTATATTATAAATATTTGGTTTATAATTTGCAGCTTGATTAATTTTATCCAATAATATATCTATAAATTACTTTGGATAGTATTGAATATAACATTTTATACGAATGATAGAAAAAAAACAAACAATATTCATAATACATAGCCAAATAGACTGTAATCGGGTCTCCATCCAAAAGTTTTGAATAATTACAATGCCTTCTGGCAGATTAACAAGTTAAACTTTTGCTTATCGCTAAGTCCATCGACTCAATAATTAGGTAATAAAATCGTGAGCAATTACAATTGAAAGCTTAATACTTAATACATAGTGATAAATATTATTTTGCTTAAATTAGACATAATATCTCAGAATATTCGCAAAATACACGTATTTTTCTGTCGAATGAATAAAATTATGTAGAAAAATCTAAAAAGTGTGAAAAATCTGTTGCTTATCATTGCATATATTTGAGAGGGTTTTAATTAACTATATAATATTGATAATTTGGACGATTTTTAAATATTTAAAAGTTTAAGTTAAATTCTTCGCTTCATAAAAGAATTCAGACGTTCAACCCTTATCTTGTTTGTTAAATTTACATTTGTTTGACTTTCATGTTGGTTGGAAGTCTGTTTGTACTTTGCATCCACTATTGACAGTCACTATATGACTAATCGTTGACACCTCTATAAAATGATTCAAATATTAAATTATTTAAACTAAATACAATTGCAATTTGTTAAACCCATTTTGTATTTGCAAAAGTTTAGATTAACCATAGAGGTAGTAAAAGTCTGAATTATCCTCTATACATGTTTTTTATTGAAAACTTTTCTATATAAAAACTTTGTATTTATTGGTGATGCGTTTATGTACTTGTACATAGCGATCATATAAAAACTACATTTACAACACAATAATGGTATACACAAATATATATGTTATATTAGGTTACATACAATTTTAAAAAATCAAAATATTTTCTTAAATGTTAAACATCATAGATGTTGTTTCATATTATGCTGTTTCATAATTTTGTAAAGCAATATTATTTGTAATGTGATACACATACAGCAGCAGACAGCATTATCTTTATCAACATTTTAAATATATGTATGTATATTATACAATTTAAAATATATATAGTACATACAGTTTATCTCAACATTGTGGTTACTTTTAAAATGTTAATAAGTTCGTTTGTTTATCACAAAAATTTAGTTTTATTTTGTTGTTGATTATACGAATCGGAAAATGTGGTATGCATTTCAATTATACATAATTCATTACAGTATATAACAATTTATTATATAACCCGGTTATCGGCTAGTGACTTTGTTGTTCTTTCGCATCTTATTTATTTCAATAAGGTTCTCAGACCTTAGTTCTATTAAAGTTCTTCAAGAGGTTTAATTTTTTTTTCGATTAAACCACTCTATCACTGTAAAATCAAAGAACTTTCATTAAGTTATAGTATTTTTGTTTGCTGCAAAGCTTAAGCGGAGGTTTAATTAGTCAAGTGATTCATTCAAATACAATATAAACAAACTTTATTTTCTTAACTTGATGTGTACTTTTTGACATAGTTAAGAGTATTTTTATTACACCATCACTTTAATTAATTTATACAAAGTAATGAAATTTTTTTGTTTTTTTTATTTTCTAATGATTATAAATAGTGTATTAATCTAATTACGTTTATTAGTTTACTGTATTTAACACTATTCATATTGAAATAAAATTTTTGGTTTTGTCGTCTAGACTGGGTAGTATTAAATGTAGTTTACTTCCGTCCTCTAGGGTAAACACGCAATTTTTTTGATTTTGTATATCTATTTAAAGCTTACGTTATTTAGGTTTATTTATTTGTACAAAATTTTAATATAATATAGAGCTTAGTTTGGAGAGTTTAATCAGTTCCAGTTTGACATACATGCTACTCGTATCATGCGACTTATCCTTGCTTTATCAAATGTTAAATTGATTATAACTAAAAATAGCTCAAAACAAATCTCTCGATTATTGGAATTTGACTAGTATACGAGTATACGATATATGCTGTTAAGTTTTCCTACTTTATCCGAGCTATTAACCACTGTGTCGCCACATAAATTATTAACGTCGGAGAAAGAAAAGTTTTGCGTATACGATTTCTCGATCAGCGTCGTCTTCCAGACTACTCCATAGTTTTGTTCTCAAATGTGTATACATATAAAATAAATGTATATAGGAATGTATTTGGGGAATTGTTAAATCTATGATAAATGGTGCTTTGAGTTATGATAAGAAACGCAATATGGCAATAATTAAATTAAGCTAATTAATTTATTCATTAATTGCATATTTTCTAATTCGCTAACATCCTATTTATAATATATAAACTTTTTGTACAGTCATATCTCAAACAACTCTGATGCAGATGCATTCCTAGAAATAAAAGTCATATATAGCAACCAAGGAAATAATAGAGTTACGTTCCTGGTTACATTCTATTGCTTGCGAAAACTCGGTCGAAAGAAAACTGCTGTTGATCTAATCGTTTTTGCTCAAACCTTAAAATTGTGTTTGCTTAAACAGCATTAAAAGCTTGCGCAATTAGGTCTAAAACATTTTTGTAAAAGTCGTTGGTTGTTTTACTGATTCAGATTCGTATTTGCGGCTTTTGTTGTAGCACAGAAATCTTTATTAGAAAAATCAGAGTTATCATATACAAATTGATAATCTCTTCTATGACTGATAATTACATCAACGAAATTCACATTATCTAGCATATAAATGATAAATTGGGAGCATCTTATTCAGTAGTGTGACATAAATAAATTTTAAAAGCTGACAGGTTGACTAAAATTGATGTAGATGCTTTAATTTATTTTAATTTGATTATACATACAAAGTTAAGGTTGTGTTTTCAATGTATTTTCCTGAAAACTGTAGTGTTTCATATATACAGTAGATTTCTACACTTACACTTGAACGACAAAAGTAATTGAGATCAATTAATACTGACGTCGAGTCGATGTGTAACACGTTACTAATTTTGAACACACATATATATATATATATATATATATATATATATATATATATATATATATATATATATATATATATATATATATATATATATATATATATATACGGTTAAAAACATCAATTCTCCAATAAATGAGTTTCTTTCTTACGTGTACTATCGTAAATCAATTAAAATGATTATAATTTGTTTAATTGCAATACAAAGGTATGATTGATTGATTATTCCAGCCTAAGTTGTTGTTTAATTTCAATTTCGTTCATAATTTATTTATATAGCTCTTAGATTTTGATTAGAATCCCGTTGACAATTGAAGCTTCTACACTAAAAACAATCTAAATTATAAAATTTTTTTATTACATTAATTTAATTAATAATTTTTTTAATTTGTTTATACTTTAGCTCTTCAGTATAATAGTTTTTGGTTGTATATCATCACAAGGATGGTATGTGGATGAGAAAACCGGCAAGGACTATTGTTTGTATAACGATGATGGGAATGCTTGCAATTATGGAGTGGGCATTGGAGTTATCGGATTTTTAGCATCAATGGGATTCATTGTGGGAGAATACTTATTTGAACAAATGTCATCCGTCAAAACACGCAAACATTATGTATTGGGCGATTTAGCATTTTCAGGTATGTAATAACCATATAAGATCGTTGTATGCATTTATATATAACATTTTATTTTTCAGGACTATGGGCATTTTTATTTTTCGTTGGATTCTGCTATTTAACCAATCAGTGGAGCAAAGCATCCGAACCGAAAATGGACTATGGTGTAAATAATGTTCAAGCCGCTATAGTATTCTCATTCTTTTCGATATTTTCATGGGCCGGTTGTGCATTTTTTGCTTTCCAACGTTATAAAGTAGGTGTCGACCAAACATTTGCGTCAACTTATGAATCAGATCCATCGGCGAATGCTTATTCTAGTTATCCAGTTGGTAATGAAAATGATCAATATCAAGATCCACCATTTTCAGGCGGTGGAGTTGGGCAACAACAGATACAGCAACAACAACGAGGTAAATATATAAACTAGAATCTATACATGACAAATGACTAAAGGATAATGTTGTATTTTTTCTACTTGTTGATTAGGTAACGAATATCAGGCGCCAACGTATTAAAAATAAAATAAACAGATTTTATTAAATATTTTGTTAAAATTGAAAATATTTAAAATTAAAATTAAAAATGAAATATGATATAATATTATATAAATAAAATATAAATAGTTGACATCAACAATTTTATATACATATATAAGAATAAATATGAATTACATAAATAATATAAAAAAAATTATTTAGTATTACGATTTGTCATTAATTATACATATTATTAATACTAAATAGTGAAAACTAATCTTAATTACAAAAAATGGTGATTGTCGACGGTATAAACAACTAAAATATATAAAACAAACGATGATGCTTAAATATATTTTTTTTAACTCCCCTTTTGCTTGACATTAAAAATATTAATTAAAAATTATGTATTAATAATTTAAAAAAATATACATACATAATATTACAATGTAAATGATAGTGTAATACTTACTCACAGTGATAAAAGGTCATATGTCGGCTGGAAATAATTTACTTTAAACTGAGTTTTGCTTTTATAACGGGTGGAGGTCGTGTACTGTGTCCAGTATTATTTTATTATATATTTTTTAATTTGTCGCTAAATTTATTAGGTAATTTAATGAATGTCTAACGTAGCTAATAATCTATAATCAAATCGAGTGTTAAATGATTTTAAGGTTCACATAAAACTATAATTAAAGTTTGGTGGCTATTATGGTAGAACATTTAAATACAAAGGGACTATTTTATTGCTAAGCTTTTATAAGTAAAGTCATTGACTTCGTTTCAATAAGTCAAATTAAAACTTTTGTGCCCAAACTTAAAGTCATAAATCATTAATATCTTCATCAAAATTTGTAATCGGTACATGACACGAAACTAAAAGCTACTCTGACTATTTTGAACGAACTTTATACACAATTAACATAGTAACAACTATAAGAGCTTAATAGATTTACTAGTTTTGTTGCATATAATTTACGAAATTCTCTATACATACCCTCGAATAAATTGAAATACAATAAATGTCTATCTTTAAACGTGAACCCACCTTGTATATATATATTTCTAATATTCATATCGCATACATATATATCTATTTAGAGTTTAGCTTTTAAAACTATATCGGTGTCTTTCTATAAAAAGTAGCTTTAGAGTATATTATGTAGAAATAAAATTTTGATAACATTCCACAACTATCCATGATTTTCGAGATGACAATATCAAGTGTTTTTTATTAGTAGTAGTAATTAATAAGACAATGCTTTTTGTTGTTGTTCTCCACCACCAAGCCTGACCATCATTTAAAATAATCGTGTGAGGTTGAACTAGTAGCTGGTGAATGGGTTTAAATCTGTTTATTAGTTAATTTTTCAATGTCGCATCGAAAATGTTGGTTTGTTATTGGAGCTAGAGATTGACATACTATAATTATAATATTTGCTATACAAGCATTTTATTTTCATGAGGTAGTAAGTAGAATACTAGGACAGATGGTAGTCGTGTAGAATATAGCCGATTTTGTATTATTAAGAAAAGAAACAAATTAGCTACGTTCTTTGACCGAATTATAGAAAACGAAATTTAATTTAAGTAAATAACACACTAGACGACTATCGCGAGTATATTCAATGTACGATGTATGGAGTGAAACGAAACGATCTGCCAAGTAACTGTTGTGATTTGATTACTTTTGAACTGAAACCTTTCGAGGTTTTATTATAGCTGACACTTAAACAAAATGTAATAATCTGACGACACTTATAAACAGATCGTTTTGGTGAGGATTTTTAACAACTATTACGATGGTGTCGCGATAGTTTAGAATATCTCGTGAAATTTATTGTTACGCCACCCGTTTAATATAATTTAGTATTCCAGCCCATATATCTTAGAGATCTTTGTTGAGTAATAATTAAGTAAAAATATTAATTATTATGTGATATTTGTTACTAAAAAAACCGAAACACAAAAATGTATCTCTTTTCATCAAGAAGGAAAAAACTATCATCTATTGCATATAAACAAAAAAGGCACGTTCTCGATGTCTTATCTTTTATGTTTTAAGAGAAAATATTACACACCACTTTGCCAACATCTTTTATAATTTGCTATAATAGTATTTCTGGATGTCTAATATTTTATAATAGTGTCTTTCATTGAAATTAAAACTAAAACTATAAAAAACAGCAACAGACCAAAAAATAAATAATAATTAAATAATATATACTATAAAGTAGCTGAATTTAGCAATAAATAAATAATTTAGTTAATTGTGATTCTTATATATTTATATAGATATACATATATAAACCAGTGTTTATTTTATAATAATTATTAATATAAATAAAACCAAAATATTATTAATCGTCTTCAAATTTAATTATTTATTCATTTTTTATTTGGAGCAATATTAGTAAATTAAAATGCGAGAGTAATATACATAATATTATATATTGAAAAGTGTTACGTTTAATTAAATAAATTAAAATGTGTGTTCCTTAGAAATTTATATAAATAAATATTTATTAGTGAAAATTATTATAAAATGTAATATTTATACTACTGTTCATTTATTTTGGGTTTGTTCATTTAAACATCTCTAGCAAAATATACAAATCGGATCTATGACCCACCGGATGATACTCTTTCTCTCTAAAATTTAATTAGCAATATTTGATGTATGCCATCCTATGCTTTGCTATATAATTTGTTCGAAAGTAAAAAGTGCCTCGTCTTCAGCGATCAATAAAAAAACATATATGTTTTATTTTAATTATAAGAAATATATGCACAAATTTCCAGGGCCGATTTGTTTATCTTGTTCTTCGAAATGAATTTAAAGTGGTTTTAATCACAAACAACCCAACACTTTCTTCGTTATCCTCTATATTTTGTAAATAAAACGAAATCAAACTAAATAAGTAAAAAAAACATATTAATTTATGTTTTTGTTAAATAATTTTAAGTATTTAATTTATAGAGAAAGCAACAGAAAATTGCAAAAGTAAGCAAGTACTTAAAAAATTTAATTTACCAATTCCGAATTAATGAAAAATTTAAATGAAAGTACAAAAAACGAAAAGTATAATTTTTATAATTTAATTATACACATATTTTGTTTTATTATATTATTATCATTTTGACTTAAATAAATATTATATAATAATAAATAATATCCTAGTCTATATAAATATATTAATACTTTAATTAATGTTTAAAAATATTAAATATAAATTAAATCAACAAACAATGAAAATAAATAAAATATAATCTTAAAAACAAAATAAATGTTAATATTAAATTAATTATGTAAAATAAAAACTAATTTGGCGATATTATACAAACAAAGATGAATAATAAATAAAGAAATATCTATATTATTAATAACAAACTAAAAACCAAAAAACAAATATATTGTGTTATAACTATCAATCTGTATTTGGTCCAGTGCAATTTAGATCACAAGTCGGTGAAAAATTAGTGTTGGATTAGTTATTTGTAATTCATTTGGTATAGTCGAAGTTACCGATAAAATCTTAAAAATTTAGCCTACAGTTAACTGCAGGTGCTGAATTCTTGACCGCGTACTAATTACCTAAATCTATACAATAATTATTATACTATTCCATTTTTAAATCAACAGTTTAATTGGTTCTCTCGACGAAATTCGAACATTAATAGGTTTTAAATGTTGGCAAACAAATCCACTTTATAGTCGTACAAGCTAAAGTTAATTTGCATTAAACTATCTATTCGTATATTTCAACACTATATAAAACAGCAATACAATGTTATTTCAATGCAATGTTTAGAATCAACAGTTCTTGATATTCTCAAATCAACCGTTTAACTCTGAACTTATACAATACTTAAACGACCTAACGTATAATTACAGAGACAATTTTCTCTATGCACGTATTAAACAGCTTTAAGGTAATTCAGAATGTAATAATTCTAGATAACAGCACATTGATTTACTCATAATTTGCAAAAATAATCGCCAATTGCCAAAATATATTAAATGAACCATTCAGCTAGCTGTTCGACTTAAAACCATTAAATACTTTAGATAAAAAACGTAAAGATTAATACAATAGTAGATCTTTCCTATTGCAAGAAAACTTTTAGAGTGGCTAAAAGAAGTCTGTAAATAATCCAAATATATCTGTGGTCGTTTATCAAAAGGGCATAATTCGTTTTTGTTGACTTTTCAGGGCGACATTATTTTGGTTTAAATCACTTTAACAAATCTATTTTTTAATTTATAAGGCCAATTATTTGCTTCACTAATAAGATACATATATGCAAAATCTTTCCGTTTTTTATACTTTTTTTTTAAAGTTATGCTCTTTTATGACTTTAAGGAGGAAATCTTTATAAGATGAGATTTTATAACAATTTGAATATTTCCTTTTCTAACGGTTTTAATAAAGTTCAATTAATTAATGACTTATGTAGTTTTGTACAGGTAATCCGAACATCTCAAAAACTTGAATTGATCATAGGTAGTATTAAGACCACTGTAATACATATATATATATATATATATATATATATATATATATATATATATATATATATATATATATACACACACACACATATATATATATATATATATATATATATATATATATATATATATCATTTCAAAGGCATCACTTGTGAGTAACCAGCATTTTTTTTGTTAGCACCAACAAATAACCAGAAAAGCTTTCGATTTGAGATTAACATTTTCTAGCATTACCAATATAATTGTTATAACTTTTATAAGTTTACCATTGTGAATTTGATATTCGTTCAGTCTTAATAAACTATCTCTATCCGAGTTTTAATCAATATTCATTGCAAATACCAAAAACCACAGTTGTCAATAAGATTAAAGATGCATCCATTTCAAGACAGTGTTTATCATACAGCATTCTCAGTTCACCAGTATTATCATTGTTATTGTTTTATGTACATATAACGAATTGTATGGATACATAATTAACTTAAGGGTAAGTAAATACAGAAACAAAAAAAATAAAAGATAAAACAATTTATCTGTCATTGTATTGAAAAAGTTCTTATCTTACATACGAATAAGCTTTCGTATCATTTTATGATTCCGTACTCGAAAATGGGAACCCAAAATTCTATTTCAACTATGTACTGATATCGAGTCGTATTTTATTCTTAACATCACTTCATTACACCACAGTTAATTTTGTTTGAGTTATTTTCGAAGGCACTCATAATCTTACGCTGATGCTCTTTCGTGATTTTCATTCCAACAAAAAAGTTTCATTCAACTTCTTGTTTCATTTAAATTATGTAGCTTCAACTAGTCATTGTTAGATCTCGCTAATAATCGATTGTTGTATGGAGAGAATCATTTGTTTATAGCTAAAATTTAAGTAGTATAATCTACGATGGGATAGTATGAGAAGAGTAAATAACGAGTGTTCATAATTCTCATTTCTCCTATTCTTATGACAATATTAGAGAAGAAAAGGATTATGAAAGTTCATGCGCCATAACAGCTTTACTCCTCAATCAGAAAAAAGTTATTCGTGTATTTATAGCATTTCGGAATTTTTATCATAGTAATATGACCTGGTGATCTCTGAACTGGTGATGACAAGATAAATATATATATATATATATATATATATATATATATATATATATATATATATATATATATATATATATATATATATATATATATATATATATATATATATATATATATACATTTAAGTATTTGTATTTCGTTTAGAATATTAAGATTTGTTATTGTTGTTTAGTGTTTCAAGGTCAGATATTCTCAAGTAGAAATTATGTGATTTATTTGATTAATTCAATTAGATAAATTGAGAAGCATACATATCATAATATATTGTTGATTTATTGCTCTATTGTTGTTATCTTGAAACAAGAATCAGATTTCTTTATGCATATACAGACTATATGGGCTAGCGGATACAGTTATTGTATGTTATCAATACAGTTTTTACTGATGTCTCGGTGAAGGTAGTATTTATTATATGCCATGCATGGTCAAAGTATAAATAAGAAATCATTACATTTTATGATATTATTAATTATTGCTGCTAGGCCAGAGAGAAATCCACGAAAGTTGTTACCTTCGTTAATGTAATGTTTTATTTATGGATGTTGACATCGAATTGTAGCATCATCAGCATTCACAGTATCAACTAAACTTCCCCTTATTTATATATTCATAAACTACATCTCGCATCGTTACATCAATATACTATGACGTAGACATTTTCATACTTGTGTCGGTAATAATGGGGAAATTCTCAAATCGTTACCTCCCCGCTTGAACGTTACATATTTGTCTTGTATATCCCATTATTTATATTATTTTGTTCGGTTATGCTGTGCCATTGCCATGCTATCATATTTTGTGGAATTTTCGGTTTTCCACTTCGGTTTTCTTAAAAATTGTTCGTGTATTAAGGAAATACAGAATAGAATTGTAATGAAACTCGAACCAACACAAAAAAGTGTATTTTACTCGTTATATTCGTTGTTGATGTTCTACATAATTATTTTGAGTTCAGATGGAAATCAATTTTGGTGTCAGTTAATGTTCGGTCGTCTAGAACTTAAGACATATACGAAAATCAAATTTTGTTTGGTCCACACAACGATTTGTCGTCCGTTTTGTGGGAAAATAAATTGTTTGAAATTCGAAAAAATTATTTAAATTTTTTTGTTGTTTTGAGTTAAATAAATAATAAATATTTTTTAATATTATTATTAAAATTATTTGTGTTATGTACCAAACGAGTTAGAACTGTATAGATTTGAAAATATTGAACGAGTTATGTAAATTAATAATTTTAATAATAATAATAAAAAATAAATTTTTTGTTGCGTTATTTACATACATATTATCAATAATAATAATAATAATAAGATAGACAGTTAGTCGCGATTTTTAATATTAAATTTTTTGACGAAATTCGCGTGTGTAGTGATTTACTTTCAAAATATTCTATATAGTGAATTTAAATTATTTAGTTATTTTAATAAAATATATATGTTATATGTGTAGTGTTTAAATATAAAATAAAAATTATATCTAAATAATGTTATTAATATTTATTAATAATTCGTGATATAAAAAAGTTAAATAAATTAAAGTTTATAGTAGCGTACAAAAAAAAAAATTTAGAAAATTTATTAAAATTTTTAAAATAATTATAATTAATTATATAATAATATATAATGTTGATTTATTTAAATAATAAAATAAATAGTAATTATAATACAATAATAAATAAATTTATTATAAATGAAAATTTATGGATAAAAATATTCATGTTTACGATGATATTTGCGCTTGTGCAAAATATTACACCACCATCGAAAATAGAACCACCACCACAGAAACGAGGTAACATTGCTTTATTTCGTTATATTTTAAGGATAAAAGAGAGGATATTCTATTACAAAAAATTAAATTTCTTAATTTTAAATAACGAAGAAAATATTGTTTCTAATTCGTATTTGTTTATTTAAAATTAGCTAAATGAAAAAAGTATCTGTCGTCGATTGATATTATAAACCCCATCTCGGAGATGCTGGTAAATTTGACTCGGTCTAATTTTTTCTGTTATATTGCAACATTTTCATATATCCTCCCCGAATGCATAATTTAGTTTTTTATGGCATATGTTCAACGATGAATTTTAAATAATACACATCTAGAAGAGATTTTATATGTATGTATATGGAAACGGAGGATACGTCAGTCAGACGTCAATCCAAATAGGTTAATGTATATGTGTTTACATACATATACACCACAATACGTGTATATGCAGTATTTTATTTCAAGTTTGATTTCGCGGGATTTTATTTAACATCGCACTTGTGTTCTAAATTATATTATATTTCGAGTGATTGAGTTTATGTCACTCTATATTATGTACTCGACGAATTTAATTAAGATTTAGAATTGTTTTGTTTCGATGCGCGACGTGAGACATTAAACCATATATATAATATTTTTGTGGACGTGATTCGTTTGGTCGAGCGCTGATACGTTATATTTTGATTCATCTGAATTATGCTCGTATAATAGACTTATATACTTTTTGGATGGAACTTTGATCGTCGTATGGCGAAAGCATAGTATTGAAAAACTTTTATTTATGTATGTTATGAATATAACGATAACATTATAAGTTTTTGAGTAGTTTATCTGTTATAATATTATGTATATATATAAATATACGTGCGATTTAATTTGCAATACATATGCTTATATGCTTGAGTAAAATTTTATACATCAAATTTGGTTTTTTGATGTAAAACTTTAAGCTATTGGGTTGTAGTTAGAATATGGATTTTTAACTTTGAATCTGTTAGTGGTAAAATTATGTGAAGTTTATGGACAAAATTTATATCTAGGTAAAGTGTTAAGCAATTATAGTCAAATGAGTAATAGATGTATCAGACTCCCACTATAGAAAATTGAATACTAAAACTTTCCAAAAAGTTATTATTTTATACAACATTAATTTAAAAGTTAATATGTCGTTTTTTCTATCCAGTAATAGCAAATATTTGAAAATTTAAAATTTCTTTAGAATCTATACAAGCTTCTAGTTTCTATTACAAACGATAAGTTTACAGTCGATCTATAATAAATGAAGGTTAAATCATATTTATGCTTTAAAAAAACGAAAATGTCAATACCATACAGTAAATATCCTTGATCTATAACTAAAGAATTTCTGTTTCAAGTGTTTACTTAAAATCCTTCTACTTCATTTTGCAAAACATTTTGATTTATTTATAGAATTACACGAACATTTTAAATTAATTATTCACAGAAACATAGCAAAAAATCTTACAGTTTTACACACAGTAAAAGTTTGTTATGCATACACACACTTTCATAACATAAAAAATCCATTTATACCTTTTTGCAAAGATAAATGAGTTTTGTAACATAAAAATGTGAAAATTCATGCTAGATCGCATTCGTATGTATGTTTGGTAAAATATTTACATTTCATTAATCGAAAGGCGAAAAATTTGTACATGGCCCAAAGCAAAAACATGACATAAATCAACTATAACTGACAAATGTATTTCGATATTCATTAATTTTATTATTTACACAAATAAGAATATAAAAGATTTTCAAGGAATTGCACATACATGGGTTGAGGCTAACAAACAATATTTTGCTCAATAGAGCAAAATCATTTTAAAGTACCTCAAACGATTTGACCCTGTAAGTGTTGGCCAGTACATACACACACGCACATACACATAAGGATTTAACATTAAAACTCCTTATCACCCAACATTAATTTTGATGTTTAAAATAAATACGAGAAACTGAACACAAAAATAACTAAGTTATTTATTTCCAAAGCGTAAGAATAAGATGATAACTACGACGATGAAGAAGAAGACATTTTTTTTTCCAAAAAGAAAAGGTTTTTTCAATTTTTGTATTTTGTTGTTGTACTTTCGAATTAGTTAAAAAGGAACGGAGGAAAGGAAAAACTTTCGAATAAATTTTCCAATGTTGTTTTTCTGTGCTTTAACGTTTTGTTGTTATTGTTGTTTTACTGTTTTGCGTTATAACGTAAAAGTAAAACAAAAATTTGTGGAAAAGAATGCGAAAAACAATAATTATTTTAAAATTAAACGTTGATATAAAGTTTTCTGAAACACAACTAAACAAAACAACAACGGCAATGTTTTACTTTATAAAGCTTTGTTATCAACATTTTAAGATCATTGATGAATGAGGCAATGATGAAAAGTTAAATAAATTATTGAGGTTAACCAGCTTGAGGTGAAAATAATTAAAGCATTTATAAAATGGTTATAAAATAATTAAATTTGTGGTTGAACACGAGGAGGTATATATGTATATATATTTAGATGGAAATATGTTTTTCTCGCAAGGTATAATAGGTATTTTATAATAATGTTGATGTTGTGTAAAAACTTATGTTGGTTTGAACGATCAAGGGTTGAAGAAGAGTTGCTATAAAACAATCTGTTTACTGGGAAATTAATTTTCTTTCGTTTTATATTAATCATTATACAGCCAATGTTTACCGAGATGAAACCATTTCTAAATAATTGAACGTTTAATACATTTGTATACATCTCTGATATTGCATACATAATTTAGAGATCCATTTTCCAGATTATATTAACATAATTTGATCTAAACTTTTCAAGTTAGTAATTTCGATTCAAAGGATTTTTTGCGGTTGAAGTAGCACTCTAGTTTATAACGTCCTCTTTATGCCGCTGCCAGTCAAGTCGATGACGTATATAGGTTCGATAGTGTAAATATTTGATCTAAAGTTCACTAGTTAGTGAGTTTACTAAAGAAATCCCTAAAACTTATAAGTTAAAACTTATACCTTATCGATAGGTATCACTTTCTCCAGGATTTTTAATTTAAATTTACCATACCGTCGAAAAACCAGACATTAGTAGAATCTGTATTACAAATGTCTACAAAAAAAACGTAAGAACACATAGCAGGCCCTTCAGTTCATTATTAAACCTAATAGTAACTCTTCTTAGCGCTAATGGTGATTATATATTCTTACATTTCGAATAATATAAATTAGGTTATATATAAAGAAGCTATGTTTTTGACTTTCCAGAAGTACAGTATCAGTACCTTTACTGAAGAATTCTGCCATTCACGTACAGAATCTTGTGTTTTTAGAAATGAAAAGTGTATATTCTTATTTTGTTTTCGTACATCAGAATGAGTGGTGATAAAGAATAATATTACTGGAGTGTTATCTTTTTTCATTTTAAGGAAATTTTACGATTACGGTGGTTATACATGAATAAGGTTCGATCTAGTTTTATTTAAAAACCTAATCGTTGATGGGTGACAAAAACCTTAGTTAATTTAGACAAAGTATATAATAATAGGAGTGATGAGATTCAAGTATCTTGGATCTCGCATTACTCACGATAATAGTGTGGGAGAGAATATCAAGGTTCGCCTTGCCGCTGGCAATCGGGCTTTGTATCCTCTATGTCCACTGCTGAAATCAAAATACCTTGCAAATACGGATAAGCTGAAACTGTACAGAGTGTTGATTATACCCGTTGTCATGTATGGATGTGAGAGTTGGACCTTGACGGATGAGTATGAAAGTTGGCTTCTAACATTCGAGAGAAGAATCATGCGTGTGATATATGGCCCAAAAACGCGACGTTGATGTCACATAGCGAGTTCTATTCAATCACGAGATCAGGAATTTAATGCTAATTCCTGATATCGTGCATGAAATCAAAGGACAGAGAATACGCTGGCTCGGTCTCGTTCTGCGTGCTGATCCAAAACGAATGATACAGCGATCTTTAAAGGGAGAACCGCCTTTCGGTAGGCGAAGAGGTCGCTGTCGCCGAAGATGGCTCCACGGCGAAGAAATCGATCTGGCATCTTCCAACTGCTTGCAACAGTATGAAGATCTGGCTCGTGATCGTTGAAGTCACGGTACGGGCCAATAATGGCCTGTAAAAACCGAAAAAAAAATATAATATTAATCTTTTCTGCCACTCAACCATTCTTTTATGCAGTTGAATTTGAAAATTATATTTCCGTGATGAGTAATGTTCATCTTTCTTTTAAAATACATACTGCGCCACCACTTTTCGAGAATACGCACAACCACATATTCTATTCTTAAATCTAAAAATTTATTATTTTTATTGTTTTTAGTGCACGCTCCAATGAGTAGCACTCATCTCCAAAGTAAAGACGGCCATATTTAGGGGCGCACTTAACTGAAATTGTATCACAATAAGTTGTTGTTATTTTAGATTTGAAATACTTACGTGGCACATAAATTATATTTTAGAGGTTCCAAGAGCTCCATCAATTCAATGTGATAAAAACATACGACAAGCATATCATATTATACTACGAGATAGTCGAGACTACAAACTCGTATGTATGCTGATTAAGACCGTACTTCAAATTTTGTTACCATATTCTTTCGAACAACAAAACCCATATGTATTTATTTGTATATTTATGTGCATATAATTCAAAAATTCTGAGATAACCAAATGTTATCTCTTCGTCCGATCTAACTCAAACCTAAATTACCATACTGACATTGTCTCGTATCTCCTATTGGACATGATTATTGCGGTGACCATTACATCTTTTTACTTATTTTACCAAAATTTTGTTACTCATATGTGTGAATAGAGCTGAAAATTGAAACTCTAACTCATATACAGTTTTAATAGTTTCCTTTTGTCTTTATATGTCTTTATATATCTGCACACTAAACTAGTTGGGACGATGTAAATAGTTAAACTCAATCGTTGTATACATTTGTATATATATGTATATATGTATGTAGGAGGGAAAACCCCAATAACCAGAAAAATATAAAAAAAATCCATTTTTTTGATTAGGGTCACCTAATTTTTTAGTATGCCAGCACATATATTTACATTTTTGTATATCCTTTTTCCCTTCCGTATATATTCTGGTTCCTCTATTGTGTTATTGCTGGTATTGCCTATGTAATGTACATAATATACAAAATAGCTATCTATGTATACAGAGATATACAGTTATTTTTGATTATTTGGGAACATATAGATAAGAGATTATTCTGGTTTTGTCTGTATATATGTATAAATTTGGTACGAGTATCTCTGGAAAATTTTTATTTTCCTCTTATCTAATAAATACATTTGTTTTGGTTTTGCTCTTGTCTTTGGTTTGTGTACAATACTATAGTACATATATATACAAGTCGTAGTACACTATATATATAGAAAACTTTATTGTTCTAAATGTCTTGATTATATTTGCATGCCAAGAATTTGACCATTCGTGTTTCGAATTTATCGATTTGTATCGAATTGCTTGCGTGTTTCTATTATTATCGTCAGAGCGATACGGGATTTATATATATATATATATATCTTATTTATATTGATATTGATATTGTTTTGTATACGTATTCAATGAAACACACAGCACGAATAAAATGTTAATTTTCAAATGATATTTCTATCTCCATAAATCATCATGATTTCATTTTATATTTTCATGTTTTTCATTATTATTAAGAAAATTAATCACGTTTTTCGTCTTTTGTTATACATACATAGTTTTCATACTCCTGCTCGCAAATAATTTTATAAAATTTATTATCAATGAGATAAGATAATGAAAATATAACGTATAGCTGCTGTACATAGTACATATATACAATATAAGAATACTAAGAAGAAATCGAACCAAAATGATTTTATTTTAAATATTAAAACTTCATTAGATGGCAATCAATATTGTTTTCGAAACATTTTCTTTAGAATCGCTGATTTGCTCCAACGTAGTTCTAACTGATATGAAAAAAAAATACATTAAGAAGTAATTTAAAAAATGAAAAAAATCTTCATTTTTATCACTGTTCGATGTGCTCTTGCTTGTATATCACAAACTTTTTCCTAACATTTGTTTTTTTTTTAACTGTCAAACTAACATTAATTTTGTGCTTTCGTTCGTTCATTTTAAATGATTTTCTTTTTTTTTTGGTTGAAAAGCGATTTATCCCGAAATAATGATTGAAACGTAATTTGATGGAAAAAAATTGATTTGATGTGTGGATGAATCTATATATAATACCGTTTGCTGATGATTATATATTGTACGGATATATGGCGTTTTACGATAAGCTCGATTGTGTCATGGATGGATCATTCTCTCTCTCTATATCTATATCAAAAAATATGTGTATATTGTGGTTTTCTGTAACGATTACCTGAATATCATTTATTATCATACGAACGATAGATTTGTTAAATTGAGCTTTTTATTTAGGTCAAACTAAAATGGCGTATTGACAGTCGTATCAGAACTTGGTATACTCTCTCATTTGAACCGTGGGCCCTATTTTCTCAGAGCCTTTGTGTATAGAATGCTCTTCAGTAACAATCTTTTTTCTAACTTGTTTAACACATATAAGTTAATAGTTCATAAGATTGAATCGTTTCAATATCCACGAAGTCAACTATTTCCTCTAGATACCGAGACGCTATGATGTAAGTTCTAAAGGTAAAGGTATATACTTGTGACTTCTTTAAATAAAATAAAAAATATTTCAATCGTATATAACAAACCCCAAAATGGATTTCTATTTGGCTTTACAATTATCGATATGACTGTAAAAGCTTACATTTCTAGTAAAGGTGATACTCGCAAATCAATAATCTAATCAGGTAATCTCTGAACTTGAGTCTATTTGATCTTATATGACATTTTTTCAGTTTTAATCCAACCACTCACTAAGTTTATTTATGTCTAGTACATTTTAACATCGATGGGAAATATGAGAAGATTTGAATGGTATCGATGAAAAAAATTAATATGCACGGTCACATATGGGATCCTTGAGGAACCATTGTGCGATAACTTTGGATTTCCTATATTTTCGATTATTATAGACATATTCCAAACGGTTTGTTAAATACAACTTGAACGATTCCTTTATGATAACATGATCAACTGTCCTACTGAGCTCCCAATTTTGTTGGGAAAATTTATTATATTAGAAGATATATATCTTCTATATATATACAAGATATAAATCCATGCTGGTTGACTAAATGAAATATGGCGTATTAATATGGGTTTACATACAACTAGGTAAATTTAGTGTTGGTTTTGGATTTTCGATTGTGTAGCTTTTTTTTGCTTTTAATAGATAAAAATCATTTAGAAATGCACCCCAACAATGTTTGTTTGTTACATTGTTCATACCCAATGGCAAGGAGTTTTCTTAAACGCGATTTAGTTATGTGTTGTTAAGAACATTTGTCTTACCACGACTTGTTATATTTTGGGTTGGAAAACATAGAAATTAATTAGTGAAATTCGCACGTTTATGAATTTCTACTAATGCCATTACTTATATGTACAACTTTTCTTGTTAAATTTCTATAAGCAATAACTTTGTTAAGAAAATTTATCAAGTATTGTTTAAAATCTATAAATGATCTGAATAATCTGTAGGAGACAGCCCAACGACAATTTTTATAAAATTTTGATACATTGTCATAATTCTGAGTATTGTAATATAATATTTTTGTAAACGTGTTCGAAATTATATAATCGTTACAATTATAGAATAATGTTGTTCACGCAACACGAAAAATAAGCAAATCAAAAATATTCGATTTCTGATTTTCCACCGCCCGAATTTTTCATTTCCCAATATGTACATAACTACATACACATACATATTTTCAAATTCATGAATTGCAAAATAACTTTTTGTCTTCTTTCGTTATTTTTTTTTATCTTTTTGATTTATGCTTTTCATTTTTTTTGTACTTTGTTTGACTTTTTCGTTTCGACTGTTGGGATTTTTTTTTTGTATGCTGCCAAAAATGTTGACATCATGGAAATGGGTTTGGTTAAATATTAAGTCTCTTCAGTCTTATAGTATTGCGTATAGTTGTTAAATACATTTCTAAAATTTCAACTATATACGATGACAAACTATATATTGAATAAATAAATTTCTGTTAACGTCAAGTTTTAAAATATTATAGAAATTAATTTTATAGATCGTTGTTATATATTTATATAAAGCTACTGTCCACTAAGCTCGATTTATTTGGTCTGGTTTATTCACATTTTGCAATAGCCAGAATTATACATGGGAACTATTGCATGTAATATTGATTGACAACATTATAATCGTAGAGTTATTACTAATATCTAGATGAGCCTCCCAAACCAATATTTATATAATATATAGGTTGGGGGCTTATTAAAACAAAATACACGAATGCAGTATAAACCTCATTCCTCTTTTAAATAATGATGACAAATCAAAATAAAAAGTTTAAAGCACAAAAAAAAAAAAAATAAACCAACTCTAAAAATTAAAAACAAAACAAAATCTTATTTTACGGTTTCTAACCGTAAAATAAGATTTTGTTTTGTATCTTTTGTAAAAAAAAACACTTTTTCTCTTCTGTTCTCGTTTTGTTGCTAAATAAGAAGAAAAAAACTTTATTTCCGTTATTATTATTCTTTTAACAATTTTCTTCATCATTTTGAAAATCATCATCAAGAAAATTGTCATTTCATTTTTCGCTTTGACATGAGATGAAGCAAAACAAAAAATTGTTTTTATTGTTTAGCTGTATAGCTGTTGTTGTCATCATTGTTTGTTCCATCATTTGTTGGTAATGGTTTTTGTACGATTCGAGTTTTCTTTTGATAACATTTTATTTATCTTTTTATTTCGAGATTTCGAGTACAAAAAATGTATATCAATTGGATTATATGTGTTCTCTAATGCAAACATAACAAATTTGTATCTATTTAGGTTCAGTACGATAACTGTATACGATATAGATGTAGAAACATATTTTATTTTTACTGCAATGGTGGAGTACAAGTTTTCTATACATGTATAGTGTATTTTATTGGATACATACATATTGGAACGAGAAAACTTTAAGATCTCTTAACTTTTTGATTCAACGCGTCAATCGTCATTCAAAACTTATACAAAAAAATATGTTTCGATTTTCATGTTTTTGATTTCTCAAGACGTGGTATTACAACAAAAAGTTTTTCATTTCGATTCGATTCAACTCAAGAAGAGACTTTCTTTTATTCAATTAATCAGATATTTGTAACATGAGACTTGAATTTTTATAAAATAAACAAATAGTAAATTTCCTTTTTCTTAAATCAAGGTGGAGCATAAATGTATAAAATATTTTTTACTTTTCTAAATTACAGAACTGAACATTAATAATGATTGGTGTGGCATTAGTAATGCTTTTGAAAATTACACCTAAAACACTGCCCATCTCTGATTTAAATGATTTTCTGAGTCGAACACTTTGACATATTTAATTAATATCGAGTGACAACAAACAAACAAACTAACACCGAAGACTTTGACATTCTTTGTCAAGAAAACACGAGACTCCGTATGATAACTAATGCTATAAATACTTGAACTGATTTTATCAAATTCGTACTGTCTATTATTTCTCATATCACATAAAATTATTTAGGCATAAATTTAAAAATGTCATTTCAATAAATTTATCAAGCAGATGAACAATTTTTGTGGGAAAGATTACATTTGTAAACCTCCTCGAATCCGATTTACATCAATAAAAAAATTGATAAATATACTAAAACAACTTGTTTTCAACATCTTTCATGGGGTTGGAAACCTACAATGTATAACGAATATCTGATTATTAAAGTAACAACAAAATGATCTATGCAGTAATAGATTAAAATCGTGCACAATGTAGGTGCGTTCAAAATAAAATTATGGTTCGAAAATTTGAGACCGAATTCAATTAATTGTAATAAATTTCACGTAAGTGCTGTGCCCAGCAAAATTTAGTCGTTTGGGAATTTTCTCACAATGACTGGTGGACCGCATGTTATTTAACTGATTTTTGATGAGGTATTAAAAATAAAAGTGTGCTTTAAAAATAAAATCTAATAAAGGTGAAATTAATACATGTCAGAGCATGTAGAGTACGCATTTATAACTTTATGTACTCACAGGGTAGACACGATTTCGAGGTTGACCACGATGTTTTCAAACTAATCGGATATCTGATTAGATATGTTTACTGAAAAATAATAATGAACATTTAAATAATAAAAAAATAATAAATATTTATTTAAGGTACACTTAGTTTTTTTTCACTAGAACTTAGTCTTAAAATTACCAACTCGGGTAAAACATTTATATACGCTGCATAGTTTTTCAATGGCCATAATGGGAACCACAATATTATGTCTTCAGCATTAAAATTAAGAATGTAGTATCTGATTCTATTTCAAGTGTCATCTCTTCCAGAAATGGTGATATACTGAACATTTTGCTTAAAAGTTGAATTTGTTTTCTACATTATACCTGTTAAATTTTGAATTGTAGCTGGATGAAGCCAGAGCATCCTAAATATACAATTAAATGTACTTTAAATTTATCGAGCTTATTTATGGGGTCTAGATTTTCATACATTCCATAAGAACCAATGTAAAATTGATGATTTTTGGCTCAATTTTAATGAATGAAAAATGAAAACGAAAATTATTTGTATATCAATATTTGAATCAAACATTTTAATATAACATATATGAATCCGTCGAGAAAAAATCGTTGTGAATACCTCCGGATTCAACACAAGGTAACCATTCCTATATTTTTTTTTCCAAAATACAGTGAAGTTTCGTCGGCAAAGACATTGTCATTACAGCCGCTATGGATGGATGACGTACGAGGATGGTTGGCACTAGCGGAAATTACGTTTGACCTGCAAAAGACCACATACTCAAGGCAAAAGTAACTTCAAATCATATCGTCGATCCCATCGCACTTGTTCCAAACGACGATATCGGTAGTGTTAAGAAATCCACCCACAGAAAACCACTACGAGCAGCTTAAAACTATCTTATTAAACCGTCTCGCGACTTCAGACGAGAGGCAGCTAGAGGCATTGCTCAGGGGTCAGGATTTTGGCGACCGTAAACCGTCCGAAGCCCTCAGACATATCGAGAGTCTGGCAGGGAATAATTTCGGTGTTCCAGTTATCCGTTCACTTTGGACCCGAAATTTACATGATTTAATAAGAATTGCGTTAGCTGCCCAACCCGACTCGGTTCCTTTATCGACTCTATCGGATCGTATGCACGAAAACATCAGGTTGCAGCAACAAAATTTACACGCCGTCGAGAGACATTATAATCCTCCGGCATTGAAACCATTTTCACGAGTACGAGAGCCACGAAGAGCAAGGCCAATTCAGGACGAACAACCATCGACATCGTCATTTGACTCATTCGCGTCTCGCTTGACACGAATTGAGCAAATTGTCAGGCAATTAAATTTAGGTGCGCCAGCCCAACGCGGCAGACAATTTGCACGGCCAATAAACCGATCACGTCGGGGTCACCAATGAAGAAAGCGTATTGCTTTATGTAAATATTTGAATGTAATTGTAAATCCGAGTTGTTGCTGCTTGTTCTTGTAATCCACTAGGCCGGTTTCGATCTGATGATGATGACGTCTTTGAATGACCGTGTGATCGAAAAGATCAAATCCATCTCATCAGGCATATGCTACCGGACTTGATATTCACACTGTGCGATTCGTATATATATGTTTAGTTGTGACGCGACAGTACTAGTGAATTACAAGAACTTAACTCGAAATATTTTATTAATTAATTGTGGCGTGAGATAATTTTTATTTGTATTTGTTGGAGTTGCTCAAGAACGCCACAGATACCATATTAATTATTAATTATAATATCAACCTTCTTTTATAATAAATAATTTATTATTGTCTACTGGTATAACCTATAAAAATTTTGTAAACAATTTTTGACAGCAAAGAAAAATAAATAACACTTTTTAAGTTCGTTTTCAATGCTTGCTGCTTCTATATTTAGGATGCTTAGATGTAGCCTTAATGCCAGTAATTGAAATTTAGAGCCGTAAGAACCGTCACACTTTCAAAGAGTATTGTTTAGATACTGACGCAAATGAGCAGCTCAAAGATTTCATATATCTGGATAGAAATAATTCCGCATTTTGTGTACTGTTTTCTGGTTGCTTGACTTATTTATAACTGTCGAAATATACCCTATTTTTTTAAATGATTGATTTAAAGTAACTAAAAGTAAGGTGATCAGGCCAATAAAATGAGATATAAATCAACTTAAATATTTTAGGAATATATAATTTTAGACATTATAAAGGGTATCCTTGTATAAAAAGATGTTAGAAAGTATAACCTCGTTTTGGAAACCGTAAAATGTAATTCAGCCCAATACTTGCAATGAAATATAATTTCTATAATTGTTATAAACAGCAATAAATTATTAAAATATATAAATTATAATTATTATTAGATAAATTTAATACAAGTTTATTAGGTCAAACCATTTATTTTATTCGGATGCTATCGCAATCCACAATACACTAGTGGTAATAAAAATTCATACCCTCATAATTTTTGGTTATTGCAGTCATGTATAAATCAACAGATTTCCGTAAAATAACGTATATGAGAATTCAGATTATTCGGTTTAGCCGTTTCCTTACGACTGTATATAATTTATAGAATAGTTTTCTTAGTTACACTGTATTACATGTATATCTGTATGTATGTATTGTATTGTAAAAAAATGGTTCGTCTAATCAGATTGTTCTCATTTAAGTAGAGTGTATATATATATATATATATATATATATATATATATATATATATATATATATATATATATATATATATATATATATATATATATATATATATATATATATATATATATATATATATATATATCCACTATAGTACTATATCACATCACTATAAGCAACCGGGATCATTTTCATTCAAATAAAATTTAATTTTGTTCCATTTTATCAGATTATTACTGTGATCTTCCTCCAGGTTTTGCTTTTACATTTTAGGGAAACATAATCATAAAATAAAATTTCAACCATTTTATGCTGCTGCTTTCATTTTCGCTTTTGAATTTTAGTATTTTCAGTGTTTCGTGTTTTGAATTAATTATACTGTACCTACAAGAGTATATAGAGTAGCTGCTAACTATTGAAATAGTATACGAGTATATTGAAATGAATATTCAGAAATACACACACACACACACACATACACACTCACAAATAAAACTTGAAAATGAAAAGTTGATAAAATGGAAGAATCATTTTATCGTACCTACCTAGGCAAGGTATTGAATTTAATTGCTTTGAACATTTTTTATGTTGGTCTACTGTATGGTTTTTTTAACCTAATTTCTTCTTTTAATTAACTTCAACTACTCTATGTAGAATACCACGTAAATGTGTACTTAAGTACTTCTAGTTTGTTGATATATATACTGTCCACTGTAAACATAAGTAAATAAAAGGCAAAGCTATTTTGTTGTTTCAAAAGCTTAATATAATTTGGTTTATAAGCACTCGAAATTTTAAGAATATACCCCAAGTTATTAGTTTGAAATAGTAAAAGACTTATTGTTGACATATAGTGTAAATACATTACTTTACCATAATGTTTGTAAAAGGCTAGGTTTACAAGTTAGTATAGATCAGAATAGTAATTTGAAGCTTGGACTTTCAATATATTCCTATATTAAATACAGTATCACTGTAGTTGAATTTCCTACAATACAAAAGCTAAACCGAAAAATGAATTCTAAATAATTTATATAAATCTGTTTGTTTTATTTGCTATGGGATTTTTTGAAAAATACCATTCGAAACCAACTTGAGCGATGAGGTAAATAATCAAATAATTATTTAATTTAGATTCAATGGCTGCGGTCGAATAGTCGAGTAAATTAATTAGTTTAACAGTAGTAAGAAATGCTGGAATATATTTGTTTGGCATTTAATTGTTACCTGCAATTCGTAATTGCGAAACGGACCTAAAAATGTATCTTAAACTTTAGAATTCCTTTTATAACTTGGTGACCACATAGCAGTGATTTGTAAGAGGTATTTTAACATATTATACCGATTTGGTCAGAAACATTAGGATAAACGAGAATGAATTAATAACTGTCTATATTCATTAAAAATACGAGTAACGATAATTTTAATTTCGAACTAACAAAAAAAAAGCTCCAAATCATATTAAGTATTGCATAAAAATAAATATAAATTCATTATCGTATTGATTGGATAAAAATTTTATGCTTTTATCTGTATACACTCATATATGCATGCTTGTATAATCAAAATTCCAATTTTGTGTATTTATCCAAAAATCAATTTTATTATATAAAAACAAAATTGGAAATATTTTTCATAAATTTTCCATTGCAACAAATTTTAATTTGGACGTTAATTAAACTCTTTGGGAAAAGCAGGATGTATACTAATGCATTTGTAACAAATAACACGAAGCAAGCTTGTATACGAACCAATCTGTATAGTTTACGAATTATGATACCATATCCAATTTTTAAAGGATTTCCAATAGTAAAAATTTAAAATAATATTTTTTTATAAACTCTATTAATTATTAATATTGTATCTCATTCGTATATATTTGTTTGTATATATACACACACGCGAGTATGTATTCTATATTTTTATATACAATGTTAAAAATTAATAAATTTTATGTTTGCATAGTAACATTTAATATATGGAAAAATTCGTTTTAAATAGTTATACCCGTATTATCGAGAAAAACAGGAAAATGGTTACATATTGACTACAATGTTGGTCATATATAACCAGTGAAGTGTAAAGTAGTCAAGTACAGATTAGTAAGTAATTTTATAATTTGTTGAATAAAACGTCGGTTTTATAGATAACAATGTTATTCTAGATAACAATGTCGGTGTACGAATAGAACATATTCTGGTTCCTTATAGAATATAAATTTTATACAAAATCATAAATGATACAAAATGGTGCCGCATGAAGACTTGATCCATAACAATTTGAACATATATCTTTTTATTGGCTAACTCACATTTCTATTTCAATTATAAGAAAACAGAAAATGATAACGGCCAGCTCATTTATATGTACAGCGTAAAGTCCCTATTACTTCCAAGCCAAATTTGTTCTATACAATTTTCATCACGTAAACGTGTATCCATTTCAATCATATATATTAAACTTTCTAAAAAGAAAAGTTCATTCATAAATAAATGACCCATATCAAACTGTATGACTGGCAGTTTATACTTACGAACGTATATAATATATAAGATCTGTAAATCCAAATCTTTTATTTTGATTTGACGACAGAATCACTTTCATCTACTTCTAATCTAATCCGGTAGCTATACGTAAGTGGGTATCTAAGCAAAACTCGATTTTTTAAATAATATAACAAGAATTTATATAAGTTAAAATTATATATTGTCGACAGTAACACAATATAAAGCAAAATGTTATTAAGACAATTTTTGTTGAGGTTTTATTGATACCACATATATATTTTTGCTCATTTTATCTTAATTTTCATTTAAAAACAAACGTAAAATCCGATGTAAGTAGAAAATTTAAATTGAAAACTGCCATCGAAACAATTTTCTCTTGTGGTTTTTTTAATATGTTTATCTGTATATGTACTCGTATAATACTCGCATAGACTACATACTAGTAGTTTGACCATCCCGCAACTATACTGTTAAAAATAAATTTACGATGTTCTATTTATTAAAATATTTTTGTGGTTATACACATATAGTTTTCATTGTGTATTGCCCAATAATTATCATAACGCCCGATTATTCGACCATAGTATAGATTTTAGTTTGTTTTCATAAAATACTCGGTCGATTCGTTTGTTGGTTATACTCGGTCATTATACATTAAAAAATATAACCTTATATATTACAGTTCTATATGAGACACTTGGAGGTGTCAAAGTGTATACTTAAATTGTAAACCAAAGATTTCAAAAAGCTTGGTTCATGGTGAAGGCTTTGGCTTGAAGACTACGGTTTGGTTGCAGGTGATCTAGTTTTCATATATCATCAATCATAAATCTTTACAATAAATGTAATTTCATGAAATTATGGAAACTATGTGTCATCTAAGATAGTTATCACTATTCTTTTAACGTAATAGAAACGTTGTTCTCAATAAGTTTATAAATCAAATTTTGTTATTACTGCTTACTACTTTATCGTTTAAAAATATTAAAACCCAATTAATAACTAATTATATGGTTGAATGAACACATAAAATAGTATAAATCAATTAAAGCTCAAAACATTTACGAAAGCTTTGTTTGAAAGCTCTACTATAAAAGATAAATGATAAATCGGCAAGATCAATTCTTACGATTTTTCTACCTATTTGGGTTTTGTGAATTCATGTTACATAATACTGTACACAAAAAACTAAATAATCTCCATGAAATAAATATAAGCTTTTTAAAGATGTATGTTTGATCATTTATTTTGAATCATATATCTTGATCACAAAAAGGCAAATTACTTATGAAATTTATATTTGATTAAAAATCCGGTAAAAAGCTCATTTGTTTAACTTAAGTCTTTATTTTGAATTTGTAAACTTTTATGATTTTAAAACAAGTTATTCTTAAAGATTTATTTGTTATTTCTCATTACAGTCTGAAAGTGATTTTTTTCAAATGGTTTCGGTTAAAAAGTTTATTTTACTATTGTGAACCAAATTTTTTTGCTGGTTGTAGCTTAATGGAAACTCTATTCTCATCACACCGCGATCTCGAGTTCGATTCTCGCCGTTTGCCAAAAATGTACATGCACCACCGGATGACATAAACAGCGACAATGTGCACCAATACGTTAAAAAATTCATTAGTACTCGTTCATAGGATATTGTTATCTTGATAAATGCCACAAAATGAATATACCTTGTAGTATTATAGGTAAAAAAATGGTTAAATGAAAGTAGTAAAACGTTTCTTCATGTTGGTTAACTTAATTTAATTAAAGAATGTGTAAAGACGACTACCAGCTACGTCAGTATCCTATAGTTATTATAGTCTCTATATATAATTGATTCTGATATCAAATTAGAAGGATCACAGCAGGATGGAAGTTTTAAAGCGACTAAACGAAATATATAGTGAAAGCTCAAAATGTCAAAGTTAACCGAAGAAAACTTAACAGATAAAACCATTCTTATTAACAAATACCATTTTACAATATTTCATTTTAATTATTTTATAATTTTGAATTTATTATGAACTATACATGAGTATGGAACTTGCCATTACTTTCTATAGTCTAAAGAATTATAGTTTGACCAATTAGGAGAACAAGAGGTGATTAGTAGGCAAAAATGTTGAATTGTAATAACAGATATTTTTATAATTAAAACTGTCCTCAAATTTATTTTTGTCGATTGATGAGAGGTTCAGGAAACGCTTTCGTCTATTGTTCGATTTCTTTCCAAAAGTTATATAAGCAACATGTGATGCTTCCTACACAATCGTGTTATCCTTATATATCGTTATAAATCCCTAAACCATTTATACAATCAGAAGCAAAAGAAAAAAAAATCAATTTTAAACGATAAACATCTATTTATGATCTGATATCCCTTTTTTACCAGAAATGAAAATTTTCAATTATTATGTTTCCATTTGATTCCGTTTTCATGATAACAGTTAAGAAAGTTTTTTTTTCTACGTACAATAAGTTTAGTTTATACCATTTAATTCATATCAAACTATATTTATGTTTATGTATATATAAACGAATTCATTTTTATATTGAAAAATCGTTTTGTTTAGTTTTCCGTCAGACACATTTATACAAATAATTTTCCTTATTATGTTTCATTTTCCATTATACGAGCTACTATTCAAAATATATAGAATTGTAAAAATTGCAAATTATTCTTTTCAATATTTTGCCACAATTGTATATTCCATAACTGGTTTTGATGGAAAATTTTTGCCATTATTATGTTTGGTTTCTTACATACATAAAATGCTACTGCTGCAGCTTTCCATTTGTGTATTATCGAAACATTAAGCAGTGATACATTGTGTTACATATAGTATTATGATTTTATGTACAATTGCATTCAATAAGTTGAAGTTTTGTTTTATTATTGATGATATGAATTATGTTGTACATTTAGAGAATGAATGAAGCGTTATTATTGTTCAAATTGTCGTGGATATATACAAGAAAATTTCACTGATTCATCACATAATCACTTAATAAACGTATAAATAATAATAATAATTATTATTATTTTATTAAATTTAGAAATTATTCAAATAAGCTTCTTATTTTTAACATCATATATCACTTTTGTGTAAAAGAATTCGCTGGTCGGACCAGCTGCAATGTGAACCGATTCGTATGACATGATAGGAATGATCTCAATTTAGATTACAGCAATTTAAAGATTAACTTGCTGGGCTTAATAAAAAAAACAATTTTTTGTTGTTCTTATCTGTTATTTGTGGTTTTGTGATTGTATGGAAAATTTGTATGTCAAGTATGTCTGCATGGTAAATAACCGCTCTTCAGAAACTCTTGAAGTATTTCTGATTGCTTTGGGTTTCTCATTGCTAAATTGGTGCATTTGTTATGTTTAATATGAAAGATTTAATAGGCTACCAAGTGTACAATCTAATGTGTTACTGAAGTCAGTGGAGTTGATGTAGATTAATCGTTTTAGTGGTGCTTTTATATTGTTTAAATTTATTATAAGTGAAAAAAAAACAGAACACAGATTTGGTTTCGTTTTCAGTTATGTCTGAAGTATTGGTAAAATTGGTTCGCGCTTATTTAAATTTTATCTAAGCGTCCATGGTGCTAACCTAGGATTTCATTAAAGTACACAGAGTTTGAATCAATGCAGAGAAGGCAGTAAATTTACACGAATCTTTCTGAAGATGAAAGCTGGACAGCAGATGATGAAGTGTAAGTGATGTACGGAATCACTGGCAAGTCCCATGCAATGAAGATGACTTTTGAAACAACCATGGCCGCAGTAAATATAAAAACCAATATTCTCTAGTTGTCCTTTCTCAATAAAAGAACGCAATTGGTCAGTTTCGGGTTAACCCCTCTGACAAAGTATTTCGCATTACGACAAGTAGGGGTAGCTGACCACGCCAGCTTTAAATTCAATATGACAACGGTTTAAATTGTTTATTTCACTCGGAAAATAGTCGGCAATATAATTGCCCTGGTGTAATACAATGGTGAGAGGATTGTTCAAGGAGTTAAGTACGTTTTACTATATCCGTACAAAAATAATCTCTTTGTTCTCAAAAAATTTCACGCAGTGAGTAATCGCACTTAATTCCGTAGTAACCAAGGTCAGCACCCTGTTCCGAGACAGAGCTATCTGAAAAGAATTCAAGTGATTCGGATATATGTGTGCGCAAGTCTGGCAAGAACCATATATCCCTGGATAAAACACGTGAAATGAACTGTGGAAATCATAACAGGTAGAAGCTTATTAATAACCATGTTGATTTCTAGCATAGCTTGTATAAACTAGATTGAGATTTGATCTAAGGCCTGAAGTAGTGCCGAAAGTATTCTATTCCTCATCACTCGTCAAGCGAGAGGCAGCCAAACAAGCATAGCTTGTAACCCAAATGAAAGTTTGGAATTGGTATAGAGAAAATCAGCCCCATAGCAAGGAACGGAATTAAATCCATGGCTTCTGTTGTTTTGTAAGATTTTACTTTAACCCCTAGCCACCATACAACAAAAAAATAGCAGTGGATCTTGTAGTTCAAGATCCTGATGATTCTTCCGAGAAAGTTTAGGCTCGCATATAAACGCTTATCCAGACACCTGTTCTAGGATAAGAAGAGCATGTTGAGTTAGATCTGATAAGACATTCAGGTGCTTGCCTGAAACTTCTTCGGTAAGTACTCTGTCTTTTAACGAAATGTTTGCTGTGGAAAAGAAGATCCAGTGATATTTTGTGCAACGTCATTTTGCATACAAACGAATATTTGCGCTAAATCTTCTGTTTTATACGTACTGTGCTCTTTGTTAGACCAGACTGTATAATGTTTGAAATATAATAAAACAAAAAGTCGTAAAATACTATTGTTTTACTGTTATAAAACACTAGTATTTATGTTTTATATACAACTAAACAAGATAAAATATTTTTAGTCACAAGTCAAAACTAATATAAATGCCATTACATTTCATAATACCATAATTTTAAATGACATACTCTAATAACTTTTTGTCACCATATAAACTATAAATTTAACTATTATCTAAATAAAATAACCCATAATATAGTATAGATTTAGACTATTTATATAAATAATTATGACAATACACATTTATGTACTATGTTTATATATGAGGACTGAACAAAAAATTGAAAATTTAATTCAATGGAATTACTCGTATCGAGAACTAAAATTGAACAAAAAAACTATTTTTATTGAAATTTTAGTACGTACTTCTAGCACACACACACATACGTACGTATGTAACACAGTGTATATACATAGCCACACGAATGGTATTATTATGTATGTCGGTATTATTTTTATGAACACATTATATGCAAATGATGGAAAATAATAGAACTAAATTAGGCTTTTCCTTTTGAACAGTGAATACAAACAAAAACAACAACAATATATAAATATTATTATTATTTGGTCATTTTCAATTTGTTATATGAATATATATTTTTTGTCCAGTTCATTGTTATTATCAGATTTTATTACTACTATACTGACATTACTATTATTATCACTATACCAACGAGTATTCTTATATATTGTATTGTTCTGTGTTTAAAATACATTGAATTTGATTTTAATCGTTTATTATACGAACGAGTACATTTACTTGTTGTTCATTTGCCATGATCTGAATGTGTATATACGTTTCAGCATTATACATATATCTATAGCCTTTTCTAGATGTGATACTAGTGATAACAAAACATCTATATTTTCTTTAAAAAAAATCTTGAAGAAAATTTGAGTTCAAATGTTACAAAGAGTAGAATGAGTGACACAAAACAAGGCCTATAATTATAGTTTTATATTGATTGGACTATTCACACATTAAGGAACGAATATTGGAAAAAATAGAATGAAAATAATTGAGTTTTTATCGGTTTTGTGTGTGTGTGTGTGTGTATGTTTTGAATAAAATAGTCACGTTTCGTGTGTGATATAGACGAATTGTTATTTTGAAATTGATTTTTTGACTTTTGTACTCTAAACCTTATTTATAGCCAATATAGGCATCGAACCAAATGACATCGTATCGGGTATAGGTTGTAGGATTTAATTTAGTCAAACAATCGATCTTTTATCATTCATGCGTGCTTATCTTATAGCTATAATTCGAAATAAATAAAATTTATTATCAAAGTTTGATTGTCAAATTCGATATAGAATTAAATATGATCATAATAAATGTCAATGCTTGTCTCAAAGTGGTATACGTTATAGTTTCAACATTTAGTCCTCTTACAGTTTTATTGGAGTTTCAAAGTTTTGAAATTACTGTAATTTAAATCGTTAGAGGGGTAACCAATACATTCTGGTTATCGAAACTCAGATCATGAATCTAGGTTATGTGTTAAAAATCTAGGTTATGGTATAGTTGCAAATATTCCTTGTTATATCTTATAAATACAAAGAGTGATCAAAAATTAAAATTTAAGTCTAATTTATTTAAGTAAGGTGTTTGCTATAGTGTTTATTTTTACTAGGTATAATGTTTTTCTTGGTCATTGTTTAACCATCAGAAGATCACTGATCTATTTTGTTGTTGATAAGAATAATAGTTCTATCTTGTGATTCTCGGTATGTTACCTTTACTTTATGTTTGTTTGTTTTCTTTTCTGGTTTTTGATGCTGACTGGCAGGACAGTATTAAGGTTATCGAGTTTCAGGTTAAAGTCTTAATGGTCACTTAAATTTGCACTAAAACTAATTTTTTTTGAAAATTACTTTATATATTTTTGGATTAATTTTAACAGTTATTTCTCTTGGACTAACTTAACTTTTGAAGATATGATTTTGGAGATATTGTTCTGATCAGTGATGTGTCATTTTTTTATTTAAGTTATATGTACTCTACACAACGTCTATATTTTGACGTACCATTTTTCACTCAATAGTATATATAACTTTATATTTGTACCTAGTTTTGTTGAGCTCATACGACCATTAGTTTAGAATAAGTTCGAATTTCGGTACAAAGTTGTAGGTTTATATAAAACTTTGTTTCTCTTAACTCCTTTAAATTTTTTTTTTACTGCCTATGGCTTTTATTCTTAAATCTTTCCTACATAGGAAACTTACAATATGTAATCAAATCTTAAAGGCTAATATAAATTCAATTAATAAGACCTTAACCTATGTTAGTTCTTAATATTAATACTGTGCACTCGGTAAATTCTGAATTACCTAGCTAGATCCAAAGGATCCATTTTTTTAGTCGTCTATTTCTTGGCCTATTTAATAGTTCCCTGGCTAATTCGTTGGGATGACAAACAAGTTTTAACTGGTAGTTTTTGCTGTACTGATGAATTGTATCGTTTACGGTATCGATGAGTAAATCACGCCGAAGGTTTGCATTGCGTACATACCAGGGTGCGTTCACCATTGTTCGAAGTATTCTTGACTGCACTCTTTCCAGTTTTAGTATGCTGGAAGAACATGTGGAGCCCCACAACTGAATACCATATGTCCAGATCATTTTGTACAGCAAGACCTTACAGTCTAGACTTAATTTTGAGTGTTTTCCAATCAACCAATTTAGCTTCAATGTGTTTTTTCCACGTGAGTCTTCTATCTAAATGAAGTCCAAGATATTTAACACTTTCGTGTCGTGGGAGAGTGATGTTATTTATTCTGACAGGCGGACAGGTGAGTTTACGGCGTGTGAATGTAATGTGCGTCGATTTACGCTCGTTGGCCTTAATTCTCCATTTTATTAGCCATTTTTTGATTTTGTCTAACTGGTCTTGTAGAATTCTTGTTGCTATCGTAGGATTTTGGTGGACAGCTAGGATTGCAGTATCATCCGAGAAAGTAGAGACTTTCACGTAATTTGATGTTGGTAAGTCTGCTGTATAGATCAAGTACAACACTGGCCCCAGTATACTGTTTTGAGGTACTCTTGCTTGAATATCATATAAATCTGTGGATCCGGAATTATATTTCACCAAAAACTTTCGATTGAGCAAGTAATTTTCAATAATTTTACAGAAACTTGACGGTAATTGTGCTCTAATTTTATGTAGAAGTCCTTTATGCCATACCTTATCGAAAGCTTGGGCTATATCTAGGAACGCTGCAGAGCAATATTTTTTTTTGTTCAAGGGAGTTCCTGATTTCAGATACGACTCTGTGAACTTGTTCCACGGTTCCGTGATCTTCTCTAAATCCAAATTGATGATCCGGTATGATTTTTTTCTTGTTCAAAATTGGCTTAAGTTTTTGCAAAAGCATGTTTTCGAAAAGCTTTGAGAGAGTTGGTAATAAGCTAATTGGGCGATATGAGTTAACTTTTGTTTCATCTTTGCCAGGTTTTGGAATCATTATAATAACTGAAGTTTTCCAGATTTCTGGATAAAATGGCCTGTTTTCATTATAGCGTTGAATATATAAGTTATTAGTTTGACAGATTTATCCGGTAGATTTGACATCATTTTGTCATTTATCAGATCATGTCCGCTTGCCATTTTTACATCGATGTTGTCCTTGATCGTTTGTTTGAAATTGCACCACTTGTACTTGATTGGCTTGCTGTCAGACGTATCTGCAAAATTGATTAGATTTTCTCGATTTCTAACTAGCTCGGTAGGTGTAAACACTTCGCTAAGGTGTTTTGCAAATATATTTGCTTTCTCTACATCACTTCTTGCGCAGCTTCCGTCAGAGAGTCGTATTGGAGGGAATGAGAGTGTTGGTCGTTTCAGCTTACGTGTAGCTTTCCATAATGAGAAATCCGTTGCTTCAGTAGCTGTAAGGCCCTTGAGATAATGTTGAAGCTCTGCGTCATGTTTATTTAACAGAGCGATTTTCACCATTTTAGTCGCTTTATTTAACCTTGATTTAAGAGTAGCTGACCTGTAGAGTTGCCATTACCTGCGTTTTGAGCGCTTCGTCATTAGTAGTTGTTGAATATTCGGAGAAAGTTTACGTTTCTTAAAATTAGCAGACTTGATCAGCGTTAATCGAGGTAGCGATCTTAGCGGCTTGTTGTAGAATACTAGTTAGTTGTTGAACCTCTACGTCAATTTCATAGTTTGTCTTTAATGGAATACTCAATGAACACTTCGAGCTTATTGTAGACTTTAATAGAGACCAATTAGTATGTTGATTCATCAGGAATCTAGATGGCTCTAGTTGTAGAACTTGCGTGTTAAGAGTTATTAATACCGGAGAGTGATCAGAAGACAAATTGTAGCACGTTTTGGCCTTTACTAATGTTCTAGGTATACCCTTTCTTACACAAAAGTCAAATAAATCGGGGATTTGTTGCCTGTCAGTAAAATTTTATAAATATGTTTTATGCACTTTTGGGATTTTACATGTAAAAACACTTTTTATGCAAATATGTAAAAAACCGCGTAAATTACATAAAACGTAGAAGACAACACCATTCGCAGTGTCATCTGTTTAAAAATGTCAAACATTTATCAACGTATTTGCAAAATCAGTTAGTTTTCGGGTCCACGTCATTAGTTGAACAGCGATTTTGTCACCGTTTTTTACCGAAATAAACCTGTTAGTAATTTTATCTAAATCAAAAAGTATTGTGACATTCAGTATGAATTTGAAATAATGGTACACAGTTAATTATTTCACACATTCTATTCGTAAAATAGTAAGAAGATATCTTAACGTAAAAGTATAAAGAAGATGGTACTTTAATTACAATTACATTTAAATTGCGATGGCACGTCATTTTTTTTACATAGAATCATTTTTTACATATAGAATGTAAAAAAATCCTTATGTAAATTACACGTATTTTTACACGTATAATTACCTACCCTTAGATTATAATATCGCGCAAAAATCTATTCAAAACCAACAAGGTCAATCAATGACAGTAACTGTGCAAGGCCTTAAGCTCAAAACGAATACTCCAGTTTTTTTTTTGAAAAAAACTGAATAACTAAATTCAATTATAACATTATTTGCAGACAATAATGCCTCACCAGAATTAGGAGAAAGTAAAAAAAGTAATAAACGTATAAAAAGCTCAACAATAATAATAAAACGATAATAATAATATCCTAAACTTTCTCAATAATTGACTTTCATTCATTCATTGGATTTTTTGTGCTTTTTTGTTTTTCTCTTCAAGCATACCAAATAAAAGTTTTTATTTGTTTTTTTGCTGTGTGTGCGAGAGGTAGAAATTTATATTTACAAAAAACTAAAAAAAGCTTTTGGTTATATTTGTTAAAAAAAAGCTTTTTCCAATGTTTATTAAAAAAAGCAACGAGTTTTTTATCAATTTTATACTTTTGTTATGGTGAATAACTATAAATATATGTGTTATTATTATTATTACTATATTATTAAAATAATAATAAAACTTTTAGGTTTCTCGAATTTATTACTTTATGTTAAACTCTCATATATAGTTTTAAAATTTCCAAAACTCAAATTTTTAAAAGTTTGAGTGAAACGACGCAAGCATCAATTTTAGTGTATTGTAAAAAATTTTTATTATTTGAATCGTATCAATATGAGAATAAGGAATTATTTTTTATAGTCCGCCTGCGTTTTTCTAAAAAGTTCTAATTTCTACATATTTAGCTTTATCATAATGTCAATGAATATTTTAAATTTTCACTTTTCTAGTAAATAAGTCTTTTGAATAAATTTGTGTTGATATTGAAAAATTAGTACATAATACACAACAAAATAATTGACACAACAAATAATTTTAATATATTTTGTTGATTTTGATTATTAACAAAATAATTGAGAATCTTCTCAGTTTTAAACATATTCTATATGCGTGAGACAGGTTAAAGTTTGAGACAGGTTAAAATTGTGATAAAATACGAAAATTATACTTGGTGGAAGAAAATGATTTAAAATGTGACACAGTTCATTAACACGTTGGTTGATAAAGAAAGACGGATGACGAATACAGATGTCTAGACATGTTTATATTTTTAATCCAGATCGATACAGTTATTTATTATATACAATTAGAATGAAAAGTTGTCTAGTTTTGGTATATGGAAAATGAACGTTTATTTTGACAATGCGGTATTTATTTCTGTTAATATATTAAAATGAATAATTGAATCTACAAAATTTTCTAGGTGAATACACCTACATCACATAACAACATGTACTGTGTATACCATTTATGTTTTTAATTTAAAGTTTCTTAGAATTTTTATATCGCAGGGATGTTATTTTGTGGTTGCTTCTTTAATTTTTAATGTTTGTTAGGGGAATTTAAATATTACGAAAACCACCCAACAAAAATCTTGTGTATAATTCGCATGTCTGTTATATTATACTGAACGCACAACAATATACTTAAAGTTTATTAACATGAATCTCAAGGTAACCGACTCGACTCATATTATCAATTCTTGACTATAAATATATTATTTTTGTTTCTATTTGTTGTCCGATTTTTTCCAAAGATAAGATTAAAATAGTCTAACTAATCCGTTTAGTTTTAAAAGGTCAATATATTTTTAATATACCAAAAAAAAATGTGATTGGAATAATGTGTTTCACAAACAATACATGTTTGGCAATGTTAAAGTTCTTAAGCCGTTCAAAATATAATGATACATGTATATCCCTGGATGATACAAAATGTGTATCACAACATTCGGTCGCGTTTATATATGTATGTATGGCCAGGGATTTTAATTTGAAGATAAAACGAGTTGTAGAGTTGCATACAAATTTTAGTATATTTTTTCAATTCCAAACATAAAATTATCCATTTTCACTAAATCCAAAATCCATAGAAAACAGTAAAGGATAACATTGCTAATACAATTTCTATACTATATGTATTGTGTAAAATAAACAAGGTGACTACTAAGCGAAAGTATTATCGGATTTATTTAATTTGAATTACAATTGTTTTTTGTATTTATACTCTATATATATTTGTATTTCGTTTCGAAAATCCTCAAAATCGGTTTAAGATATGAACGAGTGTTGTATAAATACGATATACTATAGTACATACACTGCAGTTCACTTGAATAGGAACGACGGGTTTTTTGGTATATTTCGAAATCGATCCACCTTTTTCAATATTTTTTTTTTACAGAATTATAAGTTTTGATTATGCAATTTCTTGTTTTTTTCTAAAATAATGGTAAATTTGAATGTTCACTTGAATAAGAACAATTAACTAATCTTAATAAAAAGTTATTTTATTGACTAAAAATTTAATTAAATTCGATTTATTTTTTAAAATTAATTGAGTTTACATGGTTTTAATAATATGTACTAAAAAAATTAAAGAAGGTGGAATTAATTACACGGTTCAACCACACATACAGATTAAAAACACCCAATCGTGATTGATGAATTGTCACCACCTCGGAAATCGAACCCGAGACCCCCGAATGACAGAGCAAGTACGTTACCTTCTCTGCCACAAGAGCGACCAATGTGTACTACTGTACTAATTCCCTTATTAAAAATAACTTCATAGAACCATCTTGAGATAGAGTCATACAAAAATTTTAAATAATCTAAAGAAATTTGGTTCCAGGCTTTACATTTATCGCCTTAATAAGGCTTTCTTTACTGTCGAATTGTCGACCACCTTCGTGAACTTTCCGAGACAGCCAACCCTACACGTTTTCCATGATATTGAGATTATGTTAGCTGTATGGATAGGGACATTATCTTGCTGATATATCCATGGCAATGGCCCAAAAGTATCATTTAAGCGGGGAAATGCTTCTTCGAGGAAGCCCTTGTAAGTTGCTGCGGTAATTTTTCCGGTTGGAAATGACCAATCTCCCGGACCATAAAATGATATAGCCTCCCACTCCATAACGCCTCCTTCCCGGCACTGGCGTTTTGCTAAAAACTTTTCCTTGTGAAAATAATAATTAAGTCCATCGGGGCCATCGAGGTTAAATTTCTTCTCATCAGAAAAAACGACACGTTTAAATTGTTCAGTCCATGTCTAAGCGGCCTCGAGAAATCTAACCTTTTCTGTTTCCTTTCCTGATTTAGGTGGTTTCTTTTGGAGCTTTCTTCGAATAAAGTGTTCTGCTTTTTTAATCACTCTCCATACTGTTATTCGGCTGGCCTCCACACCAACTCAAGCTTTAATTTTTGCACAAGATAGTGCGCAATTGAATGCTGCCCTTAGTATGGCCTGCTTGTCGGCTGCAGATGTAGCCTCAACAGTTCGGCCTTTATTGTTTGAGCATATTCTCTTGGATTTTTTGTAAAATTGAAAATAACAGTCTTACTTCTCCCTATTTTATCGGTAATTGCTTGTAGAGAATAATTTTCGCTGTGTAATACTTGACTTTGGGCTATTTTTTCCTTACTAAGTTTTTTTCCTCGACCCATATGTAATTATTTTTATGTTAAATTGGTAACCTTTTTTAAAAAAAAAATAATTTAATTTAAGTTTAAGAAACAAACAAAAATCACACTTTTTAAGAAAAAACAAACTTAAATAAAATTCTTCTGGCCTACTAACTAATTTTTATTTAAAAATTATGTAATTTTAAACAAATGCTAATCGCGCAAAACTCAATCTTGGAAAAGTTGGATCGATTTCGAAATATTCCAAAAAACCGTCGTTCCTATTCAAGTGAACTGCAGTGTATATATTTTTTTAAACAGAGCTGTGAACCAGTTGTTGATCTGGGTAATACAAATATAATTATAAAATCTTATTTTCTCCTTAGACAACCAATATCGGTTCGAACTTCTGGTCACTGATAGAATCACAATTTTAAAAGAACAAGAAAATTACATTGTAGTCATGAGACATTCTGCCTTAAACATTTTTCTACGTTTTACTTTCATATTAGATAATCTGTTGGGTTAGGACGGGAACGAACAAAGAAAAAGAATCAAAACCGGTTCAATATATGTATAGATGTATATAGGAAACACCATTACAACAAAAATAATATATGCATAATAGATATCCTTCCAAGATGTTTTTATTTTGAATTTGAATTAAGCTTACAAAGTTTTTTCTTTATTTTTTTTTAAACTTAGTAAATTTCATTAAGTTACATATAAGTACGTTGTGAAGATAGTTATGCTAAGTTCGAAATAGGAATAAAATATTTTTGTTGCAGTATTTTGTTTTAACTAATGAAATATTTAAAGGGTGTAAGAGAAAGTTGTTTTTATTGAGTAAAAGCTTTTGTACTTCTTGAATTATGTACAAAATATTCAAGTTCAAAATATTTAAAAATTTAGAGTCTCATTCGAAATTGACTTACAGAAACCTTATACTGAAACAATTAATTAACAATAATTCTCATATTATTTAAAAAAGTGAAGTTTTCTTTAATATATCCTGATTCTGTATTTAAAGGAGTTAATCGGAATAAACTGATGGAATTGGTTAGATATACTAAACGTCAATTTGACCAATTAGTCAATTTGCTTAAAAGCACAGCAATATCGTACGTGAATGATCGCCTTGTATTTTAACGATAATCGAGCTGTTTTATATCGTAAATGAGATGAGATAGTAACTAAATAAATTTAATTTGATTTCAAAGTTCATTAAGACCAATACCATTTTTGTTTTAAATCGAATATTAGTAAGTTTGTTATTTGAATAAAATCGTTCGCTTCCAGTTTCCATAATTTCTTCGCATCAGCATGCTTAAATATAGATGTACAGTAATATCGGGAAGTGTGAATCAAATTTCGGTATACTTCCAATCTGTTGCATAGCATATTGTATACTCCACAACTTCGTTCGACTGATTCTCTATCAACTTCTCGCTAGATTTTTTCATTTTTATTTCTAATGTTCTTATATTTTCCGATGCGAAAGACATGAATGATTGTTTTGAAAATTACACTTAGAGTTTGGCTCCTACTTCATCATCACTAGAATTATCATAAATTTATCATTGATTCCATACATAGAACACCATAACGTGTTAGACCCTTCATTCAAATGTTTTGAATGTTTTGCTACAAATTTTGCTCATGCCCTGGAAAGTTTTTAAATATAACAATTTGAAACAGCTTGGGATATTTTGTGCCGAGTACACATGGTATTCACGATGTTATCAACCACATTTTGCACGAAACACCTTAATTAAGGCAGCAGAAAAAGTTATTAATTTTGACATACATTTTTTTTGCTTTCTTATTTAATTAATCATGCTTGGTCAGTAGAGATCCCAAGTATGTTTCATATGAAGTGAAGATCACAGCGCTAATAAAATGTGCGCAATACAGCGCATCTCATCGCACACTTTATTCTATTATATTTTATTATTCAATAACAACCCTTTTTTGTTCAACTAAGCTAATACCAACAAGGAGTACATGTGTTTACAATTATATAAAACGATGCTACGAAGATTCAGAATATACTAACGCTCTTTTCCATTTAAATGCTTTTCTTGTGTTTGTACATATTCAAGTTTCTATTATATACGACTACAATACAATACAAGGATACATTTTTGTTTCATAAAGTTTTCTATAATACTTATTCCGTCAGTTTTCGTTTTCTTTCGAGGAAATGTAGATATATTTTCTTTTGTTTATTTCAATTTTCTTTTCATTGTGTGTATGAGTGTTCTATATACTTATTTAGACATAAGACATATCTTTCATGGTATATTCAATTCAATGGTGTATATAGTCTGTGTATTATTTATGTATATACCTTACATTATATTAAAAGCTTCGTGTATGTAGGAGTGTGGGTTAAATGATTATTCAACAATTTATCTTAAGACAAACCGACTGTTGCCTCATCACAAAAAAAAATATTTTTATTTTAAATTAAAATTCGATTTTATATATCAATTAAACTCCCAATTCTTTACCGTTATAAATATAAATATATTTGATTTAAATTTTAATAAAATATCCTAAAAGCACAGGAATACGGAGATCATATTTGTTGCATTACGATTTCCATATGTATAAATACGTTTTCAAATCGAATTTCCATTCGTTTATTCTTCTCCCTCACCAAAAGAAAAGTAAATTGAACGATAATATTTATTTTCATTATAATTTTTCATAAAAATATATTTGTACCAAATCCATATATAATGTCGACTATAAATATAAAATTCATATTTCATGATAAATTTTTATATAATTTTTTTTGATTTTTAATTTTCAATTTAAAATTTTGAATATGATTATTTTTGAATGTTTTTATGCGGTTCGGTCGTGGTGTATGATATTTTTTTTTTTGAATAGTGACGTATCGTGAGTATTATATTTAAATTTTAATTCAGATATTTCCTTATTTATCAACCATTGCAGTTCGTACTACAGTACTATCTGTCAATGTTGCAATCGTAAAACTTCAGCTTTGTATTATAAAATTTGGTTGAAGGAAACCAACGAAAAATTATATTTTATTTAAAACTGACTCCTTAAAGGTATAAAATTCTGTCCTCAAGATAAACAAAATAAAAGATAATTTATTTCTGTAACATTTTGCGTTTTAAAGCACACACTTTAATTTTATTCTAGAGTATAGAACGATATGCACACCAGGAAAATAGATTTTGTGTGTCTATACAATATACTTTTATAGCTTAAGCTTTTTTGTATAAATTTATATAAAAGCACAAGAAGAATAGATACTTATATAATACCAGAGCCATCTAAATTTTACAGAGCCGAAATATTAAAAATTGAGCTTAAATTAGAGGAAGTAAAATAGAGGAAAAAACGTAAATTCCCATACAAAATATATGGAAAGTAAACATTTTTTTAAAATGAAATATTTCAATGAAAAGTATGACAAAATAAACATTTTAATGTTGAAATCATATAAAAACTATTTATATAATATATCATTTAAATATTTTTGAATAAAATCAATTGAATATAATATAAATAATTAAATAAATAAATCATTAAATTCAAATATCGCATTAGAACTTTTAATATGTATACGCACAAATACATACATACTCGTATCATATGAAAAAAATATATTCTCATTTATACGCATGAGCAATATGAAATATCGATCGAGTACGATCAATGACAACAGAGTCATCTCTGGAAAAATTAAAACTACTACTAAAAAGCTACTTTGTTTTTGACAAAAAACTTTTTGATTATCAAAATTCAAAATTTCGAAATTAATCCAAACTAATGTAAAATAAATAAATAAATTTAATTTAGATTTAAAATATACACTCATTTACTTAAACGTTTATCTAAAAACGGTCAAACTACTAGAATCCCACTATAATTCTATAGGAATTAAAACTAGAATCGTACAGTAGAATTATATTGTATTAAATTTTATCATAAATGTTATTACATTTTACAGGATAAAATACTTTAACATATTCTAAAATCCGTATGAAATCGAGTATTTGCTGATAAAATTGTGTGTTTTGTCAAGAAACTTATATATGTAAGAATTTTAAGGTTAGCATTTTTTTCGAGTTGGAGGAAAATTTGATTTTATAAAGATATATACGAGTATGTATGTATGTATATATGTATGTATATATACTTACATATAAAATTTAACCGTTAACTTGTTAGCTTGAATTGGTAAAACCAAATCCATTAGAATTTTTTTTTAAATCTAACGACTTTTTGGATAAAAAAATTACGCCCAGCTGACATCTATTGAAAGATCGTAAGTACTAAAACGAAAGTACTAAAACTTAACATTTTACCCTGAATAAATTAAATTTAAATAGATTTACTTTTATCTATATTGAATATAATAATTATAATTAATAATTATTATGATATGTGAAACAAATAAATTAATTTTATTATGAATGTCAGATGTCTCTTGTAAAGCTTTTCCGCCATGTCATGTTTCTGGTTTGTTTTTTATAGTATAGGGTACACCTATAAACATTCCATCAATTTATTATTTTATAATTAAAATTATTTTTTTGACAATAATTATGTTTTATTTTTATAATTTCTAGAATATAAATGTATTTCAAAGAAGTAACGGTTATTTTGATTCGAAATTATATGAAAATTATGCAGTCAGATAAAAATAAAATGTGCTGTTCGTATGGAACACCCTATTTTTTTTTTATTTTTTAGTTTCGTTTTTAGTAGGTAACACTAAAGGCGCAAAATCATTTTTTTATTATATAATTAAAATTATTGTTTATTGTAGTTATTAAATTTTATTTATGTGCAAAAACATAATTTCTTATGTCTCAATATATTTCAATACAGCTACGGACATTTTGCTGCAAAATAAAAGTAAACGTGTGCGGTTAGATTAAAAAAATGAACTGCTCTTATTGAAATCTTCTTTAACTTTAAAATCAACATCACATACACATATACATATTTTACTGTGCATTCAATATTGTAAATTCATATTGAATTTTAATTTATGTTTTATTAAATTATTAAGATATTTAGGTAACTGATTTTCAGATATGATTAACTTCAACATTTTATGTACTTAACACTGTAAAAACAGAAATCAAATATATAATTTTTTATTGATAAAAATTATTTCGAAAAATGTGATTTTTACATTGATTCTTATGGGAAAATGAAAAATGTACCTCCTCTAAAAAAAGCTCAACAAAAAATACGTCATATTATTACGGCTCTAATAAAGATGGCTCTGATAATACACTCAAAACTATACTACAAACTTAAAGTCAACTCTATACAGTATTTTTTTACAAATTAAAAAAAGAAAACCGGAGAAAAATTATATATTCAAAATCAGTAGATTGCGAACGTAAAATTAATTAAATGGAGTCTCAACCTTTATGTATACGAGATAAGGTGATAAAAAATACACAATTCCTTTTTTATTCACGATGTTTCTAGTTGCTTCTATATCATCTTATCTATCTCATTTTATATTTAAATGTTTTCGTTATTACGTAACTGTACGTAACGTGCAGATGAAAATTGTTATTCATTCTACCGATACTGATAACTCATTTTAAGGAAATTATTTACGATGTACGAGTACATAAAATTATAAAATGGTAGAATGCAAAGTTTAGAATGCAATCTTATCATTAATACTTAGTTTAACAATTCACAACTATTTCTGTAATTTTTGCAAACAGATTTTAAAACGATATTCGATGTGTCAGAAAAGCTCAGGGGTTTAAATATTAATTATAACTAACGTCCTTCAGTGTATTTGTTTCTTTGTTTGAAAAGAAAATAAACAAACAACGTAAATTTTATTATTTTTCGTCTGAAAGCTTTTAAATCATTAAAGAATGTAAAACTTTTCCCCAATAAGCATAAACAAGTTGATTATTTTATATTATCGGTCAGAAGAATTTCATGTTAAATCATTTTTAACTTTAATTCTCGTAACATTATAACTATCGGCACCAGGACTCTGGTAACATTGAAAATACTGGGTTTTTCATAAAGGTCATACCATCCGAAACCTGGTATTTTAATAAATCACGCCTAAGCTTCGAAATAACGTGTGCATATACATCTCCATACACAAATAAATTCATCTCAAAGGAATACGACATTTTAGGCAAATTCTTTTTTATTATTTTTGTTACGCAATCGGAATTCGATTACGCTTACAAATGACATAAAAAGTGGAACGAAAGTATAAAATAAAAATCGAATCCTAAATAAAAAAAAATACATTTTCGTATAGAAAATCGGAAGGAAGGAAAAGGGATATTTTTTTATTGATTTGACAAAATATTTATATACAATCTCTTAAATAAGCAGCACTACAATACCAAACGTTATGTTAGTATAAACTAAGGCACAACACACACACACACACAATTTTTCAATTTCGATTTTTCCTTTTTATTTTTCATTTATCATTTCCCGCTTTTTTCGATTTTTCTATATAAAAAAATTTATATATTTGTTGTTGTGTTTTGATTATTAAATGTCGATTAAAAATTCTATTGAAGCACAAAACGAATTCAACATAGTACATATATACGACATATACCCGTTTATACAATAATAATAACGAGCGCAGAATTGAGATGAAAAACGAAATGGAAAATTTTAATAACAATTGTGACATTTTTCATTTAAGTATTTTTCTTGAGTCGTGGCGGTGTGGTGCAGATGGTTAGATCTTGGTCCTTTATTATTCTAATAAACAGAAATCATATTTCACAAGATTCCAATTTCATTTTTATTTTCATTTATATACAGTATCATTGTTGTCGTGTGTATACTTTCATTTTTAATGATTAATTTGAAATTACAATTAGGGAAATATTTAGGGAACACAAAAACAAAACGTTACTCGCAATGACGTACACAGTGGACACAATAAAGTAGCTGTTCGAGAGTGCCAATTCTCTTGGGTAAGTTATTATAATTATTTGCTCGAAAACAGCGAAATTGAATATGAAAGTGAGATTCTTGGGAGTTGGGCAGCTTGTGGGTGTTTCCCTTAATTGCCGAGATAATAAACTAAAAACAAAAAGGTTAACCATGACATTTTTCAACATTTCAAATGTTATTTATGTATTTATACGGTTCATGTAATTTATATAGCAGAGGTAATTAGTGATCTTTTTTATTTGATGAAATGCATATAATTAACAAGGGCTACTAAGGACAACATAATGGTTGTTAATGGTAGGGGAAAGTTAATCCCTTTAAAATGTAATGTAGTTCCATAACGATTTTATAAGGATTTAATATAGTGCCATTATGAACTATGTATCACAATCGAGTATGATTTGTCACTCCATAACTATAATTTTTATATAAATTGCGCTGATGCCATAGAGAGAGACAGAACCAATATTCTATTATAATAACTTAGAACTTGGAATAATTTGTTCTTTATGTTTAAGGATGTGATTGTATTATTCCTATTTTTTGCTAAATGATATGGGGGAGTGACTTCGTTACCTCCAAGGAGATACCCTTAAGAAAAATATCTATAAATGTAAAACATAATTAGGACAGTAACGAATACTTAAATTGGTTCATCATCATTATGGTAAATACTCAACAACTGTGCTACATATAATATATAAATACATGTATGTATATATATTGGTACTTTTAATTTTTTTAATGCATAAAAAATAATTTGGGTATTTTATTATAATCAATGTTACACAGCCGAGCATGATAAAATTATCTATATGTATATCGTTCGTTGTACGATATACATTTTTAATGGTGGATATATTTATGCAAATTTTATAATTATAAAAATATTACTTTGTGGATTAAAGCAAAATCTAGATTGGTTTTAATAAAAACATATAATTTATTTTTTGCATAAATCGATTTTTGTATTGAGTATCATATATACCGAGAATACGAATAAGTATCGTCAAAGTAGAAAATATATATATGTTGAGTAGTCTGATATTAATTACGAGAGATAAATTAAAAATTCGAAGTCAAAATTCAGTAATGTCGATAGATTTTAATTTTTTACACTTTAGTACTGCAGTCCTCTGTCATTCGCTCAAAAGCAAGAAATTAATTTAAGACCGCCCAGGTGGCGCAGTGGTTAAAGCTGCAGCAGTTGCAGCGGGAGGTACCGGGTTTGAATCTCGATAGGGACAGGATGGTAAAGGAATTTTTCACCATACGAATAAACACATCTTTGACCCCCTGTTGGAGTGCAGAATTCATGGGCCGACCCATCTTCCATGTCAGTACTATAGGCTGGCATGGAACTATGCAATGTGCAGATGGTTCTACGTAAACCGGACCTATAACCGTACGTCCTCGATTTGGCTGTAATGACGTAAGGTAAGGACGTAAATAAAGAAACCGCGGAAGATTTGGAAGTGCCTCGAGCCCCAAAACTGATTGTAGAAATAATAACAAACAAACAAACAAATTAATTTAATAAGCAGAAACCATATAAAATTCATGATTTTTTAACAAATCAATCTTCCGTATTGGATAGTTTGATAAATTTTGTAAGTTCTCGTCAGTACAAAAATTTCAGATTTGGTCTCGAGACTCTGGACTTGATGTTTAAAATATGTTAAAAAAATGACTGGAGTCCTAATGAAAATGATTTGCTTGATTAAGTTTCAAAATATTATTTATGTAATTAGTTATAAAAATCAGTTTTAGATTATCAAGTGTTAGACAGTGATGTCGAAACCTATTGCTCATATTTCTGTTAATACTATTAGAAACACATACATATATACGTACACACTTGTATAATTATATAGAATATGTAGTTAATTTTCTTCATTTCTCAAGAAACATAAACTTTATGTTTTATTTCAAAGATTTAATTTTCTTATTTAATGTTTTATTTTCTAGAAGGGAAAAACAAAACTTTTCAATATAATTATTTACTTCAAGTTGAATAAATAAAAAAAATTTTGCTTAAGTATCATAAAACATTCGTTGATTTCCGCAGCAGTTTTATATGAACTTCTCCGTATAAAAGTTGTATAAAATATTTTAAGTTAACAAACAAATGAATTCTCCCTAACCTCAAACTTCAACTAACTTCTTTCTGGGTTTGATTAAAATTAAAATTTTATAGACAGGTTAATAATTTAATTTATGTTTATACAAGCGCTTATAACACTTTAGGAATTTCCTGGATTGGGGTTGTAATTTGTCGGACAATTTTAATACTTTATACATATACTCGCATCTCAAGAAACAGTTTATCTTATCTTATTAAATTCATATGGTCATTACAAAAATATTTAATGCACTGTAACTTATCTTCACAATTGTTTACAAATACTAAACATATATTGCATAAACATAGATACACATACGAGATATTTACAAGGACATTGTGTTCAATTTATTACGGATAAATATTTTGCCCTCACATAAAAGTGATAAAAAAATGAAAAAGCTTAAAACTCGATTAATTTTCGTATAGAAACCCATAATATATATATTTCAAAATAGAAAAGCACAAAAAAAGATATATGTCAAAAAAAGAAAAACTATGAAAAACGATTTTTACTACAGTGCTTTTATTTTTTGTGTATGTATACCCATTCTGTATATACAAACGATATTATCAAATTGACTGGAAAAATAACAATATTTTTTCCGAATCAAATTTGCAAAAATCATATCCGAACAAATAATAATCTAAACAAATAAATAAAACCATTAATCCTTTTCGTCTCTCGAATATACTGTATACTATGTTTGAATGGAAACCATGAAGGGATGCAGGCGGACACATTCTAAAACCATGATATTTGAAATAAATTAATGTATGTATTGATAAACTATATACATAAATTCATAACGATATTTATGTAAAAATAAAAAATAATTAATTATTAAGATAATCTAAAATTAAAAATCAATTTGATCAACTGAATTTATTAATTTTAATTACCCTCATCGCCCGACTCAACCCAATAAATACCGCATCGTGATTGCGTTGTTTTAAAAAAAAAATTATTATTTTTATTTTAAATTGTATAATTTAATCAGAATAATAAAACTTTTTCGGTTTTAATGAGAACAATAACAAAATTATTTAAATTATATTTTAATCGTAATTATTGATTTGTGAACACACAACATGATTTGGAAATTGGTTTAAAGGTAAACGTAATCGTTTTGTGGTGTGGTTTTTCATTTATTTATAATTACACATTAATGCTGTGAACTATACAAATTTTTTTTGTGTAATTTATAACCGTAATCGATACGGATACAGAGTTATAATGATTGTTATTTTCTGATGATGAGTAATCATTTTATATGTACAATATATAGTATGGTCGATATGATTAATCATGCTTTCCTATGCATGATTAATTTTTGTGAAACTAATTGAAACATTGAAATGTTGAACTTGTTGGGGACGAGCTTTTATCTCATTTACAAGATTCTTTATTCCTCAAATATTTGATGAAGATGTTTATTTTGTACCAATAACTATTAGCGTGTAGTACTTTTAGTGTTAGTAGTATAATATAAGGTGCCAGCCGTTACACATGCAAATATGGATAAATATTAAACAAGCCGCTTAATAGATCGATAGTAGAAATTTCATGATAAGAATTCAAAATATGATTTGAATTTCAAAACATATATACTTGATTAAATTAATAGTTGAGTTTTTATTTTAAATATCACAAAAACATTTTTAATTATACCAACTCCTAATCACCTTTATGACTAACATACAACACTTCAGAAGTTACGAACAGTTTATTGCTCTGAGTTGCTAGAGTATGCTCAATTTTTTTATGGTTTAATTGTCAATGAATTATGAAACTTATAATCCATTTAACGAAAAACTGGAACTGCAATTATCCCGTTTTTAGATTGTATCGCCATTTTGTTTTCTATATTGAAAGATAGATAATTTTATCATTTATCAAATGACAGAAACGTTTTTTTTGTCATTGGGAAATGTTTTTATTTGTTTGTTTTTTATCTCTACAATCTGTTTCAGTGCTCGAGGCACTTCCAACTCTTTCGCGGTTCGCTTATTTAGGTCCTTACCTTACGCCATTACAGCCAAATCGAGGACGTACGGTTATAGGTCCGGTTTACGTAGAACCATCTGCACATTGCATAGCTCCATGACAGCCTATAGTACTGACATGGAAGATGGGTTGGCATGAATTCTGCACTCCAACAGGGGTACCTCCCGCGCGAACTGCCCCAGCTTTAACCACTGCGCCATCAGGGCGGTCATTAGGAAATGGTAAACAAATATTATTTATTTTGTTGGACTTTTTTCATTTTTATTTCATCCTTATGTTCATCCTTAGGACGAAATGTTCATCCTTAGGACGATCAAAGACATTCAAATTGCTCAAACACATTGGTTCAAACTATAATCTGAAGTAACTCTTATTTGCTAAATTATTTTAGAAAAGTTATTTATAAATAAATGAAAGACTCCTTATAAAATAAATAAAAGACCTCTATATTGAAAGTAAACCCGGTAGATAAGCGTATTGTTTGTAGAAGACACGAAAAAACATTTAGTAAAAGACACCTCGAAAACTAAATGGAACTGAAGTTTGGAAAGAGCTTATGACATATGAAATGAACGTCGAGATATAATGTCAATTTATTCAGATGTGACTACGTGGCATCAAAAATGCGTATTTATCTATCAGAAATACTTAACAGTAGCATAGAAAAGTGTGTGTAAACTACCTTTTGTTACTCTAGCGCGCCATTCAAGATTTAAAATTCTCGGTAGATTTCAAACTTGTGGTGTTCGTAACCTAACACGAAAGGAAAAAACTTCTCATTTAATTCGCAAATACTTTATCATCACGCCACAATCAATCAATTTATAAAAATCGAATTTTTCTTGTTAAATTCTTGTGATTCTCTAGAGCACTGTCGCGTCACGATTGAACGTACATATACCATATACAAATCACACAGTACGAACTAAGAGTCCGGTAGCATATGCTCGATGAGATGGATTTGATCATTTCGATCACAAAGTCATTTAATTACGTCATTATCATAGCAAAACAATCGAATTTCAACGTACTGAAAATAAAATTTACGAAATAATAGAGCTTTTTTCACGCTTTACAAACTCCTAATACTGAATGGAACACAATTCGCCATAGTATGGAAAATAACCTCTAACAAAACATGAGGAATTTTTAAAAACCTAGAAGAATTTCGAGCAAAAGAGCAATCGAAGATTTGGTGGAATGTGACCTTGATAATAAAATCTTTTTGAACAAATAGTTTGGTTATTTAGATTTTAGTATCTTCCTTATAAAAGCGTAAACCCAAAACTCATTGGACACCTAGCAGCTGAAAGTAAATCCAGCAGCCGAAAGGAAAAGTTTAAATTGTGCGATAAGCTGGTTATTAAGAATCTTGTTATTTAAAGAATCTAAAGTGTTTGAAATATCTAACAAAGTAAGCGAATTCAAATTGAAAGATATTGAGTAAACTTTTATTAATTACAAGAGACTGAACTTTTTACGTTTATGCTAAAGGATTTAGAAATGGAACTTAGAAAGCTAACAGGTCTAAAGTCTAATTTTTGGAATTGTAATTATTTTACTGAATTTCTATTACTCGGGAAAGCAAACGAAGGTTAAGATAAAATTAAAAATGTCTTAAAGTAGTTTGAGACTACAGAAAAAATTTGTTTCACCAATTTTAAACTAACTCTATCAAAACCAGAAGATTCTGGCTTAACTTTCTAGATAGCAAACTGTATTTAAGAAGGAAATATTTGAAAATGGATTAAAACAGTCTTATATAAGATCAACAATTGGACTTATCAAAGTAGGATTCAAGCCAATAAAACAAGAATTTATATCAACAGCTTTCAAATGCAAATACCCTGCTTCGCCTGGTTAAACCTATATTTCGAACATTACGACGACAAACCGTGGGCGGAAGAGAACGGTCTAATTTATCCTGGGAAAAACTACTCTTGTCAACTAATCATAGTTGATTTTTTATCGTTTTATTAACTAAAAAAATGTCGAGATTCAGTTAAGTTTCATTTTAGTACAAACCTTCTTCACTTCACACGCCGCTGTGACGTTTATTGTTACAATCCTATTTTGGTATTAGCTATACTGACTAATACACGCTCACCGTGAGAAACACAATAATTGCAAACAGTTGCACGGTGACGCGTAAGTGAGATTCATAATAGGGATGCTATGCTCGTAACGTGATCTATGGAAACAATAAAAAGTTAAATATAATCCTGTAGCATGGATTATACAAAAGAAAAATTGAAATTTATGAACACAAATCATTTTCTTCATTAAAAAATAATTTCATTATTTTCCTTTTGATTTAAGGATTTTGCCTATTTTTCATAAAAATAAGTCCTATAGCTCTTTGTATATTTTTTGTCTATGGATGTGTATACAATATTATACATTTATTAATGTTCTTTCGGAGGCCGCGCAAATCTTTATAATTTCAATATTTGTTCTCTACTGTTCCATAACAACGTTAGGCTTACGTTATTAAAGTATTTTTCTTCTGGGTTTCCATTTTTAATTAACTCATTTTGTTTTACTATTTATGTATTAATTAATTTTATTACATTATTATAATATTCTGTAAATATATTTATAAAAAAAAAAATGTTATATGTGTGCGAAAAAATAATGATTTTGGCGTGAACCGTACAGACATATTCGTATATTTGTAAGAAAGATGAGAATTCAGAAAATAAAATGTAACGAGAGTCGACATAAAAAATACCAAAATGAATTAAAAAAGGCGGAATGTACAATATTAAGGATACAATATCCTTTTTCATCATTTAATTTAATTAATTTGAGTTAGAGATAAGAAGAAATATAACATTTCATTTGGATTATCTTTTGATCTTGGTAAATTGGATTTGATGATAAATTTTAAATGATTTGGACAATTTTTTCCGTTTCTAGATGTTACGTGTAATGATGATTTTGTTATGCTGTATAAAATTTTATTGAACTTTTTAATTAACGGAAGTTGTTTTCACCGTATATTAATGTATATACGTAGGTGGGTCCCAAATCAGTTCAATAATTGGTTTGTTTATATATGTTTTAATTTAATTTTTCGATATTTTTTGAATGGTTGCTTAATTGCGTGCAAGATGAGGCGGCTTTGTTTATTTGTGTATGAGAATTCATTCATAATAAATTAGTTTGGTTATTTGGGCCTATAAATCAAATTAACCAGAAATCTATTTCTGAATATAACGATAGTATATGAAATGCCTAAACTGCGTTACGTAAGATAATATAATCAATAAAATTTCCAACCATAACTATAATACATAGTTACATATTCAAACTGCAACATAATATGATAAAATATCTAGCTTTATGCTCCAAAAAATCTACATGTTTTTAGAAATAAATTCAAACGTCATATACTAAAATAATCTTATACATATCAAAATAGATTGTGTGCATTTCTATATGTATGATACGAGCAATTTTGCATATTAAAATTACACTTGTCTTGTCTTAAATTCCCAAACTGTATTATTATAAATTGAAATATGAGAGAAGAGTCGAAAGATAAAAATTTGAGTTATGCAAATAATATTTAAAATATTTGTAGTCATTCAATCGGAAAATTATCTAATATACATATACAAATAGATAAGGCTATAGTTATTTAATAAAAAATTAAATAAATTGTGTAGATTTAATCCGTGGAGAATATTTTTGATAAGCTCCATAATAATATATATGTAACATTATACGAAATACAAAAACCCACACACACACACACATTTATAAAAAAGCTCGATTAGAGTAATTGATTTTAGTGGTATTGTTGTTGTTACTTATTCGATCTAATCAAATCGTATATGACTATACATGTATCGAATTTCTGTAATCGAACACGGATATTCTTGTGAGATTTCGATGAAGTAGCATATAAGGATAGCAATTTTTATTTATAGAAAGGGAGTGAAAATTTTGCGTGATTGAAATTTGATTATATATCGAATTACATTATTTATTTTAAAAGCACTTTTTTTTACGAAATAAATATCATTTTTCATGCAGTACCATTTTCAAAAATGCTACCATTCTCCTTTGATCGGAATGTTTTCGTCTATATAACCAGTAAAGTTCAAATCATAATACACAAAAATCATAATAAATATTGCATGAAAGATACACAGAACGTTATCTGATTCGAAATATTTTATATATGTGATGTGTTGTGTATAGGTGGTATATGTATATACCATGGATGATTATTCAACGAGTCATTGAAATGTTATACACCCATTTGCTAATGCAAGCATATATCCTAACATATAATCCTAATTTTTAACATGTCATCTCTAATAAATGTTTACAAAACTGTTTAAATAAAAATACTATATGGTATTATGTGTATTCAACTTATGTTTAGTCATCACCTAAATAAAAAAGGATATATGTAGCTTTTTTTCATTTTACCAAAAATGTGTATCATATATGAAAAACTATATATGTATGTACTTTAACAAAAAAATAGAACTGAACTGAAATTTAATTGATGTTTTTGAACGTATATATGTGCATGTTTATGAATAAGGAAGATCGTAAATCATATATTACTCTAGATGTACATGCCAGAAACTAAAAAATAAGCATATAACATTACAAAACCAAAATATATGTTTCCGATTCTTACATAGTGTGGGTAACCAATATTCTACATGTATATATGGTTTGATTATAAAAGCAAAAAGGATATTATATACATACATATAAGTTATCATCAAATGGTTTGTTTGTTCGTAGTTAGCAACTATATTGTACTCTAAAATTGTTGAGTGCTTTAAAGATTTAATGAAAAATAATTTAAAATTGATTATATTATATATACATATACTGTTGACTTCCATTTTTTAACAATACAAGAGAGTATATCCTTTATTTATTATATGTGAAAGGATGCGTAGTTAAAAAATCATTTGTGCTCGTTCATTGTTCGTCCCATTGTCCCAATAATAATTTGATGATCCTTAACATCTTTACAAAAATAAAAATAGGTCAAGCAAATCCTTATCCTTTTCTGTTTTGTATCCAAAATACTGTCCCATGACACTATATAGTCGTATACCAAATTTTCTACCTTTCCCAACAGCAACAATACCGACAATGACGACATTTTTATATAAAATGACAACCGAATAAAATTCAGAATAAAATGAAAATTGAAATGATGTTGTTACAGAAAAAAAAATGAAAATCAATTTTATTTAATGCTTATTTGCATTTTATATTTTATGTTGCTTAAGGATCGATTTTTTTTTTAAATATTATAAATGTTAACGTTTTAAAATAACAGAATTATATGTTTTTCCAAGTTTTTCTTTAATACAATTTCCATTTGATTTTGTTGCTGCTTTTATATATTTGATGTTTTATGATACACAAACACAACAAAAATTGATTGAATTAAATTAAATTGCGGAGATATTTCTTGGCGACAGTGGTTGGTTGGTGTAGAACTGAATTATATAATTTTCCGCATCTTGAGAATTTCCTTGTGGTATATTGGTCAAAATCGTAATGCAAAATAAATATATATTTTAATTATTGTCGTTCTATTTGATTGGAATCAATTACGTAGTGCTGTAGTCAGATGGTAAATGTTAGTTTAACCTCTTTCCATTGTTAGAGTTTAGATTTATTTTTTGATTAATAATGGCGATAAATATAATTTTACTTCGCAAATTTCGACAAAAAAAGATAGAAAATAATATTAATCAGTTAAAATCAAATATTAAATATTTTTGGATTAAATTATTCAATGTAAATGTTTAAATAAATAACAATACGTAACAAATGTGAGACGTCAGGCGTTTCAAATCGGCAATCCGGTCCATAATTTTAGTAAATCATTAATAAATATGGGTAATAAATTGGGCATATTGTAAAAAAGATTATGGCCCAAAACGCCTGAAAAATGTTTAAGCGATAACACCACGATGGTTCGCATAATCAGTTTCTGCAATCTAGTTAAAAGTGAATATGGATTACGAATGGTGATGAATTTCAATAATCTTAAACTAGAAGTATTAACTAAAATATTGTGTTTGGTTGACGGTTGTGATTTTCATATAATTAATTTCACAGAAACTTATTTATTAAAACCATATCACTTTTCGTATCATATAGTTTAACATCTTAATATAATATATAGTTCTTTAAATCAAATAATTTTGATTTTTTGTAAACATATGGATTTTCTGTGAAAATATTTCTAAGTGCACGAAATATTACATTTAGTAGAAATATAAAAAGTTTGTGCGGGACATCGATTTAAGAATCATGTACTGTAAGCAGTGGATGGTTTGATAGGTTATACCGCCGTTCTTCTCTTCACAACATTCAAAATGCTGAAGAAAGTGCATCTGCTGATAGACAAGCAACTGCTGAGTTTCAACTTAAATTAAAGGAAATAAAGACAATTTTCCACTACAGCTGTTTTGTGGACGAAACCACCTTATTTTGAAGCTAATGCCAAATCAAACCATTATCAGCAAAGATAAGAAACAAGATTTAAGGTGTAAAGCTGCGAAATATCGTTGTTATAAGCAATGCTCGTATATCTTTCCAAAACTCCAAGGGCAAGAGGAACAGATAAAAGTAATTTACCCGTCTTCTGGAGAAATCCTGAATTCTGTATAGTTATTTAATTTGTGCTGTAATACAAGTTATTTGGTTAATTTTACCAATTCTCTACTTTAATTTAAAAACTTAAAATTTTGCTAGTTGGTCAAAGCAATAATTTATCAAAAGTTAGCTAACCAAAATATTGGAATGTGAATTTGGTTAAATTATCTAAAAAAATGGTTAAACAACATAAGAATATATTTAAAATAACAAAGTAAGTTTTATCATTAATTGGTGGTTTTGACCAAACAATTTAGCAGTGTAAACTAAGTTTTTAGTAACATTGACCAAACAATAATTATTGGTCAGAAAATGTTTAAAACAATTTTGGTAAAATATACCTTGATTACAGTAAAAGGATATTTTCACCAACAATTGTTTGTTTTAACCAAGTATCTAGTTCAAATCATCAAAATTCTTGGTTACTAGAAAACGAAATTTTATTCGATGCAATTTTACATGTCAGATTGTGTTGTTTTTCACCAGTGAAAACACGTTTGTGCTTCTCAATTTAGGACTCCAAAATTAAATAACCAATTTTATAATATGAAAAATTATGAGTTGTATCTAGATTTATCTGGTAAGCAACGTCTTAGTTCTAGTTTAAATCAGATTAAGCTTTACTAACATTTGAAAATATTGTTCAATTGTAGCTGGTCAGAAATGATTTATTTAAGCAAAATGATACCAATGGGACCATCAGTTCACAGTGGGCCGCCTGAAATGCAATACATCTGGCTCGAATATTTTATCAACGAATTCATGACTCAAACATTCAGCATCGTCAGTTGTGAGTTACCACCATAAAATAGTCAATAACAATTCCAATATTAATTTACGATTTAATTTTAGAAACCAAACTATACACTCAAATTTACATTAGCCTATCATGCGAAAATGACTAGTATACGAAAACGCAGTTTTGGCGGTTACATTAAGCCCCAACAGCGAATGGTTGGCTAGCTCGTCAACGGATAAATTAATAAAAATTTGGGGGAGCACATAAATGATGTTGTATGGTCGAGTGACAGTCGGCTACTTGTATTGGCGAGTGATGACAAAACACTAATCTATGGGAATTAAGCTCTGGGAAATGTTTTAATACACTAGAGGGGCCCAGAAACTATGTATTTTGTTGTAACTTTAAATGTTACGTGCATTTTCGACGAGTCGGGTCGAATATGGGATGTACGAACGGGTAAATGTTTAAAAACACTTCCGTCCCATTCAGATCCTGTTTTGGCGGTGCATTTCAATCGTGGAAACTTCCATCACACAATTGTTTCGTCTAGTTACGATGGTTTATGTCGAATATGGGATGCCAAAATTGAACAATTTTTAAAAACACTGATTGATGATGATAATTGACCGGTTCGTTTGTTAAATTTTCGCCAAATGGGAAGTATATTATATTGGACAATACACTGAAGCTGTAGGATTACTCGAAAGCAAAGTGCTTGAAAACATGAAAATAGTATGTTAAAATGTATTTTATTAAATAAAGATTAAATATACTAACATTATGTGTTGCTTAATCTTATGTTGAATTTACCCTAGCCAATTGTTGAAATATACTAAATTTTTGGTAAATTTAAACAAGTAATTGATCTGTACAACCAAAATAATCTCAAATATTGACTAAATTTGAGATTATATCAAATAACAAAACTTGTTAGAACTAACTAAGTTGTATGTGAAATTTACTTTTTTTTTGTTTAATTTAACTTTGTTTTGGTTATTAAAAACAATTATTTGTTTTGTTTTTAAAGAATAACCAAAAAACTTTTGGTTAATGTAACTAAATGTTTTATTTTAATAATCAAAGTTAGATTTTTTAAAATTAAAAATTATTTTAACCAATAGTTTAGATATTTATTTTACTAAGGCATTTGGTTGGTTGAAAAAGTTTTTGGTTAAATTGGCCTAGTTTTTTGGTGTTTTTGACCAAAGTTTTTCTCTGAAGATACAGTGTACAGATGTTTTTCAATATGTTACTAACCATATCGTAATGTCATCACTCATCAGTAATTTTGGATAGGAGTAAATATTATTGGGGTGTTTGATATAAGTTGATCTTTACGATTCCATACCACATATCACAGTTTAACATCTACTTATAATCCATTGTTCTATAAATCTAAGCGAATTTTAATTTTTGATTATTAATTTTGAATTTTTATCTTTCTAGGTTAGTAAAACGATGCAATGATGTGGTGAAGTACAATGATTTTTAAGCAGCCTAGATTATCTAGATTATTTAAGAAATTTATAGCATCATATTGAAATCAAATTTCAATGTTCTGTTAAACATCATGAACATAAATAAGTTGATATGTAAACGATACTCAATTTTAATATTGTTTTGAGGAAAATTCGACCTAGCATTTTTAAAAGATAATCCATGTTGATTAATTAGTAAAATGATTCGACGTTACTTACGTTCTGAAAACAATACCCTGCAATCTATATATTTATAAATGTTATTCTACGTAAAAGTCTTAATTTAAAACAAAATCTCTGATCGAATCCAACCTAGTATTAATTTTATCTCTTTTCAAAATAACACTTGGAAAGAAAGAGTTATTCCAAATGTACAACACGTATATTGTATATAATTCACTTTTATATCATATTTTCACCATGGATTCCGCGAAATTTGCGCTACTCTCTGCATACATACATACAATACAAATCTTTATGTGGAATTCAAACCTTTTCCATTTTGATAACAACACAATAACACAATGTATTTTATCATTATGTATAAATATGTGTTTGTATACTGGTTATATATGTATATGTATATGTTTATTACTTGAATAAATCGTTGTTGAGTTGATTTAGGTATTGATAACGAACCGAGAAAAATAAAAGTACATTGTTCGTACGTATTTTATTTCAGTGTTCGAAACCCCACTTTACATTAGCACATATATTCATATACTATACAAAGATAAAGGATTAAATTTAATTAGTTTAAATAAAGCTTTGTTATTTGTTTATTTAGTTGTTTCTTTTGTTAATCTTAACATGTTACCATATTGTTGTATCGTCGAACAATAAGCCAGAAAAAATTCTAAAGATTTTAATCAACAGTATATTACATTTTTATTGCCACCCTATACTATTGTGTAATTGAATTCGTATAGCAGTTAGTTATTTTATTAATTAAGTTCATTTTATCTAGTACATATTATATGTATATACAATTTTCATTTTTCATTGAGTAAGCTTAAGTCAACATTAATGAATACAAAACAAATTTTCTTTTTAAAATTCGAATACAAATGAAAATTCCTTCTTGATTAAGAATTAATGTTTGAGGAACGCAGTTTATTCATTTTCATAATGAAGAATTTTTTTTTATCGAAAGAGAACAATCGCATACAAAACAATGAAAACAGTAAACGAAGAGAAAAATGGGAAATGGTTTACAAGAAATACGAGTATGAAAAGCACAGTATATGAATTTTATTTAATATTTTCTATAGTTTTTATACATCTACATATTATATTCAAGAGCTTTTTTGTTCAAAGTTTTGCAACATTGTTGGATAGACGAAGCAGGCATGACAGCTTAAAGCATAAATTTCGAGGTATATTATATAAATATATAAAATTTCCTGTTGTATTGAAACCACACAATAGCCCTTTAGGTAATACTCAAAATACGTATTCATTGTTTGCCAAATATAAATATTTCGCCCACTATACTCGTACATTATCGTATAAGATATTTTATCAGTTTGAAAATCGATTGAAAAACATAAAATTCGGAAAATCTTACTTTGATTTTCATCCTTCTTCGTTTTCTTATTCGTATTCTATGTTTGCATGAAATTTTCTAATCTCATCATTTGTTGTATGTATACATAGGTATGTATATATGTATGTGAAGTATGTTCTTCAATTTATGTTTCTTGTTCTTTTTTCGATTTCGTATTCTTTTGGAATGCGTGTTTCATTCAATTTCAATGTGTATCCAGTAGAGCAGAGTAACAAAATAAAATTCCAAATAAAATGTAGAAAATTTTTTAATTTATGGAATTGGTTTCGATTACGTGCGAATTGATAAATGATTTTCGAATTTTGGTGTTTTGTTGTGTAATGTTTACTGTTGGGTGTATTAAAATGAAGGTTAATTGGATTTAGAGAAAATATAAGTAAGTTTTATAATGATTTTCGCTTTTTTGCACGTGATAAAAAGTTTTATTTTGCCGTTATGATGCTGATGTTGGTTCATTTAAAAAAGGTCATTTAAATTAATGGATTATATTGATCATTTGTGGGCATTGTTCGATGTTATATATGTAGAGAAAATGAATTTGTTTAAATTGCAAGTTTATTTGTATTTCCGGATAATATAAAAGCTTTTTGAGGTTTATAATTTGAAATTATCGAGCCATACCGAAGATGAATATGTATACAGATTATAAAATACAACATACTCAATCACATCAACAATAAGTCAAAATTTATTTCCCTCCTGCTGACGTTTTAAATTTCATTGAGCTTTAACTACAGCAAAGTGAAAGTCAAGAATTGACGAAAAACGGAAATAAAAGATTCAGAAGCAAGTACAACAATGCTTTATCCAAATCCAACACTGTAGTAATCTCTCCTTCAACATTTTCAATTTTTCTTTTTTTATTTCTCTCTGCTAGATGCTATTTTTATACATATACCTTTACTCGCTACAGGGTGTAACATATACGATGTTCTATAATAACTTTTCTAGACAAAAAAAATCGTCTAACCAGTATTTCTATGGCATCCTATCGATGTACCAAAAAAAACTTTACATTTCCGTTTTCTTTTCTATAATCTTTTGTAATTTTCATCATGTTTGCAAGTTGTATGAAGTGAAAATAAAAAATATTTATAAAAAAATACAACAATGCAATAAAATTGAAATTCTTGTATTGCTATATTGAATTTATAAGAAAGGTATTTAGCCGGTGAGAAATGAAATATTTCGTTTTAAACGTTTATTTAAAATTAATTGTTTTTTTAAGTCTTAAACGGTTTTTACTAGATGTACACTCAGAAAAAATTATGTGACCAAATTCTTAGTAACACAGTTTGGTTACTTTAACATACGTTTTTTGGTTATGTTTACTAATTCTCTACTTTGATTTAAAAAATAATAATTTTGCTGCTTGGTTAAAGCAATAATTGATCAAAATTTAGGTAACCAAGATATTGGTACTTGTTATTGGTTAAATTTACCAAAATAAAACTAGTTAAATAACCTAAGAACATAATTAAAATAACAAAGTTGAGTTGTTCTTTTTAATTAGTTGTTTTGACCTAACTATTTAGCAGTATAAACTGAGTTTTTGGTTACATTAATTATTCACCAAATACTAGGTTAAACCAAATAAAATGTGTATTCAACATGAACAAAATACTTGGTTACTAGAAAACAGAATTTTATTAGAAATTCAATTTTATAAGTCAGTTCGTGTTGTTTGTTTCACGTGTAATGTTGTGAAGAGATTTATTTTTAGCGGAAACACGTTAGTGCTTTTCAATTTTATAATAATAAAATAATTTATAATAATGAAACACATAATAATTATTTGGATTTAATTGGTAAGAAACATTTCATAGTTTTAAATTCTATTAAATTCAAATTCAATTTTTAAATGTTTAAACAGATAACATAACAAATTTATTATTATCATATAGAAAAAAGCCATACTTCATCGTGGGACTCTCGCGCAATACGTGCTGCAATAACTATGATGATGACATACAGCCACAACAACGAAACCATTGGTAGATAAAATTAATCAAAAATTGTAACTATTAATCATCCACAAAATAGAATCACGTATTAATATTTATTCAATTTTCAAAACTAGGTGCTAGTGCAGACGATGATGACGGAATTCAGTTTCGGATTTCCAGTGATATTCAGAGATACACCAAATAAAAAAAGGGTTATGTAAAATAAATTATGATAAACCTGAATTGGAAACGAAATGTAATATTTTATTAATTAAATAAAAAAAATATATACTCAGATTGTGTGTTTTATTTAATAATTTTATATATATATGTATATATATATATATATATATATATATATATATAAATATATATATATATATATATATATATATATATATATATATATATATATATGTATATATATATATATATATATATATATATATATGTATATATATATATATATAAATATATATATATATATATAAATATATTATATATAAATATATATATATATATATATATATATATATATATATATATATATATATATATATACATGTTGCTGTATCTATGTGGTTGTTTACACACATTTATACAATTTTACCAAGCTTTAGTTGAATTTGCCTTAGCCTATTGATTAGATATACCAAATCTTTGTCAAATTTAAACAATAAATTGGTTTAAAAAACCAAAATGATCTATAAATATAGGATTAAACCAAATAAGAAATTTTGTTAGAAGTAACTAAGTCGTAAGTTAAATTTACATTTCTTTTGGTTAATCCAATTTTTTTATTTGGTTATAAACATTAATTTATTGTTTTTATATTTATAAAGTAACCATGTAATTTTGGTTAAAATAAGTAAGCTTTTTATTTTTATAACCAAAATTTGGTCATTTAAAATAAAAAATTATTTTAACCAAGAATTTAGTCATTTATTTGACTAAGGCATTTGGTTGGTTGAAAAATACTAAATTTTTGGTTTAGTATCCCAAGTTTTTTGGTATTTTTGACCCAAATTTTTCTCTGAGTGTACGACATCATTCGTATATATTTTCTGCAGGTATTTTCCAATGTCGAATGAATTCATTTTCCTGTATTCATTTTCTTTAGTGCTTTTTTATGAAGAATTTTTAATTATTTTAAGAATGCATGAATACTAATTTGATTTTTATTTATTTACCTAGTTAGCGAAGAATTTATAAAACAGTTTTTAATATAAGCTGACATCGTGATAGGTACTCTTGAAATAATACATTCAACAGTGTACGTATCTAGCACGTCGTACCTTGTTTTGCTTTTAGAACATGACTTTTAATGTATTGACTACATCCAATGTTACTGTATTATATAAATTAATTTTTGCAAGTAACGTTTGCGATGTATATTGCCTTAACATGACTAGATAAAAAAGCTTAAACATTAATCTGACGAAATTCAAATATTTGATTCAAAACCCAATTTGAATAGCAAGCCCAATGAATATCAATCAATTTGAAGGGATACATTTGAAAACATTTCAACTCGGTGGATCATACCAAACTATAAACTTTCAATTATTTTATATTAACTTTTAATTATAACTGAAATAAACTTATAAGAGGTTCGCTGGTGGATAAATTCAGTTTACCACAATCGTCATTATTTAAACGGTAAAAACGGAAACTTAAAAAATAACAGAGAAATTTTGCTATCACTATATTATATAGTAATCAATCTCGCACACCCTCTGAAAATCCATCGTGTAAGCCACCTCTAATTAATTTTCAATTGAATAAATCCAAATGTATACAATTCTACATTATATAATATAGGACACTGTATAAATGGAATCCAATTATATTTTACCTTCGATGGATATTTCAGTTCATAAAGCTAATTAAAAATACATTAAATTACAACAAAAAAATATCACTAATCCATCCAATCCAGGAAATGAGATGAAATTATTACAACAAAATTGCCAGTACAAGAATATATTTGTATAACATTTTTAGTTGATGCATAAATATGACCATATTTTATAGTTTCGAAATAGATACACAAGGATAATATTATCCAATTTATTATTTCATTAAAAACTAAAAAATAAAAATTTATTTTATTTTTTTTTTTTTTGTAGTTGTTGCCATTTTTATTTTTATTTGATACAGAATAAAACCATCTCTTGAGATTAATATTATTGTTCCAGTTTATTCGTTTGAATTAAAGCAAATACATATCGTATACCATTTAGTTTGCATCGCTGCATAGCGCTACTATAACACAACGTACCCAAAGCAAACGAATAATAATAGCTGGCTGGCAATACAACAGAAAAACGTACAACAACTATATACCAGCAATAAAACTAACTACAAAATAATAATAAATAGAAATTTGTAGTTTTTTTATTTTTAAAAAAATTACATAAAAAATATATATTTACCGGAATACGATAACTATATAACAATATCTCTATTCCGAGATCCAGATGAATGATGATGATAGTTTAATTTTAATTTTTTTCAGGTTCCTGAATAATAATGCGGTACATGCATATACAACTTTATACATGTTTAAACAACATATAATGTTATTATAATAATGTTGAATCGCTACATACATACGTACATACATGCATACATACATTGATAGACACAGAAAATTCACAGGGAAACAAGTAGTTGATTGAAATATTTTAATGTAAAAAGTTGCATCGGAATTTCGTGCATCGTTATAACAAAACCCATTTATTTTTCAATATCATATACATATATGGCAACATTAAAGTATTTTCCAAAAGCATAAAATGAAATAATAAAAATAGTTTCCATTCATTTTCCGATCCCATTGTGATTTAAAAACAAATGACATAATATCTTTATGCTAGAAGCGTATGTAGGTGATAGATAGACAATGTATGTACATATACCTATATACGGTGGCTGTAAAATTTCAAATTCATTGCATTCATTAATATTTACATATATATGAGCATCGAATAGGCGCAACAATGAAAATTAACAAAAACTATTAAAATTTAAAAGTAACATTATACATGATTTAACATAAAACCTTTGGACAAAATTAGGTTAAATTTTATTTATTTTTATGAGAATTGATGTAGGTCAAACCACGAAATTATTTGTCCTGTGGTAATGCGAGTAGTCGCGTATAGTAATAATGAATCAACTGATGATTGATGTTTCTAACGATTAAAGTCAGTTATGTTTTGAACAGTAAATTTATTTATTTTAAGGACTATGCATATTATCTTGTTATTATTTTATGAATTTACACAAATGTTGTTAACGTAAATTTAATTTATAAATGGTGTTTTAAACATGAAATCTAGCCAAGGTGAAAAATTTAGGTGAATTATAATTCAAAAGTACAATTATTATTTATAATTTGTGATAAATATATCATATAAGGACTGTCGTGTAATGTAAGGAAACGTGTTTAAGTAACTGTACTTAATTACTAATATAATAATTGATTGATTGATTGATTAGACTTTAGGACCAAGCGGTAGGCAAGATTCCCGCATAACGCCGGACCTATTCCTACAGCCGTTTACATAAAACGATAGGTAAGGATAGGAAGGTATATGAGTTAGGAAAGAGCGACCCGGTTACAGACACCATGCCAGTCGGTACTAAACTACTATTAGCAGACAATCACAATTCTAATCTACTAGTTTGCAATCGCCAATCAGCATTCTCCAGTCCACAATACCTATCTGCTCTGCTGTATTTTGAATAATATTAAAACTAAATTAAAATTAAAACTCTAAAATAAAGTTATTAGTTAGTCGCTCAGGAATCTGTAACTTAATTAATTAATTTTGTTATTTATTTCAACTCCCGTCAAACTTATGGCTCGGGTATCTGAAACAATTTAATTAATATGGTATGATAGTTTAAGCCATCCATTACGATAATATTATCATAATTCTGGAACATGCTCATTAGAGAATCAAAATAGACATCTAAAAACTTACATTCCATTAGAGAACGACTCGGTTACAGACACCTGGCAAATCGTTACTAAACTAATGTTAGCAGACAATCGCAAAACAACACAGTTCTAATCTAATAATCTGCAATAGCCAATCAGCATTCTCCAGTCCGTAACACCTATATGTTCTGCTATATTTTTATTAAACTTTGAACACAATTTAAAATAGATTTATTAATTTGTCACTCCGGAATCTGTAACTTAATTGATTGATTGGTTTCAATTATTATTATTTATCTTAATTCCAATCCGCGCACCGATTTGATTCGATCTATGCACCAACTCTGAAAGAAAATTTATTAACTAATGGCTCAGGGCTCTGAAACAATTAATTTAATTTATATGGTATGATAGATTAGGCACCAGCCAACCGTTTCCATTCTGGTGGAAACGGTTGGCTGGTGCCTAATCTATCATAAACTTCTGAAACTTACATTCTAAAAATATCCATTAATTATGCCAATTACATAACAAGACTGAAAATTTCAAGAAATGTTAGTTTGAGAAACGGCTGAGGCGACAATCTACAGCAGATCCATTTTCCTATTAAATAAATAGTAAGTAATATAATTGTTAGTAAAATATATATTGTTTCATTTTAGCAATCGAGACTTTTAGACTTTGGTTATTACTATTGTTTGTATAGGTGAGGATGTTTCTTGTTCCATCATAAGTATTTGCATTATCTTAACAGTTGAAACTGGAGTATTTAATTAACTTAGGGTTTTCTGATCATATGCTGTAAGTAATGTTGCGTCCTTTTATTTCCAGATCCATTACCATCTAACTGGGATCTATTTATTTATTTTATGGTCCAACAGCCTTTTTTCATACATATTGGCATATAATTTATACCTACATATCGTGAATCTAAAAATAATTTACACAAATAACCTACCCTGTTATTTGTGTAAATCATTTTTAGATATAATCTAAAATTTAGCTATAACTTATTGAAATTAATCTTTAATAAAAAATTCTACAGATAAATGTATTAGTTATTCGCTCCGTGATCTGTAACTTTATTAATATTATTTTATTATATATTTGACTCCAGTCCGCCCGCTTATGTTAATTCATTTATTCTGTCAGCGCCTTCCATTACTTAAACTTAACAAATATTGTTTCTGGTTATTATTATTGTTTCTAATTTTAACTAATCCTTCACGATAGCGCCTTTCGTTTGTACAAATGGTAACACGGCTAACAATGTTCTGTGGTATTCTTCATTTATCGTACCTACATGGTAGATGCGAAAGCAAACCTAAATAATATACAATATATGCGCATACACTTATTTTACCGACGAACCTAAGTATTTACCCATTGTCTCGCTTATTTACACCCTACGTATTATTTACACTCTACGTATTTACATTTTACACCCAACCTATATAGTAACGCACTCATACAACTATTCACATACACCCTTACAAATACATATAAACACCACTCTCGACTCGTATAGTAGCAGAGTTGGTTTCACTAACTACTAAAATATATTATAAAAATGTAACACCATGAACACCGCATTCCGCACAACACTACTTTATTGACATATAATAGGTAAGATGTCAAAGCGATCATCTCGCCACAACAACCATCCAATCAGCCAATACGGCTTAGACCAAGGCAGGTCTCCTCATCACTTTTACTCGAATTGACTTTATACTTATATTTTAAATGTTGATCACGGTTTCCTATGTATTTCTTCTTAAGTTGTCTTCTGTATTTGCTTGCTTTGTTTATGGTTTAACCGAAGACAAGTACATTGTCTTTGGTTAACCTTAAATAAAAATTACCATCCGTTACTTACCGACATATCCAATTGGAATACGATTTTCATTCGTGTTTCCAATTTGCGGCGTATTTTTTATTTTTTCTTCGCATTGTGTTGCAATTTTGTTGTTTAAATTTTTTCTTTTTCCAGTTTTTTGCGGATATTCATCGGTTGAATTTGATTTTTTGTTCCTCTTGTAACTACACTGCACTATAGCACTGTTTAAAAATGTTTTCCCATTTTTTTATGGGTTGCACGTATTTTATTTTAATTTATAACACTTCATCGAGAAAGACGCAGTCTTTCTACTTTTAGTTGAGAAACGAACCCTCACTAAATTACTAATATAATAATTGGTTAAAATTTTGTTTAATTTTAATTTTAAAGTTCCTCAAAAAAAATTATTTTAATTGGTGTTGGCCACATATATCCTTATATAATGCAGATTTGAATAAATTATTTTGAATGATCGATTCATTCAATACTGCTCCAGGTACTGAAATATGTATATTAAAAAACATCAAGTTGTTTTTAATTTTATAACAACATGATGTTTAGTTTTAACATCCATCACATATGTGATTACACAGTTCAGATAGGTATAAACAAGATTGTTATAATTCGCTTGATTCACTTTGATTGTTATGGCAATGCCTTTCTGGAAAACTTTTAATTCAAATTTGTTATTCTGCGGTTCTGTTGCGGTTCAGCCACTAATATTTACAGACATTCAAAAAGTTGCATGGGGTTGCTGCTGCAGAATATTTTGCACTGTTTCACTAAATAATATTTTTCTTTTTGACAATGACTGATGTAAAATCAACAGAAAAAGGCTCATAAGTCAATATAGCTGCAATGATTAAGTGCGGGTGTGTCTTTCATGTCGAATAAATGGGCTGATTTTTTATAATATTCCATTAAATACTCCATGTTTTGAGATACTTCTCCTGGGCAAGTTGAATTATTATATTAGAGAAAAAATCGGGAGTTAAAACAATAAATAATAATTTTAAAAATGAATTTGATTTTTATAAAAAACATTTTTTAATTCAAAAGTTTATGAAATTTATGAATTCAAACTTTTTTAATCCAAAATGTTCAAGATATTGAAACCTTATCATATAGCAATTAAATTGGTTCTCGTGCCATAGTTTAAACATCCCTGAACAGTGGTACATATTACGGTTCTACTACAATATTGATATTTAGATAATTTTCACCAAAATTAATTTCGTGCTGATGGTAACAAACAATATAGAAATGAAAAAATAAATATTTCGTTGCTGATATAATTCACTAGAGATTGATTCTAATGCTGTACTTTTTTTATTTTATAAATAAAAAATTTAACTTCATCCAAACTTATGGAGGAATCATATAATTATTATAAAAGCATAGAAAAAAAACTTCATCATATAATTTAACAAAAATATAAGTACTTAATAAATAAATAGAATAGGAAATTGCTAAAGTTTGTTGTTCAGGTTTTCATTTTTCATATACGAGTGTACAATATAGAGTGGAACGGAACGAAATTTCTCTATTAAAAATTGAATTTTCATGTATTTTTGATTTTTATTGTTATTATTTTTTTTATATTTGCCGTTGTTATATAATTTTTATTTTTATGGTTATTAAAATTTATATAAAAAGTCTATAAAAACGAGAAAAATTATTTTATGGAAAATTTGATAAGAATATTAAATTGAAAATGATGAGTTTGAGAATTATATGGTAGATCGGAAAATTCATCAAGCCAATATTTATATGTATATATGTATTGTATATCAAAGTGAAAATTGATGTTAGAAAAAAAAAAAAATATATATATATATGTATATATATATATATATATATATATATATATATATATATATATATATATATATATATATATATATATATATATATATAAATATATATATATTCTGAAAATAAATTAATGATAATTGAATCCTGATTATTCTGATTATTCTAAATTCTGATTTGTAGAATTTAATACTCCTATATATGAATAAATAATGGATTATTTTCACTGGATCATGGCTGAATAATCCAGCTGCAGATGATAGTTTACTCGATTTTCTAATGCGTTTCAAACAACCTGAAATTTAGCATGTATCGTAGTTTGAATGAACAACACTTCAAAACTTTCAAACATGTTTTCATAAAAATATCGTTTTGTGTCGCAAAAAGGGTTCAGAACATAGACGGTAAATTGAATATTTAATAATTGAAAGCTTCTTCAACCTTTTATATTTTTCGGGAAATTTATTAAACACGTTATATATATATATTTTTTTTTTTTTTGTATATATATATATATATATATATATATATATATATATATATATATATATTTATAATATATATATATATATATATATGCACAAGTTCTTCCTTATTACTTATAAGTTTTCAAAGGAAAACTATAAGGTCAAGGTATCGTTTGGGCACAGGTTTTCGGCTGCTAGACTTGCTTTCTTATGGTTAAACTTAATTTAATTCTAGAGTTAACGATGAAAAATTCTTTGGTAATATGTATATTGCGTATAGTTGTCAAATATACATTATCATTACGTGCAAGCAAATGGATCAATAAATATATGTCACAACAATTTACTCGTTAAATTTTTCAAGATAAAAGATCATTGTGAACTAATCCGCACTGAAACTGTATTCTTTATTTGATCAAACTTTAGACAATTTGTTGGCTTAATGCTAAAAATTAATCCCGCAAATAAAATTCAAAACGATTTAAACTTTTCGAATAAACCAATTTTATTTATTTTTTATTGATTTCGTGAGAAGAAACTTATCAAAGATTATAGTTTTGTATTTCTTAATATTATACATTTATATATGTGTAAGATATTTCCTGTTTTTATATTAGAAATGAGATAATTTTGTTTGTTCTCTCTATATACGAGTATATCCAAGTTTTAAATGAATTTTTGAAAAACAATCAAATTGAAAAGATTATTGGTTTTGAACGTGATCATTCGTTCATTAATTTATTGGGTAGCAGCATCAATATGGCAGAATATAGATAGAGCAAATTTGTTGTTGGTTTTTATGCTGGTACTTCAATATGGTTTTTCACACACACACACACATATATATATATATATATGTATATATATATATATATATATATATATATATATATATATATATATATATATATATATATATATATATATATATACATATATATATATAGATATAATACATTACGAAATATCGCAAACTTGAAATCTATCGAGTTTTTTTTACTTGTTAAAACGAAAGAGAAACGTTAAAAATGCCCTTAAACTATACAATTTTTCCAGTTTTCTTTTTTCCGTTTTGTTTTTACTTAATTCAACGTTATAACTTTGATTTGATTCAGGCATGGGTATAGGACATAAAATTTAAAGAAAAAACGTAGTTGTGATATTTTTTATTATTATTTTGTTCAGGCCTGTTCCACATTTTCTTTCAAATGAAAAACGGTTGTTTAAAAAAGTGATATAATTTTTTTTTGTTTTTTTAATTTGAAATTTTCTTGCTATTTTTATGATTATTATTATCGTTATCATTTGTCATAGAGAATATAGAACAGAAACTGAAACGAAAGGACATTTGAGAATAATTATTTTCTTTATACAATAACAACGCCGACACTACTAGCTAGCTTCACTGTCGTACAGCATTGAATAAGAAAAATGAGATTTTTCCTGCCATAAATTTATATGCTTTGAATTTTAAAATTATTTTAACTATATTTTTATAATAATAATCTTTCGAATACGTATATATATATTTTTTCATCTTGTAGATCTATCGTTTCTCATAAAACCTATTGCAAGGTACTAAAATAAAAATACTATATGTATGTAAAAAAACCGAACAGTTTCAGCAAAATATAAATATAAATATAAAATTGTACGTGAAGTTATTAAGAAGACAGCGACATAAAAAAAAATTCAAAAGAAAGATAACTTTTTTTCGTTCTTATCATATTCCTTCCTCAGCATATAATCATTTTGCGTTTGGGTTATAGGATATCACATGACGTTTGTTTTATGTAGGTACGTTACCAACCATTTCGTTGTTGGCGTTTTTGTCTTGCCTTTTGTGTTCTGTAATGCCACAGGAATGAAATCATAATAATAATCATAAAAAAATGAAGTCAATCAATTAAAATGATAATTTTTTTTATGTCATGCTCCGTGGTTTTATCTTATTTTAGAATTTAAGAAGACAAGGTAGGGAGGCTGGTTGGTATGGTGATACAAAACAAAAGGATGATAATCAATTTAATCTGGGATTTTAATATTTTTATTCTTATCATTTCAGTTCTTCTGCGTTTCGCTGTTATCATGATTGAAATTTAATGACATCAATATATTGATTATGTAATTACACCATCTATACTGTTTTTATGAATAATCGAACGATTATTCGATATGGAATGCATTTTAAATTAACAATACACCTTAATCGATTTAAAATGAGTTTATCATCTTACTAAATTATTGTTAGTTCACTAATTTATCCAGATATTCTAAACAACAGACTATAAAAAGCTATTTGCTTGATTGACATATGGGTGTCTTTAAAAACTTTAATATAGGATTATTAATCACTTTGGTTGGGTGAAAACGATCACTAGCTAAAGCTGTGGAGTTAGACGAAATCCTCTCGAAAAAAAACCCTACTTACATACAGTCTTCATTACATGTTCGTTGAGATTAAAGTCTTATAGATATTACTTGTGACCGACAATGCGGTTATTTGTTTTGAGAACATATTGAAGTTTCCTAATTTAGATGCCATACAATGGATACTAATGACTAGCTTTTAATTGTAATAACACGTGATTCAATCTAATTATTACCTCATATACAAGGTTGTGATGCTGTTAAAATCTAGTTATATAGCGATGTACCTAATTTTTTATTAATTATAACCAAGCTCTGATGATTGATCTGGGCATTCCTTCCTAATTAAAAAATTTTCAGATTAGTTGTGATTGGTAGCAAATTACTAAGCTGTTTGGTTTTCGTGCCCTATTAAATCCTGTGTTATAGCAAACAATTTTGAATAAAAAACGAGAGCATAAAGTGTTGAAGTACCACCCTTCCCATTACAAAATATTAATTAAAAGTCACATATGTACAGTAAAAAGTAACCATTCGACAGTTTATAAGCAGAAATTGCTGCTAACATATTATAATAATAATTTATGAAATTATCGTACCTATATAATTTGATACTAGAAATAACTCATCAATTTACTTAGTTAACTATATATAATGGTTCAATGTTATGTATATGAAAAAAGTTTGCCCACCTGAGGCAAATATATAAATGTATGTAACATAATATGATAGCATATACTTTCAACCTTAACATATCTATGTTGCAATAGTCTTTAATGAATTAACTAGAATAATGCCTCAGCAAAACGAAAAACTAAGAATAATCTATGTATTGTAACTATTTATTTGGTTTAACCATTATAACGTAAATTAATTGTATGTATGAACATGATTTTTGCGTCTCTGTGTATATATAATACTGATTATTATCAAGTTTGCTGATAATAATTTTTTGTTTCTATACCACTAGTAGTCATTCGGTTGTTGTTTTGCTTTTTTATCCCAAATTAATGACAAATAACTTTGCCCCTATATACACGTATATATGTATACATAAGCACTAAGCAGGCAAAAATTTTTTCATTTCATTAACTTATTTCACCTTACGTTGTCGTATATTCTATTTTCCGGTTAATCAACCTTACTTTTATGTTTGTCTTTTCATACACATATTTTTATTTATTTTTAAGGGGGAAATTCATCATATTTTCATTTAAGGTTTTTTATGCTTAATTTTAGCATTTAAAAAAAGTACAGTAAACCACTTTGGGAAAGCTTTCATAATTTTTATATACGTTTTTTCCTTTATGTTTCGTTGTGCTTTTTTATTTAATATTTTTCATACATATACATACACACAGAATTTGTTGTATGTCTATTTAATTTTACTTGTTGTTGTTCTTTTCGTTATTGTTGGTTGTGTAAACATTTGTAACGACATCATATAAAATAAACAATAGAAGGAATGTATATATATATATATATATATATATATATATATATATATATATATATATTTATATATATATATATATATATATATATATATATATATATATATATATATATATATATATATATATATATATATATATATTATATATATATATATATATATATATATATATATATATATATATATATATATATATATATATATATATATATATATATATATATAAGGAAGGTGCACTATATACAACAGTATATAGTATTGTAAAACGACGACAGTATCTAACAAAATGTTGTGATTCAGTATTTAAGTATAGCTAACAAAACAGAATACAAAAAAAATATTAACAAGATAAGGTAATGATAAGAAAATACTAATAAGAAAGACAGAAAAACATTTTTTAAAAGCTAATTTGAAAGGTTGTTTTTATGGAAAATCAATTTTCACAGTCCGTTTTCAAGACGGCACAACAAAGCATGTAAAAAATGTCCACAACATTTTTTGACACTTTTTTTGTTACTTGGAATTCACATGAATTAAGCTCGAGTATCTCAGTATTTAGTCTTTATTGTAACATGAATATGAGATTAAATTATTTTGTATTTATTCTTATTCTTTGAATTTGGTTGGATTGTACGTTTAATAGCGTAAATCTTGTTATTGGCCACCATAGCAAGAAAGATGTCTTAAATTATAGGTTTAGATTTATTTAATAAGTAACTTATTTTATCATCGCAGACATTGACTAATGAGCAAATATCATATAAAATAGTAAGAGATAAGACAACCTTATTTTGTAGAACTGTATGAGTAAATTAGGAACATACCGTTTTTATCTCGATATAAATAAAATATATTGTAGGGTATACACTCTACTATTACTATACAGACGACTAAAAGTTCCATCCAAGTTGGTTTTTATTTTTTTATGAATAACAGAAACTTTATATAGTGTACGAAAAATCGAGAGTAGGAAAATAAAGAAAATTGAAATCGAAAAAAAATATAAAGCTTAAATTGTTTTTATGTTTTTTCGTATTTTTGTTTAAGTGCTCTTACACCCACGCCACTTATCCAAAAACAAAAATGTCTGAGAAACGTGAAAAAATGAAATTTTTCCAAACAATTTATCTAGATACGTACATACATCTAGACAAAGTTCGGATTTTCTTTTGTTTTTGTGCTTTTTTTTCCGAAAAGTTGAATGAATGGTAAATTGTTTGTTCTAAAACCGCAGCGATAATGATAAATGAGTTAAACTTTGTTGTAGGGCAGTTTTTCGAAAAAAAGCAGTGACATATTTATATTTTTATACGATGCTTAATGGTATTTTAGATGTTAGGCATTTAATTGAAATTTCGAAAACAATTTCAGAGTCGCACAATGTTTTATAAATTCAATTGAACAACAGAATATAATCAGATTAAAAGTTGAGATTTCGATTAAACTTGAATAGCTAGGTATCTTGAGATTACTACATATATCGATTTTCAGATCTACCTGTAAGTTTGTACGAATTTTCAAACTGTTTTGGCAAATTGGATACATTTTTATGAGAGACAACAATTTCTTAAAATGTTTAAATATAAACTCAATGATCGACAACTGGAGCAATTGTCAGGATTGTATTATGTTCCATAACTATTATTACTTCGAATTAAAAACCAGTCATTTCCAATGCTTCCGCATTGACATGTTTCATTAGCCTTCATTCATGCGTTGTTGCAAATCTTTTTATTTCGTGTTTTATATCCGGAATCTCTAAATCACAATACATATCACATTTTCGAATGTAACAGGGGTATTGACTCCCGAAAGCTGCATGCCATATACCCAGATTGGCTTTAGAACCTAAATCTAAAGACCCTGTTCGTTTAAGTTGATTATATTAATTAACCAATGGTTTTAGTTTGATTTCCCATCGTTTGGTCCACTGGCAAATTTCAAAAAATCAACATATGGTTCCGAATGATTGGTTCAAAGCTGATCCGGGACTGAATTTTCCTGTCTCAGCTACTTGCGCATATGCTATACCACCTTTTACATGATGACTAAAAGATTCTGGTTGTTATCTTTTTTGTAAATTCGTTAGTTTATTTAGATTATTTCTTCTCTTTTGAAGTTTTCTCGCTACCAGCCATCTCCGAAAGTTTGCAGGATGTCTACAGTTTGAGAACACTTTGCCGCAGAAGTTCTGGGTTTATCACAAGCAATAGTTAAATGTTTCTCAGTAGATTTAACACATCTAAGTTAATTTTGGTTGGCAGAACTTGGTTGGCTGACAACGTTTACATTGCAGAATTATACGATTATATGTTTCATTTCATAATTTTTTTTTGAATATCTTCTCTGTTATCTAAGGTCAGCATGCATAACGTAGAAGAAATTCTTAGTTCTTCATCGTCTTTTTAATTTTGTTGACAACACTAATTCTCATTTAATCTCTTCTGGATTACATGATTGGTGCAAATTTCTTATATAGTATATGAGACAAAAATTAGTACTTGTTAAAATGTCAGGATTAAAATAATATTGATCTGTGTAGTACCACTGGTAACGATTCTTTAAATATATCCAATAAGACATATAGGTTTACTACACAAGAGTACAGTTTTGAATTTAATCTATTAAAATGATAAACATGAAGAATACGACATGTTGATAATGTTTCGACTTTCACGGTTCGTATCCGGATTTTTGACTTTCAGACGTGGACCAAAATTAAAACGACAAGAGTTTAGTCAAACTTTCACTTTCTTTATTTCATACAATAAATTGAGATGATTAGCTGTTTGCCACTATTAAGAGCTAGTCTTCACTTCACTAACCAAATACTGGTTAAAATAAAATTTATCCGATGCTGCGATTTATCACTGGTTTTATACAAATAAGTGAGTATTTCGATCTTTCAAATTTATGTTTTTTTATTCACTCATAATTTCAGTTTCGGTTGGATACAATCCTTTATTAGCAAAGAAAATTGGGTCACATTTATGTGATCAAACCAATTTAGAAATAATAAATCTGCTCAATGTTATTCGCTTGATTTTTACATTAAGCGTTGTTAGGGTGGTCTTGGATAACTATGTGTGATATGAATATCAAATCAATTTAAAGCAAACTATAAATAAATTTTTGTGTAACGTCAACATACATACATACAACATTACTAACGCAGAACTAATTCTACAAAATAAAAACATATCGACATAAATTGAACCAGAAACGAAAATTTATATGTACATTCTACATATTATATCCATATTCTGATAGCGGGAAAACCCATTTTTCTTAAGCTAACACGATTTTCAATTTCATTTTTATATTATATAGCTAAGTCAAGTTACAATAAGTAGAATCAATAAATAAAGTATTATATTATATAAAAAAGAAAACCGAGAAGAAGAAAAATTACACGATTAGTTTAACAATAATATATTGAGTCGTATATATACACTATATATGTTACTTATATAAGATGTAGGATGAATTTGGGTTGGCAGTGCTATATACATATATATCGATTCGGTTTGTAATATTGCAATCAGTAAAAAAAAAATATAAATAAAAATAGAAATAAAAATTGGTTTCATTCCTGGCCCGTCCCGTCTGGATTTTATATGCTTTGAACATAAAAAATAATAATTTTGTATATGGGTTTGTTGTTATTACATTTGGTGTTACTGATTTCGTTTTATTTTCCGTCGTATAACATATAAGCACACACCAAAAAAAATTTTATTGACGGAATTATTTGCAATTTCACACTTATATATATATACAACGTTAACCTGACCCTTTTTGTTCACACGTGTCGTTTCAACCCGAGCTTTTTTTTCGCACATTAATACCGAATATAATTTTTTTTCTTTCAAATTTTAAATGGACTTTACATGCTTCGAAATTTTATGTGGTATTTAAAGAATTTGCAATAAATTCGATAAATAATAATTCAAGCAATACATCAATCATTTATTGGTTATTTCACCGTGAAGAATATACTGAAATTGAATTTCATGAAAAACCATTTCCTTTTCATAAGAAATTCAATTTAATTTAATAAAGAAATTATTTCCGCTGTATCTCGTATGTACCATTGTATAATTTTATATAGGAACATATAGAAGACAACATAAGACGTACTTTTATCATTAAAATGATAATCAGTAAGGTATGTATGTACAATAACATAGACAGATATTATAATATGGACTTTATTGTTATACTTATGAAGAGCACGATGACCAATCATTAAAGAATGAAATATTCTATGGATGAAATTATAAGAATTTGTCCCTTATACAAGAATTCGAAATTATAATCATCTTTTGAAATTGGTTTGGTTATTTTTATACGTTTCATACTTTTTGCGGTCGATTTTGCTCGACTACCAATTTGGTGTGTTAAACAGACATCTTGCCAAATAGATTTGTATAATGGTTAGGTATTTATATTTATATATGACATGGCAGTATGGGCACAAATAGAATTGTAATGTCTCAATTTCCCAGGTTTTCTGTTGTTTCGTGCGATAAGGATGGTTTTAATTTATTGTGAATATACATGTACGTATATATTATATGTCTGTATGTTTATTCGCATTTCACATTATATTCCAAGTATATATGGTTAGTTTTTGCTCTTTATGCTGTTGTATCTTCGTCTTTATAATAAATACAAAAAATATATTTTGTGACAGTTGATATAATCTGTGAACAATTTTTTTCTTGTTGTCATATCCTGTTACTATATCTGTCATGTTGACATATATTTTTGTTAGATTTGGTGTAATTCCTAGGCGACATATATAACACGTATAATTACAGTTCACACCAAAACCGAAGGTACAAATAATGTAATATAAATTATTAAATTTTCTTCAATGTTATTGAATTGTAAGAACTCATCCATATTTAATCATTTACGGTCCATATTTAATCATATAAAGTGGATAAACTTTTGAGATGAACAAAACTTAAAGCAATTTTAGAAGTTCATGAGTTGATTTCCCTGATGCAAAATCTCGCAAGCCATACTCATTGGACACATTCGACACATTTCTTACCAAATTTACTTTTTAAAATACAGCAACAAAAAGATTTCATAAATTTACAAATTAGGTAGAGGTGTGACATAATGTATATCCGAAAATTTGTTAATTGTACTTTCGAACTTTTGTATAGGCTATTTTCATGGAAGATCATTATTGCTTACGAATTTTATAAATTCGAGTTGGATTTTAATCTAAAGTATTTAGTCTTTGCAGTATTATAAATATACTGGTTATAAGGTTGCCTCTATTAGTAATTTGAAAATTTTCAAGATTTTATACTATAAATATGTGAATGTTAAATCAGAATTTTATTAATATTTTCTGCTAATATGATTCTCTACAGTTCATATTCGTAAACCAGCTGAAATGGTAATGGTATTTTTTTTTGTGTCTTCAGATATTATTTTGCCACAAACAGGTCACAACTATATATTAGGCTATGCCGGTACGCATTTAGGTTGTGAATGGTGCCATCCCAATAGAACAGATGTGCTAAGTGTACCTTAGGGCAACTGCATTTAAATAACATTTTCAACAACCTCAAATGAAAACCAATGTTGTTTATTATTTTTTATATATTTCCGATGTATTATTACTTTATGTTTTAGCCAATACAGCATTTTTATACCAAGTGGAGGAAAGAAAAATTCGGTTTATAACTTTCGGCTGGAATAGCAAAGACATAATAAGCATTAACCTTAGGTCTAAGACATTAACCGCGATTACACAAACGTTCATATAGAGCATACTCGTATATACTGTTTGTATATTTTAGGTGTTATTCAAAGTTATATCTTTTTCAATAGCAGGCATCGTGATATACAACCCTCCTTCATATGAAATTGATTTTTCTATAAACCATTCTTACTTTCATATCCGAAAACCTACATATCTGTAGGTGAACCGCTTGAAGTATAAGAAACTATTACAAATCCAATGTTCATAAAGCAACATCATGTTATTTAAATACCACCCGAAGCTTTAATGTATGTATATACATTTTGTATTTAGTGAATTGTTTAACTATAGAACTTTTCTCATTTATACAATTAATGTACGTAGCAAGTATACACATATTCACAGTATAAATGTTACACAACATTTCGGGATAAAAAATCGTAAATTTCAATGTATTATCCTATGCATACAAACTCGTATAGTCGTACATCCAACATTCTATGTATTAATAATGAAAAATTAATTGTTATGTTTATTTTACCTTATTACTATTATTATTTTTATAGTTAGTGGAGAAAATAAAAATGGAAAAATTAATTTTTTTGTTTTCGATTATTTATATACACAATTAATTATTATTGTTTCGTGTGTAATGGGGGAGAAAAATATCTATTAAAGTGTTTCAATATGGTATAGGATACGTATACCGTCTGTATGTATGTATTTATATGTATACGTATAGTATATAGAAGACAAATACACAGAAACAGAATAAAACTAATTTTCGTGTTTTGTCAATTGAAAGGAAAATGAATTACGGAGAAAATAAAAACAAATTACTGGAGACAAAAAGCAAAAACAAAACGAGAAATGTATGGAAAAAAAATAATTAATTAAAAGTTTTCCTCTATATCTCCAACTCTGTGCTGTATAATTGTGCGTAGAGTGATTACTTGACAGATTTATAAATTAACTTATTTTAATTTTATTAGACATGCCTGTTGCATAGTTAGGAAAGTATCATAATCATATAATGAAAATTCAAGATTCTGTCTGAGATTATAATGGAAATACTGTCTCTTACCGTAGAGGATAAGTGAAGATATAAAAATATAGTCGAGTGTTGTGCGATATTATATTGTTAATGTTGGGTTGCTCCATTTAATGACAAATCTACATAGTTATATTTTCTCTGTATATATATGTATGTATGTATGTATGTATTTAGACACAAAACTTCATTTCTACAAAATTGATTGCTGTTTTGTGTTTTAGTTATATTTTATTAACGAGAATAAGATTTATTTGATGGTACGATGATAATTGTATGGTTGGTCGGAAGATTAAATTGAATTTATTATATCACTGTCGTTTTTGGTAATAAAATGTATTTATTGATATGAATTGTAATTGGGCTTAGGGCGCCAGCATATAAACACATTATAACCATTGTATACAGAGTTTAATAAATTTTCAAAATTATTTTTAGTTGTCTGGTGTTCGATGTCTGCCGTGTGATTGATAACAATAAATTACCAAGCAACGGAGTTATATTTAGATTTTTATCAACCCATTATACAAGAATTATACAGAAAGTAACCATGTTTTGAGAGTTTCATTTCTTTGGTAAGATATAGATAGCTAATTTTGTGACCACATTTAATGTCATACCATAGCAAATATTAATATAATATTGTGACAGTTTTCTGCTTACTGAACAGTAAACTAAACTTTAATAAGCGATATAGTGCAGTGGCTTGACGATAATCTATAAAGAAGCGCAAAACAGAGAGACATAATTTTCATTTCCCGTTTAACCTACCGTGAAAGACAAAATGTTTATAAGAAAAACAAAACAACGCAAACTACATTTTCAAATTCAATAAAATAAAATGTATATCGAAAAAAATAGATACAACAACTCATTGGACAAAATAGCAACTGACAAATTCAGTTATTTCTCCTAATTTCAATTTCCTTTTTCCTTATTATTTAATCTCTCTACCATCATATATGTATATACTGTATAAAACAAATAAAATCCACCCATCACTTGTATGTATGTATGCTATGGATGTACATATATTGAAGACGGCAAAATGGTAACAATATTTTTTTGTCCATCCATTTTCACAGTCGGTTGGAAATGTATACACGACAAATAAGAACAACACAATAATCATTATATAGAGAGAGAAAAAAAAACAAAAGAAATATTCAATTTTTGTTCCTCTTTTGTTATTATTGTTATTATTATTCCTTGTTAAGTAAATATAATCTTATATCCATCCATACATGTATACAGATGGAAAAATCCTTTCAATAATTCACTAAATATTTGATTACCAACATTTTTTATATCGACTAATCTCTTGTGTATCACACAAAACTGGAACGAAGAAAATTCAACAACAACAACAAAATATGAATAAAATAAAATTTTTGCCATTAATATTATTGTGCTATGGTGCTATTTCTGTTCTTGACTATGTACATATATATACTGTATTGTTGTTGTTTCGGAAAATATAAGAAAAACTCATGAAAAATATCTCTGCAAAAAGTGAAAGTTTTGTTAAATATTTATGTTGATCATACACATAAAAATACATATTTTTGTTTTATTTTCCTTTATTTCGTTAGAAATCATAAAATGGACGATGAAAATTTTGTTATAGTTTGAGTGGAGATTTTACGAAATCTTAGAATTTTTATGGATACAATGCTGCTAAATATGGAATTTAATTTTGTATCATGTGCGAATAAAGTTTTCTCTCAAATCGTAATTTGTATTCTTGGTGTATTGGTAATTTTGGTCTTTTTTCGTAGATCAGTTACACTGAAATGTTTGTATTCTTATCATTAAACAAATGTCAAGAATAAAATTTCACGACTGATTTTATTACTGCATTGATGCCTGTCATATTACTTATAAAATTAATTTCCGAATTAAGCTCGATAGTCATTTATTTAATATTAAAAATTCACCTAATAAATTAGTCAAATTTTTCCATGTGATTTGGTACTTTAAACAGATTGAAAAACACATCCATATAAAATATACACCAAATGCCGAGTTTCAAATCACGATGAATTTGATATGCAGTTCTTCTATCGTACAATTTAATATAAACCAGTATAATTTCGAACTTTAAAATAGATCTCTCGAATGTAAGAAGACATCTTACATACACATGCGTCACGGTACCAATAATCATATATACATAACAATAACCAAGTTGAATGACATCATTCAACAAACCAATTTACTTAAAAAGGTTGTGATAACAACATGTTAAAAATGTTGACTTAATAAAATTAGGGGTAATATTGTAGTATATAAACGAAAAAATATAATATTTTAGACACCAGTTTCAATGAAACAGGTTGTTGTTTCATAATAAACAGTATCTTACAAATAGATTTAACTCACTCTAAAATTTAGAAGTGGGCAATGCGTGGCCTTTGTGATTTTAATAGTTTTCAAGTGGCTGCCGATTTTATAATCTAATTTGTTATTTTTAAGGGTAAGTTGACCACAGTGATATATAAAAGTACGAATTTAGGCGCCTACTACGACAAGTGACAACTTTACGAACTAAGCTATTTTACTTCATACACATACGCATATAATTTTACTACGTTACATTAAGTGTTTATACACATTGACATATAAAGTATGCATTGAAATGACAACAGCAGCCAGTATTATACCAACACTCAAAATGATGACATTCCTCTTGAAATTAATGTGTTAATGTCACAAAATTATGTACATCTACATAATGTATTTTATGAAACGTAAATTTAATTGCTTGTCTGAATCAGGTTATGGAGTTCGTTTACTTTTCATTGTTTTTGCGCTTTCTGTGTGTTCATGTATCCATTTATGTATGTATGTATATATGCAAAGAGAAAAAAAGCTCAAGTATTATTTATTCAAAACAAAAGACAAAACCCTTTTTTCTTGTCTTTAAACAGCACAACAAAATAAGAAAAAATGTTGACGTGAAAAAGTAAGAAAAAAAATTATTTAATTTTATTATTTTGCTTAAAAAATATATAAAGAAAACTTATTTATTTATTTAATTTAGCTTTTTTGTTGTTCAAAAAAATATACAACTTTACGTGATTGGGAAAATGAAAGATTTCCAACATTTTCGTTTTTCTTAACTGTGAACAGTAGTTTAATTCTGAAAAACACTTTAAATTAAAGTTAAATCGTTAAACAATTTTTGTTTTAAATTAAATACTTTGCTAAACTTTATAGTTGGAAATCTTTAATTATTTGGAAACGCGATGATTATACGATTTCACATTGCACATGGTGTACAAAAGTACATGGAACTTTTTAACTTTAGTACGTGTTTAACATAAATATTTTATTTTTATTGTATGATTGCCGCACACAAAACAAAATGGGAATCATCGCTAGGGAAAAGGTAATAAATTTATTAACCATTATACGTGATTACTTTTGATTTCTTGACGCAGTACGGGTTGATAAAATGTGGGAAGCCCTTTTTAACCAAGAAATATGCAGAATTCTGTTTAATAATTCAATCGAAATGAATATTGTTAATTTTTTATGTTGAAAAATTACTCGTTACAAATATCATAATGGAAATTATTTCTACGAAGAGTATGCATGAACATGCTATATAAATACAAAAGATTTTTGATCTGCATCATAATTCTGCAACCATAACAATATCTATGTTTCAAGACTTACTTTATGTAAAAGATATCTATATATTTATGGTTGGTTATGGTAGGTCATCACTACAACAATATTTCTAATTTACGTATATCCAAATATGATATAATTTCATGCAACCGCAATCCCAGGATTATGCTGCAATTTTTCTCGGAATTTTAGGATTAATGTAGTCTACATATTGTCAGAACACTTAGATATCAAAAAATATGTCGACTGGTTATATATGACTTGGACTAGTTTACTGCAGTGATTTATTTTTGATCTTGGTTATGCGCTAAAGTGCGTATAAACATGAACTAAAAAAGATTAAATCACTTTAAATTTCAATGACAATTATTTCTCCTTTCTATTCAAAAATATCGGAATCGGCAAGTAAAAATTATAATTAATTATATAATTAATATTACGGAGTAATAGTGAATACTGTTTTAACGTTGAGAGTGGTCTCATTCTGAGGTAATAATAACACTCACTAATAAATAGACCATGCACGAAAAGTAAGAAAAATAAATACGATTTTTAAGGGATTTTCATCCAAAACATGAATCTCTGCTAAACTATATAAAAATGGTTTATTACTAATGCTATGAAATGATTGGATTAGTTAAATAATTCCATAAAAAAAGGAATGAAGTACTTTATGCTTGATGAATATCTTTAAGTGATCGAAAGAGAACAAAGTTATTTTCAAATTTTAAGGTTTAAATCAACTGTTGGTGCACTATATCGACGAAAAGCATATTAAATCACTGATGATGTTTCGTGTTTTTAAACGTTATATCTATACTAACTCGTAACTCAACTAGCATTTTGCGAATAAAATTTACCTGGTACAGCGTTTTAATAATTCTTAAATATGTCCAAACAGTACTTTGCAATTGTAACTCCGTTTTGTTCATCAGTGGTAGTCATCTTATGATTAATTTTTATATAATATGATGAGTTTTCCAGAGAACATCTACAGTCAAAATAACTATTAAATAATTGTATTACTATTAAATAAATAAAAATTTCAAGCCTCAGATGGTATGTCATTGAAAATTTGTTAGGCTTATATAAACAGAAACCTATATAATCGATGTATTCGTTTAATCAGTTTAATTATTAAGATTAAATTTTAAATCGCTGCATCCAAATTTCATAAAGTATTTTATAACACAAACGAATTATGTTACAAATTTGAACAATTCATATGTTAAAATATTTTACCACCAAAAGAAAACCAAGCAGAACAATTTTTCGCAAAAATTTTATTAATGATTTAAACATGTTCAACAAGCCTTAAAGCGTGCATATTATCGTCGTCGTTTAAACAATCGCAAAAAAGAAGAAATTTAAAAAAAAAATTGCTGCCAATTTAATCCACGACACACAAAGAGCACAACAGAAGAAAAACAAGTTCCACGAAAAAGAAAATTACATTTTCTTATTTCTTTTAAGTTCTTAATTTAAAGAAACATAAAACAAACAATGCTAAATTACAAGAACAAATGTCAAAAATGTCCAAACATAAAATTAGAAAACATAAAAATAAAAGTTTTATTTTAAATAAAATAATAAATAATTATTTTCACCTCAAAAAATTATAATAAAAATATAAATTTTCTTCGCCCCACCCACCTTCATTCCGTTTTACCTCTCTCTCTCTACTTATTCAAAAAATCATAATAAGAATCCGTATAAAAATTAAAATTTATTTCTTTTTGGTTCTGTCTCTCTTCGCAAAGGGTAGATGTACTTTGACATAACTTTCCTTGAGAAGAAGAATTCTTTTACATTTTAATAAAAGCTTTTTTGGGACGAAATACTTTTTTCTTATAACACACATATACATACATAAAAGAAAGTCTGGTGTACATATTTATTTATTGTTTGTACTCTGTAATCGTAAAATTATATTACATGAATATATATATAATATATATATATATATATATATATATATATATATATATATATATATATATATATATATATATATATATATATATATATATATATATATAAAAATATATATATATATATATAAATATATATATATATATATATATATATATATATATATATATATATATATATATATATATATATATATATATATATATTAGATTATATTCGTAATTTATGAGAATTTACAGTTCGTTCTTTGTATATGTATATATATATATATATATATATATATATATATATATATATATATATATATATATATATATATATATATATATATATATATATACATATATATATATATTTAGGGCAATAAGCGATAGTACAATGCGGGATATCTTAAAAATTGATGAGATGATATTAAATTAAATCGAAAAAATTGTTGTGACAATAACAACTAACACACAAGTGGCAACAATAATATTATATAACATGAATCAAAATGTAGGGCAAAAATGTTATGAAAAAAACATTCCCACCGCTAATTATAAATTGTCCCATTAATTTTTATCGTCGTATTTGGAAAAGTGTAGTAAACAAAAGTGAATTAAAAGCACCCTCACTCAAGTATCATAAACTCATCTAACCAATATTTTTATTATCGTGAAAACATAATTCGAAAACATTAAAATGTTGGTTATATAAATTATACGCACAGCAGAATAAGAAAATGTATAATCTAATCATTTAAGTACTATATAGATAATCTGTTATCATTTTTAATTTTATTCTATGTACTTTGTGCTGTGTACCTATGTGGAGGTGTTCTACACTTTCTTGATCAGTTTTTTTTATCTTTTGGGAAATCTCGTTTCATGATATGTACTTGTTAAGCGAGGAGATCCGAATTTCTTCACATGAAATGGAATTACTCAACTTATAATATTGAAATGCAAATGTGTATTATGCATTCTTTTTCCAGCTTATGAAGCTTTTAAATCCATCACAGTATTGCATATTTTATGTTGAACTAATTTTATTATTATTTTCTAAAAAAAACAATTTCTTATTATGTTTGTCACGTAGTTTATGTTGGATTTAGATGTGTAGCTCACAAATTATAATTTTAGTCTGGCGGTAGGGTATTTACCTCTACTAATTGGAGTTTAAGGAGAAGTCGTTTTTTAATTATAACTTAATCTGTGAGATAAATTAATTAAATTGGTTTATTTGAGTAATAAATATATATTTTTATTTAGGACAATATGTTGTAATGGCAACCTATACACAATATTTTATTCTTCATTAATGTACCCTTGATGTAACCTGCGCAACCATAATTTCTCTTATTATTTATTATATTTATTTGAAGTGATGTATTCTTCTTATATGTAATATCTATTTGCTAGAATAGCGCAATTTTCAGAAGTCTCGCAATTACGCATCTGCCATTCGAGTTTTCAATTTGCTTCTAAAATTTTAAAATTTTATATTTATGCTAGCAGAACCACATTCAAAAATTATTTTAAAATTTATTTTCATTTACCACCATTTAACAAACTATTGATCTATAAATAATTTAGTTTTGATATGTCATCAATTTTACTATGTCATGTGGAAATTAACAGATTTATTGTGAAGTGTGCTAAATTTCAACAGCGTATTCGAAACATACTAAAAAATTATTAAGTTATCGATATATATTCCAAGTGAAAATGATGTATTAGATAAATCAAATCGATAATTTCGTCTGGAAATGAAATTATGTAAAACCGACCATCACATCCATAAGTTTTTTAACAGTAGATAAAACTATAAAAGTTTTAATTACGACACATACGAATCAGTTACTTCACATCTGCTTTAACCACCATCACTCAAATTTTATTATCGTGCTTTATGATTATTAACACACCGAGGATAAAAAAAATGCTATACCGACATAACAATAAACTATCTTAACCAATACAGAAACATAAATAACTATTGTTATATACCCCCATAAGCACAACACGGATACATAAAATAAGAAATGAAATGAAACAATAAAATCCTAAGTTTCACTCAGCCGAAAATATATAGTATTTTGTTATGATCTTATACTGTTATCACATTTTGTTTGGAAAAAAGGGGCAACAGCAATAATACCAATGTAACGTCCAGTTATTTCAATTACATAAATACTATTTTTATGTTTCTATACGACAATGTAAAGGGTACCCAAATAAGAGGAATAATTTTATTGCCAATAGTAGACCATGATGTTAGTCTTAGGTTAAATGGTATAACTAAGTAGAAATTAGTCTTGGTAGAAATTATATAGAATCTCTAAGAGCATCAGTTTAAGGTATTTTAAAACCCTTATTCTGATAGGTCAAAAGAATGGAAATATGTAATCATGGTTGATATATAAATCGACTAAATTATTTTTGTTAATTTTTTTTAGATGCTAAGTATCATCTAAAAAAATATTTATTCACAATAATAGCGGGAGTGATGCTGATACAAATAAAATCAATAATAATGTAAAATACTTGTCCAAGTAAAGATATTGCACTTTTACGATCTGACTAAAATGTAACTTAACATAAATTTACATTGTACAGATAGTGAAGTACTCGTAAGGAACTAAATAAGGTAAAGTATACAATTTTCCGTACCTCTTATAATTGATTTTCAAACTGATCCGATTATTTAGAAAATATATTTTTCCATTTGAGTAAAACTAAAATCTCGAGTTGTATTCGGAAAACGTTCCAAAATAAAATAAATGTACCTCCAATTGGAACTTGCTTTATATCATAGGTATACAAATGTATGTATGTATTTTCCATTTTCCATTTTTATAATTCTTACTAATGTTAAAGAATATTAAATTTATTTATATTCGTGATATTTGTTATCATTGTTACTGTTTTCTGGTATATGGTATATTATATTGTTCCTGCTATACTCTACACGTTTTTGGATTATTCTTGTTTTCGTTAGCTGTGTTGTTATAACCTTCACACAACAAAATATATATTTATAAACATAATTTTATTTATATTTTTGTAACAACATACATACATATTAGATATAAAATAAAAGTGTAATAATATGTACTCATGTAAGGATGAGGACAATGAAAACCACCAAAAAACGGAAACACTCTAACAACAGGATAGCGCGCACACAAAAAAAAAATGAAATTAAACTTTTTAAATTATTCAAAAATCATAAAATTTTTTTTTTTTTAATGCGGAATGATGAAATATGAAAATTGTATTGGTGAACGTTTTTTTTCCGGCTTCGTTAAGGATGAAAAATTCGAATTATAATATGGAAATCTTGCGGATGGTGAGTTGCTGTGCTTGTGATTTTATAATTTTTGTTGGTTTTTCAGTTGAAATTGATACTTGGGAATGATTATTTACACAAACCTCACAATGTTTATTTTATAATAATGCAAATTATTTTTCACCATATTTTCGTACACTCCCTGAACCATTATTGATATACACAAAACCAAAACGAGGGAGCAAAGAGCACTCTGGGGCATACAAGTTTAGGTGGAACAGAACCTCAGCACAATCAATAGTTATGGCCAAATTACACAATACACGTCGAAAAAGCGATACATATAATAATTTTCAGTGAATCCAAAAATGTATAATAAGATCCACCCGCTTAGTAAGATCTACTATACTATAGGATTGAGAACTAGCAAAAACTGTAGATTGTTGAATTTATAAAGTTGGATAGCTGATCTTGTATAAGTATTCAATTTTATATATATATATATATATATATATATATATATATATATATATATATATATATATATATCGGCCCCAATTCCTCTAATCATTCGCTTTATCAGATAAGACTATTTTCCCAAATATTAATATGATATATATATATATATATATATATATATATATATATATATATATATATATATATATATATATATATATATATATATATATATATATATATATATATATATATATTCGGCGATAGATAACCGAATGTTTTCACACGTGCTTACATAACTTTATATAATGACATAAACAATTCAATACCATTTGACCTCAATCGAATATTTCAAGATACAAACGATGTAAAATAAACAAATTTTATTATTATTTTGCGAATGAGATTTTAACAATCAACATAAAAAAAATATGAGAAAAATATTTTTCCATACCTGTCAATTGCCTCTTGTAAAAATGTATACACATAAATAACAAATAAAGCTTTTCACATCAACATAAAAACATTTGATACTTTATTTGTTATTTTGCTTTTCTCAATTTTTTCCGAAGTATGTACAAACATATATGTATATATATTTATGTGTTCGTCTAACAATCAAAATAAATTTTCCAAATGATAATGATTTTAATATTCAACTTGAACTAGAAAATTATCATTTAGGGTTCAAATTCAAACTGAAATATAAAAATAATAATAATAACAATATAGAAAATTGAATTTGAAAATAAAAAAATATGACAAAAGTTTTCTGTTTTTATTGAAAAATATCAAAAGTCATACCTCCCCAAACGTTGCTCCCACCTGCTGTTATATTCCATAAAGAATTGAATTTTGGTTTAAGGACGTATAATACATACATACTTGTTTGTACTCGTACATTGTTACAAAAATAGAAAATCTACAATTATTGTCAATCTTCTCGACACATACACGCACACAGAGAGACAGACACAAATACATATTCTTCAATTTAATACATATCTTGTTTAAAGAAAATATGGAAAATTTGAAAAATCCGTAATCTCATTAAAAAAAATTTTTTTTTTTATAAAAATGGAAAAACACTTATCCAAACCTAAAGAGGGTTGTTGGTAAAATAAAATATGAAAAATCGTTTTTGTACGAGATACATTAAAATGAAAATATGTATGTGTATACGTGAGTGTTAAAAGTACAGTATATAACGAATGGAAAACTTTTTCTTTTGTAGCTTTTCGGTATGTATTGACATTATTAAATTGTTTTTATAGTGTATTGCATGGTGAAAACCGATGTTATGTATGTACCGTAGGCATATCGAACCTTTCTTCGATGTATCCATATAGTAGGTATAACGACAGATTGATTGATAGGTAATAAAGTATAAATTCTCGCATAGCACATATATAATAATATCATTGTATCAGATCAGAGCAGAATATGTGACTCAATTAGATGAGATTAACAGGCAATTAATTTAATTTTTTTTTCGATTTCGAAGAGGGATAATAAAATTGAAATCCGTTTAACATGAGCTATACGTACATACATAGATTAATGATTGAGAATCGTAAGCACAGATTTATGATGTGAAATGGTTCAATTTTAACAGTCGGTTTATAAGTTTATTTGTTAGAGGCGCAAATTCAATCCTAACGTAGAATAATGTAAAATTGTTTTTCTCACCACTTTATGGAACTGTAACGCTTTTCACATTTTCATTTAACATCGAAAGACACATTTACCACACAGCTTACCATAAATTAAAAATTCACTATAGAATTGGTAACAAAATTTAAGTAAAATTTAGATTTTGGTTCTAAATTAAAAAATATGAAAATTAAATCGGAAAGTAGAAAAATTCTGCTCCAGGAAATAAAACATTTACGTTGGATATTTTATCTTACTATACATGAATATAAACAAATATTGATATTTGTCTCCCGTATACCATGTATATGCACACATATCCTTGGGGACAATGTATTTTAGGAAGAATAAATGAAATGTGAAAAATTAATGGAACAAAATCATAAAATTTTTCCAAATACATTGTCTACGTTTTTTCTGACCATATATAATCAAATAAATCACTCTGAGATATTGTATCGCATATATTCTATTCATATATAGGTTAGTTTTTACACACAGTATGTATACATATCCCGAGCATCAATGTATGTTGTTTTGCTTTATTTATGCTCATAATTTCAATGGACCATTCGACAGAATATGTCTGCTGATTTGAAATATTAAATATTTTTGTTATTCTTTGTAATAATGGATTTGTTTCGACGTGTATTTTTGATTAATAAATATTTTCAATATGCACTGTGGAAGTGGAAAAGAAACCCATATGGCGTAAACTTTTCTCTGTTCTTTCGAAAGAGTTGAATATAGGCGAGGTATACCATACGGATTGTTACCATGCGATTACGATCGATAAAATGTATGACTCCCAGTTAACCTGGTATGAAGTTGAATGATGCTTAGACGATATACCTAATTCGGCCTAATAGAAGTAAAATCTCAGATTAGATGGCAAAGATTAATAATAAATATCCACAAAAATTTTCTTTTTTTAAAGTTTGATTTCGAAAAGTTAATAAAATATCAACTCGAGTTTTTTTAGGTTTAAAAACACATAAAAGTCAAAGGAAGGTTATTCTAGATTTTGCAATCGTTATAAAACACATGTGTGAATCCGTACATTGGCTTTATATACAAAAAGTTAGATATATGTAGTTGATTTAAATTTGAACTACGATTTTGGTCTAGTAGTACCAAACGTGACACCTGGATTGCACAAAGCTTTCTCATGTGTAATTATTCACGCAAAAATTTTTAATCATGCTTTTTTGATAACTTCTCTAAGACTATCTCTATAATGTTGCGACGGATAGTTTTAAAAAAAATGTCTTAACTGTTGTGTTTAGAATAATGTTTTGAAACTTGTTATATATATATATATATATATATATATATATATATATATATATATATATATATATATATATATATATATATATATATATATATATATATATATATATATATATAATCTGTTGACGGGCAATAACGTTATGTACAGATATACTCTGAGTTTTGCATACGGATGAATTTTGTGTTAACACGAACACTATTTATATATTTATATAGTTGTAAATTAATTGCAAAACTATAAATCAATAATAAATTAAATATAGACTGTTCGAAATAGTGTTTCAATTACATGTGAAAACTTTTAAGGCTGTTAGTTAATTAATAAATGTTAATTAATATCATGAAAATCAATTAATAATGCCTGAATATAAATATATGTATATCAACAAATAATCCGTCATCGTAAAATTTTATTTAGAAATGATTTATTGTTTAGGTCAACGGCCGCTTTTCATTTTCCCATTAATTTGATTTCAATTCGAATACACAATAAACATGAACTTGAAAAGCTCAACTTTCTTATTATTTATCGAATTGATTCAATTTCGATTGGTTTTCTTGTATTCTTTTTCTTCAAAAGCATTAAACCATCAATAAAACATCTAATTCGATTTAGGGTTTTATTTTTCGTTCGACGAGTATAGTTCAAAATCGACCAAAATAGTAATAAATATAAAAATAGAGACGGGCGGATCTTCAATGTTACGATCCAATCATACTCCAACACAAAATTAAAATACCATCATGATTCATATCAAATATGTATATAAAGGCAAAAGGCAAGTATCATATATAAATATATATATATATATATATATATATATATATATATATATATATATATATATATATATATATATATATATATATATATATATACATGTATAATAAATCGTTTTTTTTTTCGAAAATCAAAATACGGTTGAATTGATTTCGGAACCAAACACACAAAATGATGATAATTTTGCAGACACACAACAACATGTAGGACTGACTATGTACGTATATTATATATAACCTTAAACCCAAACCAAAAATTGTATATAAGTGAATATCTATCGTTCCCAACCGAAATCCACCTTAACATTTGAATGAGCATTAAAATTAAGTCAAGTGAATGATTTTGTATTTTATTGCTGTTCATGTTGTTGTTGATTTTATTTTCCTCAATTTTTCTCATCGAACCATCTCGGGTAGTAAAAATAAAATAAAAAAATTTAAATTAGTCTTATCTTATTTGAGATATATATTCTCAAATATACGAGTATAAGTAAGAAAATAACACAAAACAAAATTATATAAAACGTGACCTGTCTAATTTTTTTTTATAATTTTCCAAAACTGAAAATGAAATAAAAAGGACACATTTTCGTGTACTTGCTTCAAATTTCAATCTAAATAAATGTACAAGCAAAATTACACGATCCATTGAATTTAATTTTAATTTTTAATAATTTTTGTTTCTTTGTATTTCACAGCGAACTATCAAGAACAGTACAAAGATCATTGCAACAAAACAGTGGATATATATGAGGATGTGTCATCGCCCGAGATGACAAATCAAAATCGTTACCGGCCATTGACGTGCTGGTATCGATTTCGTAGCTTTCGAGGGGCACCACGCGATTGGGTGCTCCGTTTACGTTTTAAACGATTTAAAGTTGGTAATTTAATAAATGCAACACATTGTGATGGCGGATTTTTACAGGTAGGGCTAAACGTTCCATTTCAAAAATATATAATATACAAGAGTACAATTTTATATTTACAATGAGGTATCGAAGGAATTGATTCAAAAATGTTGATAGATAAAAATTTTATAGCCCAAAGCTTTTTTAATAGGAAATATTTCAAACCCATTTTTAATTGAAATTTCGACCTTCGTGGAAATAAATGCTCTTAGCGCTTTTTGACTTTAATTTCAGGATTCTTTAAAAAAAAAATTCCTTCTAGCTTAAACATCTTTATAATTATTTTTACAATCTTTTAAAAGTTTATGACTTTTCCATTAAAACTTTCGATTTGTGAATCATGTACAATGAAAATTGCATAACCAAGCTATAATTAATAGTATAACTATTAATCAAATTAATATTTACCATATAATTATATAACATATATAGTTAACGATGAAACAGAATGTATCATATACCCTTTCTGCTGTATGTATATATGCCAGTGACATGTAATAAATAGCAGCACATTTAGAAGAAAAAAAATATTAACAACAAGAGAATATAAATAAAGCTAAATTAATTGAATGACAGAACAAAATAGCGTATATGTACATATACGAGTATGCATATATTGTTTAGTTGGAGTCACCGAACAGTAACAAAACACATATAATAACGAGAATCGGATGAAATCTAATTACATTCGCACCTACCCCCACTCTTTCGATAACATTACAAATTAATTGGGAAAATAAAAATAACGATTTTCTATTTTGTTTTCGTTAGTTTTTCCATTACTTGTTGTTAGTGTGCATTTTGTTGTGTGTGAAAATTAAGTTAATAAAAACCAAATTGACATAATTAGTAACAGTATAGTATATTAAAGTGGGTATTGTTAAATTAGTTGTTTGGTTCAAAGCCGCGTCATCGAAACCATTTAATCGCACTTTGCATATCAATATCGAATAAACGCCATCTTAAAGGTATGGGATTAAAATTTCTGTTCTCCAATCTAACGTCATTTCAGATCCACTTCGCAGTCATGAGTTTTAAAATTTTTAATTTTAACCGTAAGTCCATTGTAAATATTGAAAGTCCACAGTGAAAAAGAATGCTGTACCTATCCGTATATTAATTATAGTCTTTTATAAATGTTTAAACTCAAGTCAAATTAACATTAAAGTAAACAATCAGATTATTTGGAAAAGCATCGTACTAAAAAAAGAAGTTCACATGTTTTAAGTCTATAGTAATGCAATGTTAGAATCAGTTATAAATTGTAAAATTGATGGTAATGGTTAGAAAACAAACCATTGACCTAATACTATCAAGAAAAGATATCCCCTGAAAAATATCTAATGACAAAAAATATATTATTACCATCGATATTGTTGATCTACTTAATCACTGTTTAGTCAATTACTTCAAAATAACACAAGTCGTATCAGTCTTTACAAGTGGGATAAAGATTACGTATGTGAAATTAGCCCGAAAATCATCCCGAAAAGTTAAAAAAAATTATGTGTTTTGGCTAAATCAAATATATACCTCAGCACGAAATATAACACATAACAAACTAGAAATACAATCCACCCCGAAAAAAAAATTTTCGGGATGGATTGCATTTTTGTTTGTTTTGTGTGTTTTTGAAGCATTTAAAGACAGAACTCAGCAGTAAGAAATAAACCAAAGGCACAAAAAACGATCTATAAATAATAAAATACTTGTATATTAAATATTATAATATATAAAATAATTTAGTCGATATTTATCCATATAAATAAAACTCATACTTCCAGTTCTATATTTCTGTTCACAGAGGTTGACAGAAATATTGGCATATACCAACTGCTTAACAAGACCATCAGTAATCATGATCTGAAAATAAATGATCTTAAAATAAATCATCTACAAACATAATACAACCCATCTTATCGTCTTCAAATTCAAAATATAAAAACGTATCAATTACTGGTACTGGCGTCAATTAAATCCATATCCCCATCGTATGGTAATGGCGTTTCGGATCATGATTACTGATAGTCTTGTTAAGCAATTGGCATATGCCAATATTTCTGTCAACCTCTGTGAACAGAAATACAAAGATGGAAGTATGAACCTACTTCGAATTTCTCAATCCGGAAACGGAATATCGTTCAGAAATGATCTCTATCCCCATCGTTTCGGTATTGTTGAGCAATTGGCATATGCCAATATTTCTGTCAACCTCAGTGAACAGAAATACAGAGATGGAAGTATGAACCTACTTGGAATTTCTCAATCCCAAAACGGAAAATCCTTCAGAAAATAGCCATATCCCCATCGTATGGTAATGGCGTTTCGGATCATGATTACTGATGGTTTTGTTAAGCAATTGACATATGCCAATATTTCTGTCAACCTCTGTGAACAGAAATACAGAACTGGAAGTATGAGTTTTATTTATATGGATAAATATTGACTTAATTAGTTTATATACCATAATATTTAATATATAAGTATTTTATTATTTATAGATCTTTTTTTGTGCCTTTGGTTTATTTCTTAGCACTGTTGAGTTCTGTCTTTAAACGCATAAGATCACACAAAACAAACAAAACTAAAAATTTGTCACTATATATTTATATATATATATATATATATATATATATATATATATATATATATATATATATATATATATATATATATATATATATATATATATATATATATATATATATATATATATATATGTACGGTTCTAAGAGAAAGTACAGGTACTGAGATGTAAAAATACCTAATATGATATATAATGCATTAGATCGAAAGGAGTACATAAGTGCTCTTTCTCTTGATCTCAACAAAACATTTTAAACTGTTAATTAAAAACTTGCTTCTCGCCAAATTATATAAATATGAATTTCCAATTAAAAATTGATGAGATAAGTATTCTTGATCGGGTAATGCTAAAACCACTACTATTTCTATTGTTCATTACATTTCGAAAGTATCATTGATGTGTTTTTCGCGTTTTTGCTGATGACACCGCAGTATTCAACGAAACAAAAGTTCCATCAACTATAATAACATATGGAACACGACATGCATATTTTATTAGAATTATTCAAATCTAATCTTATTCCATTGAACTTAACCAAAACGAAATTTAAGAATTTTCAATCGCCATACAAAAGTTTTATCGCAATATCATCCTTCATTGTAGCTAATTTCATGATTGAGAGAGTTGATCAGTTTAAATATCTATAAAGGTGTAACGTTTGACTTCTTGCAAATAGTCGGGCTTTTTATTAGACGCTATTATGTCCCAAAATATGTAAATATATTGATGTATTTTGCTTTTATTTAGCCAAGAGTTTCATATGGAATTATCGTTTATGGTACGATAGGAATTTTACCTATAGGTGTATTGCATGAGTATCAAGTTATATATGTGTAAGTCGTCTAAGAATATTCATTTCTCTCTAGAAAAGAATTTTCGAATAACAATCATAATTATTTATTCAAACCAGATTTGCTAGTAACTAATATTGCGATTCTATAACTAATGTGTTTGAACGAAAATCAATTACGTTCTGTGGTCCTACTTGTCGCTGATTACATCTAATAAATACAACCTATTAGCTTTGAAATAAATTTTAATAATATAAATAATATATTATAATTATAAATAATTATAATATATTTTATTTATAATGTTCATTTCCTTAAAAGGACGAGAAATCCCTTGAAAATCGACATTATGAATTTTAATTGTAAAAATTATATTATAAATAAATAAATAAATAAAATACATATGGTCTAAGTGTAATTTATTTATTGTTGATGCAAAATCATTTTCGGCATGCTTTTCTAACCTTACAAATAAAGGTTGAGCTGAACATGTAATCTAATCGATCAAACACCTAATAATTGTTTGCCCGGGAATCAAAACTGATTTTTGTTTTTCATATTCGTGACTTTATTTATTAAGATTGCAGAAAACCTTTGAAGTGTTTTATAATAATTTAAATATTTAAATCCTGTTAGTTGTAATACTATCACAGTATAGCAAACAAAATAATTGTTCCTCTCAGCAACGAAAGAAGCTTAAGAAATTTTTTATAATTGTAAGATTTAATATTGTCATGTAATTTGGTGTTAAAAAAATTGAATATGTATACCAAGCAGGCAGTGTTTGCCAATTGGGTCTGAAAGAGTTATTAAATGATATAATTCTAACCTTGTAAACGTTCCCGTCATACACGATTAAATGATGTGTTGAGTCAATGATATAGTTTTCGATTGAAATTTAAAATTTATTGAAAAACTTACGAAACCAAAATAAATTATATCATAAAATTCATGTCACGTAAAAATGTTCATTTATCCACAATGTACTCCGGTAAATAATAGAAATCATAATAATTTGCCGGCCAATTTATTTAAAAATATATATTATTATTAATATCCTTTGACGCCCACAAATCACAAACACCATTTGTATATATAGACTCAGAATATTTATAGTTACATAATAAACAAAACTATAAAATATTCCCAACCCATCCATCAAACCACTACCGAACGCAAATCATAACGATTTTTTTTTTCATAAAAAAATTTATGTTTTTTCATACATTGTATAAGAGTACATACATATATTCACTTCACATAAAATGAATAATAAAACACCCAAAAATGAAGTTAATTCAACATTGAAACGACCGACCGTATATATGAACTTAAATTTTTCCAACCAGCATCATAACGTCAATAAAATTACCTAAAAAAAACCAAAATAAATGTGTGATGGAATAGTGTACTGAAAATGGCATAAGTGTACGAGTATCACTCACATATGGTTAGCAATTTTAGGATCATGATAATAATAACACAATTATCCTTGTGTCACCCACAATAATATCCATAAAAAAATATATAATAGGTTGTGTGTTATTTTTAATGGATTAGGTGAGAATTAGATTTCATATCTGGTGGAATGGGATGTACCACATGATGTTACTTTTTGCTCGTACGTACATATATGTATATGGGGACATATTCAGACGATTTTAATTTAATTAAATCAAAAATTTAATCTTATTAAGATTTTTTCTTTTCATTGTACTAATAATAATATCCAGAGGTTAATAATCTTCTCATATTTTTTGTACACTCAATTTATAAGAAGATTGTATATGTATATACATATGTCGTGTGTTTGTTTGCATAGAAAATTATTTGTGTTTATGTGTATACATAGTTGTTATAAGATGAGATAAAATGATGAGAACAAATTTTAAATTAAAATCAAAAATTTATCATGACTTTATTTGCTGTTGGTTAGATATGATCTGCATCATCAAACCGAGTTCAATTCTTATTAGTTTGATGGCCGTTTTAATGACACACGCATCGGAGCATGTCAGATGAATGAGCATTTACGTTTTATTCTTTGTCATTTATTTATAAGATAGACGGATAAAATATATTTTTATTATATGGACATGAAATACAACCTCACTTAAAATTATTTGCCCTTAAGTTATAAATTGTATTAAATTGTTTTGGAATTATAAGTTCTTAAATATAATCCTATAAGTCGTTTGAACATTTGAAGCCAGTAATTACTTAAGCGCATATAATTTATAATAAGATATTTATATACTTAGTGTTGTCTCGTTTAGCACGCAGAACGTGACCCAGCCAGCGTACGCGCTGTCCTTTGATTTCATGCACGATATCAGGAATTCGCATTAAATTCCTGATCTTGTGATTGAAAAGAACCCGGTATGTGCCATCAACGTCACGTTAGAAACCATCTTTCGTACCCATCTGTCAAGGTCCAACTCTCACATCCATACATGACAACGGGTCTGTTTAACACTCGATACAATTTCAGCTTACATTTGCAAGATATTTAGCTTGATTCAGTATTTGCAAGATATTTTGATTTCAGAAGTGGAGGTAGAGCATAAAAATCCCAATTGCTAGCTGCAATGTGAACCTTGATCTCATCTGCGTGAGTTATGAGAGATCCGAGATACTTGAATCTCATCACTCCTTCAAACACGTGGTTCATCAAGTATCTCTTTCATTCCACTGTCATTTAATCCAATCACACAGAAATCATCAGCATATGCAAAAGTTGATTGGATTGTCGGAATAAGATATTGTCTTGAGGTGTTTCACTTTTACGAAGGACGTATTCCAACATGCAATTAAAAAGTATCGTAAACTTGTCGAACACCAAAAGAAATTGCAAAAATTCTCGATAGCCTGTTCTCAACTTCAACACAGCATTGTGGCTGCGTTACTGTCATTTTACATGGATGTACGTATTTGTTTAGTATTCCAAAATATTCAAGCGCATTCTCGAGTACTTGGAAAGAATCAACCATAGCTATAGAAAATTTGATCAGTGACTGACCGATTTGGACGGAATCCTCCTTGGTTACTGTCATACATCTCTTCCCAAGATGTATGACAGTAACTTGTATGCTGTGCAAAGAAGAGCTATACCGTGACAATTCTCGCGTTTCAAGCGATCACCCTTCTTGAATATTGGTCATAACGCGGCCAATTTCTATTCATCAGACATAACTTCATTTCGCCATACCAACCGAACAAGGTTGCAAAGACAGTTTCACAAAGTTAGCCCTCCGAATATTAAGAGCTGTGAATTTAATCAGAGCTGTGAATTGTAATCAATTCCTGGTGAACGATTTTTTTTTAAAATTTCGTGGCCATGGTGAATCCCTCATAGGATGGGTCCTTAATGAACATCTCTGCGGTCTGTATTTGAGGGTATTATCAGCTTGTGATACATGTGGACCATTAAGTAGGCTACAGAATTGTTCACGCCACGTATCGAGGATCACATCGACGTCAACAAAGAGGTTTACATCCTGGTCCTGAATGTCAGTTGAAAATGGTGTATGGTGTTAAATTAAAATATGGTGCAAAAACCTTAGCCTTCCGCCTTTCACGCTTCATTATGAGCTATATTTCGTTGTCTGCGCTTTATTATGGGCTATATTTTGTTGGTCAACAGCAAGACGACACTTCTCGTCAAACCAATCATTTTTCATAAATGGGCGTTTTTTCACTTTATCGAGAATTTCAATACTTCCCAGATGCTGTTCACTTCTGTAGATTGGTAACTAAATCTCAAAATGCCTTTACTGACAAGATCTTGATATTTGATCAACTTGGCAGTGGCTAAATAATTGTCACTGCTTACGACTTTTATTGACGACCGATAAGATCTCACGCCTTTGACAACCCGAGGCGCTATTTTGAAATCAACACATGGTCGTCGTTTGGGCTTTGGGATGTTTTGCATGGATCTGTCGATGTTTCCAAATGAATGTTTTTATCAGGAAAGTACATCATTTTTTCCTCATTTTCGGTAGCAGTTTCGTGTCGAAAGTACGGATCTATATATTATTAAAAATAAATAAGTTTGAAAAAGGATAATCACTCGAAATGCGAGAACTATCCTGATTCAGTTCATGATGTACATCGAGTTAATATTTAGTTTTAGACAACGAGACGATGGTCTCCAAACCCAATGTGCGCCAAAGACTAAATAATCACAAGAATCATGGATATATGACCTAAAACGAGAGATTGATCATTAGATGTATATCGTGTAAATCTCATAAAAAACAGTCGTAATTTGATAATAAACAAATGTCCTCAATTGATAATAATTAAACGAATAAATTTGAATTAAGTCAAACAAACATAATCGCAAATTCAAATCGACCCGATTTAAGTTCAATCGTTTATTATAATTACGATTACGATTTGTCAAAATCAATTAATAAATTTTCCAAACATTTTCAAGTGTTTATTTAAGCGTTGTCGTCATTCTCGTACATATCTTTCATTCAAATCGAATTAAAAATAAATAAAATAAAAAAATTGCTGGAACGGTTTTGTTCAAATATTAATTAATAACTGTCAAACAAGAGAGTAAAACCAAAATTAAATGAACGGAATAAAAAAAAATTTTCGAATCCTAAAAAAGTTCTAATAATCGCGCCCGCCGAATATACTTGTCTCGTATATACATATACATGCTCCTCGTATTTACATGACAAAAAAATGACATTAATAATTGCTACAATATTATTAATTTTATTTTATGTCGAGTTGATGACTCTAGAAACAAACGTGATGCTGGGAACTGTTTTATGCTTTTCGAAGAATAAATTAAAATTATAATTCATATCATTAATCAAAATATTTGCTTTTTGTCTAATGTTGATTTTTTGTTTGTTGAGACAAGTATGTATTTACAGACAGTGAGTGTGAGAGTGGATGGGCCTAAAACAATGTATATTAAAATATTGTTTTAGCTTCGAGACAGAAAATGTTTTCTTCTAAGATCAAAAATTAAGATAAATGGAAGATTAATTTTGGGAATGATTTTATGCTTCAATGTTTTTCATTAATTTAATTACGTAGTTTAACTAAACATCGTTATTGTGTCTGATAGGGTACTCCTCACGGTTTGTTAAGTAGCATATTTTATATGTGGGGTTATTGTTGAAAAAGTATTTAATGAACTATATATATATATAGCTTTATACTCATTGCGGTGATCTCAAACAATGTATCGAGGTTTTATGACTTGCAGCTCATTTCATAGGTGCTGCGACTATATTTATAAATGTAACTCAAATTTTTTGTCATATTGAAACACAAATAAAAGATTCTAATCTTTTATAGTGTTATTACTATTTGTATTGTTGGTATTTAACTGTACAAATGTTAGAAAAAGCGTTAAAAAGCACAGACTATAAAGCATATAAAAATTGAAGCATACAACATGGAAAAAAATTATATGTTTATATATCCAGATGGATTGATGTTTTACAATAAAAGGAATGAAGAATATAACAAGGAAATATGAAGAACAGATAATACACTGTAGTTTATATACCGTAACATATAAGGAGATGTGAATGTACATCCTAAAAGAATATAAGAAAATGGTTATATTACTTTTCGGTTATATAGTTTCGAAGATTTTTATTATTGCTATAAAGCAAAAGATCTGCTGTTTATTGCTCATACACATAGAAAAGATATATGGGTACCGTCATATGCCAGTTCAAATCATTTCTTAATACTTATGAGAGAACATAAATTATTTCTAGGTAGGCTTTCTAGATTATATGAACTTCTTATATATATATATATATATATATATATATATATATATATATATATATATATATATATATATATATATATATATATATATATATATATATATATATATATATATATATATATATATATATATATATATATATATATATATATATATAAATAGACAGCCATCAATGGGAGTAGATCTCCCGTTGTATGATTCAAGTTTGATAAAAGCTTATTACCAGGGTTGGCTTGTATACATTTTGCTTTGTAAGCTGTTCTTGGTACACGTAAATATAGTATATTTATAAAAATGAACCCGACCACAGAATCTTAAATAAAAAATATGCTTGTGGAATATCAATACCATAATAAATTATTTACATTAATTATGAGTAAACAGGATTGAAAGATTGTAATTAAATATGCATGCCGCTAGCATACAGAAACACAAATAATTTTAATGGTCTACAGTACTAAAATAGCAATAGTCTTTCTCAAGAGATAACATCGATTATAGTAATTGCCGGGTTTTTATAACTGGTGATAATTTGGATTGATGCATGATTTACGTAGACCATAGAACATTCCATAGCTTCATGATATCCTAGAGTGCTGAGTTGCAATTCCACAGCTTCATGATAGTCTATAGTACTATCACCACTGTAACCCCTGTGTTTTGTTATATTTAGGATGCGTTCGGTGGTTACTTATATATTTTTATTTTTTTATTTATTCACTGGTTTTTATATCTCTAGCCATAACATAAATGCTACTCATATAAAAACTTTCTCAGTTTTAAAGTTTACTAATTTTTATGGTTAAAGGTGGAACTTTATAAATTTAATAAAAAATAAAAATTATTTTAATTTATTGAGATAAAAATGATTTATTCAACGATTGGTATCGTATACATAATTAATAAATGTGAATAAATTTAAATGCATTATTAAACTCGTTATGATCGAATAACAATTTTTATTGCATCGTCTTCTTTCGCTCATTATTGTAGAACATCTACCGTAAATTTCAATACTTGTCCTAAACCGTAGAAAAAGCATTCGTACCGTATCAAATATTTACGTGTTATATAAAATTGCTAGATTTTAACCGTTACTAATTATTAACATTTTTAATTCAACTATTAAATATTAATTAACTAAGTATCACGATAAAATTCTAACATCTTATAGTCTCCTAAGTTTGCTGTGGCAAAACAGACCAGACAGTACCTGCAGTTATCATTTGAAAATGTTTCTATATAATTTATGTCTACTGTAAACCATGACGACAAAGATTTGATTGTATAACTTTTTATCAATAAATGTTAAAAACTCATCGATTAAGATTTATACATATGTACGTATCCCGAAGTTTAGAATTATGACGAAATATTTAAAATTAACGTTTTCAAACATATATATTGTTTATTAATGTAGTCATGATATAGTGCTGTCAAATATAAATTATTAGCTCGTATATTAACATACCTACATAAAATCGGTGAGCATAAACAGAAAATAATAAAATCTACTATTAGTCAACCTTCTGTCAACCCAACTCAAAAAATTAACTATCAGATTTATTTTTCATGCAGCATATATTTATATACATGATATATCGTAACGTGATAAATTTCCCAGCAACAACGTACCAAGTTTAGTTGTTTTCATTATTTACTGTAGTAAAATTATCTGTCTATTGACATCAGAATATTATTTGGTTTTAGTCTCATACACACATAACAAATTATATCCTCAACTAATTCATCATTAAACCATTGCTATATATACATTTATATACTATATCTACATTCAATTAGCATAAAAAAAATCTTCGACAACCTAACCATGAAATCCTTTATTGCTCTATCGTATCGTTGTATTTTCCACCCAGCTAAAAACGTAAATGAAAATGGAAATTCGTAAAATCAATATTTTCATTCATTCTTAACACGACAAACCATTATTTTTGTATAATTCTTTCATCTTCTGTTTCATTTGTATGATACGAGTACGCTGGTACATTATGTTGTTCTGAATTTTTGTGTGAAATAAAATATTTAAATTGATAAAAAAGTTTTTCATGGAAAACCAAAATAACATTTTGTTTTTTATACTGTATATTATATTTTCTGAATGTTAACTTGGCTATTTATATTTAATCAAGTTTCTTCTTTTGTTTTTCTATTGCTGCTCATTTTCATTTCAATATAAATAAATGATTAGTGTTGATAAGATAAAAACAAAAATTAAGCTCAAATATCGGTTGTCTGCATCATTTATTATAGCATTGTTAAAAATTAAAGTATTCCACTGTGGAATTGGTCATTTAATTAACCGTTCATAGTTATATTTTGAATCAACATCATATCGTGTGATATTCCATATTGTTAGAATTGGGTTTTATTTTAATGTGGTACGCAAATTCATTAGGGAGGTTCGACAACAGTTTTATTTGTGTTTGGCTTGAGAAGGATAAAGCGAATGCAAAATATAGGGAATGACTGTATACTGTAATTATAATTTGATTATTTTGATGCTCCTGAACTCATACCAATGATGTAGACCGAAAAGGGCTTAAGTGAAAGATTGAGGAACGTTATTTTGTATCACTTCAATTAAGTTTTGAAACTAAAATTCCTATAGTGATCTGAAAATATATATGAAGACACTGTAAGTCCTAATCACTTAAAACTAGTCGAAAAAAATTAGACTGACACGTATACCAATTTGAACTGAGACTACTCGAAATTGTGCATTTTATCAGTAGTGTGCTTTTGTGGTTGAGTTCGATACTCACTTAAAACTGCAGCCATATTGATTCTGACGAGAAAATCGTGGAATTTTGAAACACTGGGATAGTCCGCCGACCGTAATATCAATTAAATTTAAGTAACCTTCTCAACTAATCCAGCAGCAAAACAGCATAGCCTATTTGATAAAAGTGAAGAAATTAATTTGACTGAGGTATGAAAAAAGAAAATCTGTGCTTTTTAATAGGTTAACTGTTTAGTCAACAGGGATTGGAAATAAGAGTATTGAGTTTAAGTATAATGTCAATTAGTTTTGGTTGATTTCAAATGGATTACATATATCGTATAAAATTGCAGCTTCAATTAAACTCATATTGGCTGCTAGTGTTCTGGACAGCGTGCTTTGCAGTGGCGAAATCACAAGCCTAAGGTTTACTTCATTATTGAAAAATTATAAGAATATGGATTGAGAATAATAATAATTCAAAAGACGACATTTAGTATTTTTGGAAGCGTTGAAAACATTTTTGTTCTGGAATGGAAAATAATTAAAAGTCAAAAAATTGAATATTGCTTCAGGGCATATATCCATCAAGTTTATCAGCAGATAGAAAATGTTAAAGTGGAATATTTTCTCAAAATACAACAGCGTATTCAAGCCCATGAATCAAAGAGTTTAAAGATTAATCAATCAACTTTTGACAAAAATATAACCTTAGCTTTGAATAGAATATTTTAAATGTGTTAACTAGACATGGATCGTTATTCCCTGTATCATGTAGTTCTAAAATAGTGCAAGCATAATAAATTTCAGCCTAGTTATATATGTAGACCTTTATAATTTTAGCTTTTATTTTCGTTGCTATCCTTTACACATTTATAACGAAACCATATAACGAAAACATTGGTCATAACTCATCTGAATGATAGTCATGAACTTGGCACTACTTACACATGCAAAATATGCCCGGTCTGCAAAATATAAACTCAACCGAAAATAGAAGCTTATACAAAAAAAACATTTTTACAGTAAGAATTTACGTTCTATGCTTGCATAAAATCTTTTTTTATGTTTAAGCATTTTAATGTACTAAAAAATCTTGGGCAATAAAATTTACAAACTATACATATTATATACATAATAAAACTTTACCGTCTTAATTTTGCTACTATGAACTTTTAACGAATACAACAAACAATCAATGATTGTTTATTGGGCAATAGACACATACTTGTATTATAATGATTTTTAAGTGTATATATACGAGTATCCCATCACAATTGCAGGATAGAAATATGTTTGCTTATATAGATTTGGCGTTCAAGATACATACTTATCCCAAATTTGTTATAGACTTGTGTATGTTTAGGGGTTACTTTTATTTTTGCTATCCCTGATAAATGGATATTATATAGAGGAATCATCAAATCATAAATACACACACACAATTATCAAAACGATATTTTTTTTTCTTGTGCTTGACAAAAAACTTTTCTACTAAAGCGAGCAAAACTTTATCCTTAGACGAAAAATTCTTGTATATGTTTGTATAAAAAAAAATATTTTGTAAAAGAAAAACTTTTCGATATTCTTTTATTTTTTTCTTAATAATTTTATGGCTCTAAAAAATATACTAAACACAGAAAAAGAAAAAAAAATGATGATGATGACAAAATAAAATAAAAAAGGACTTAAAATTATTATATCCTTTCAGATTAAAATATATAAAACAAAATATAAAGACGGAAAAGTATGTATACGAGTATATAAGATGGAACAAAAATTAAGATAAAAAAATTCTGCTCGAACAAAAATATGATGATTGTTGTTTGGCTGGTTGGTTGTTGTACACATATATATGTATATACTACAGTGTATATCGATACGTAGGATATAGTCACCCTTATACACTCTGCGTTTAATGAGCATGATAATAATAATAAAAATTCAAATACACAACGAACGAACGAGCGACAACAACAGCAGCATCGAGGACGACGAAAAATTATCATAAAATTGAATAAAAATGGGATATATAGCGATGACGAAGAATGCGAAGGATCCAACAATGATATTCTTTACACTTTGATAAATATTTGGGCTTTTAGGAATTTTTATTTAGAAAAGTTATTGCAGCCCAATAAAATTAACATTGAATTATTACTTAAAATATGGTCATTGTTGTTCCCTTTTTTGTGTGTGTGCTCTGGTTTTATCTTCTTGTTGAAGATTTTGTTTATATTTTCATAGGGATTAAGGTCCAATATATAGTGTTATTATTTGGAATAATAAAAAAAGTAATATAAATTTTAAAGTCGTTTTATAATTTCCAAATTAGGAATATTTTATTGGTCATTCAGTATGAAATCAAACAGATTTATTTTAATTATGTGATAGGTCGGAATTTCATATCAATAATTTGGTTTGATTAGCTTACTAGACTGATTAGTACATTCACTTTTGATCATCAATCAAATTTTGTATAAGATATAACCATTTATACATTGGGAAATTTTGAAAGTTTGCCCATTTTATTACACTCTACTACATATTCATAAAATACTATTCCACTCGAATAGTTTTATATATTTATTTGTTCATAATGTTTCGGTTTTTATTTAATATATGTAAGATAATATAATTTCATTAAATAATTATTTTCAATTCATTGAACATCACATATACTATAGTATAATAAAAAAATATAAAACTTTTAGTTACCCCATAAATGCCCCATAACAACAAATGTGAACGTTATCGATGTATGTACAAGTTTTATATCATAACATAATAATAAATTTGTTATATAATTTAATAATAAATATTTGTTTAAAGAAAAACTGTCGAAAAAACCACAAGTTGTTATCAAATTTCGAAAATTGAAACCACTCTCAATTTGACCCCTTTTATGTTTTATCGAACATAATTTTTAAAAATATTAATTTTGCTTACTGTAAACGACAAATATAAAGATTTACTATCAAAGTAAAACTATAAATCAATTTCGATTCAAATGCATAACAAAAATATAAGTTTTAAAATTACAATTTAAAAAATCCATTTATAAGTCGAAGTTATATAATGTATAAAAGTATATAAAGCTTTATGCATTTGTATATTTTGAAATTTATTATTTTTTGCACAAATTTTATTTCTTAATAATCTTGGCAATATGCACTTAACATAATGCAAAAAGAATAAAAGTTTTTCCATTTATACTTTACCGACATTATACATAATTTTTGCTCTCGTCTCGATTTAATTTTTAACTCGTCTCTTACCCGTATATACCATATATTAGAGAATGAGTGAAAAACAATTCCTCAAGTATGTTTCCATTTTAAAAAATTCATCTGAAAGCTAAAGTATATGTTAATCGCTTTTAGTCATATAACAGTTCAAAATTGTAGTGATTATTTAAAGTGTACCAATAACCATTATTTAGTTATGTTAATTATATATACTTATATATATATATATATATATATAAATTAGTATGTTAATTATATGTTAATTATATATATTATATATAAATTAGAACATGAAATGAAAAATTTACTGAATCCTCCTGAGAGACCATCACACTTCCACATGACGCCATTTTCTTATTTAAGAAATGGCAGTGATTGGAGAATGTACTGTTGATTGTATTTTGGTTCTGTATACGACACCGATATGTACATGATTTCTAATCAAACAAATAAATGGAAAACAAATATTTGCCAAAAATTTTTGTGGCATCCATAAAACGGTATTGACCATTCTATGTGGACCAGTTTAAATGAATTCCACTTAGTTTAAAAAATTCTGCAAAATTTTTCTTATAATTTATGAATCAAGAAAGATATTCTGGTTTATACAATAGCTTTATTGTAAACTCTGGCAACATTCTATTGATTTCGTTCTATCGATACAAAAATTTCAGAATGTAACAAGACCAGCTTTGAGTATGCAAGCAAACTTTTAGCCAGCGCAACAATATAAGAACAGTCCATGTTAAATGACAGAAACAATACTATACACATAGTTCCTTAATATCAAGACTAACTATAGAGCAGCCATAAAACATCTGAAACCTAGTACGTATGTTTCTATTATAAGAGACAAGAACTTCCTGAACAAAATTCAAAAATAATGGCGACAAATTTTGTGTCACTATATTGTTGTGCTGTAATGGGAGTAATTATGTCAATCAGACGATAAAACGTCGAGAGTCTATCTAAGTTATTTGAATTGTGGATTTGCAGATTTTCTAATGTAATCTGTAACTGTCCGTGCTATCCAGTTGGATGACACATTAACATTGACAAACCGCATATGACATATTAATAGGGATGTGCCGCTAAGGGTATTGGCCTTTACATACATGTTATGAATAATATACCTGTTAGCAGAAACTTATTTCTCGTTCGTCAAGACTAAAGTTCGAGAAATCTACGGTTGATATTCGACCATAGATCTAACTAATTATAATTCAAACAGTAGCGGTGCTATCAGCCATAACATATATTATCTCCCATTTTTTCAAGGCAGGTTCTTCTTATCTGTTCAATATAGGCAAGTTTTCTATTGACATACTAATTATTCTATATACGACTAGATTTAAGTCTTATTGGGAAACGGCAAATGTATACCCAGATTTGTACATATTACTAAACATATTTTCAAGAACTTAGTGTTTTTTAAACTTTACATTGAGATTTTATCTGTATGAATTCGAGTTAAGTCAGTAAGTTGGAAAATTGTAATAAAACGAATTACACTCTTAGATATTTTGCTGCGATTTTCGTTGTAAATCTTGCATCGCGGCACATACGAAGTAATCGCGTATCATAATTAGATACAAAGAATAAATCGAAACTGTTTTTAATGTAATTGCATCTAAAACTCATGTTTTGCTTGCATCGAAAACTTATTACAATATAATTAACACCATACACGGTTTTACGATTCAATTTAAATCGAAATCGGTGGTCCAAAAATCAAACAATATATAATTTAACGCAATACAGAAAAATGTTACAGCAAAATGTATTAACCCATTGTATTCTTAATTATATTTTATCTTGGTATTGACTATATTTAGACGTAGGTTTCTACGTCCTATTTGGATGATTGGGTTAGTAAAATTTAACTTTGTTTGTTTTAGTCCTCGTTAGATGTTGAATCAAAGCACACGAATTTATTTATCAGACGAAATAAATTAAACGAAAAATTTATTTCGTTTAATTTATTTCGTCTAATAAAACTATCGCGACCGTGGTTTTATTTTATAGTTAAAATAATATTACAATTTAAAAAAAAATTATTTAAGTGAGTGAAAAAAAAGTATAATTTCAATTAATAAATTAAATAATTAATTTATGAAGTTATTATACAAATTAAAGTTGTAACCAAAATTGCATTTCGTCTACAAACATGGACTAGTTTAGGAGTACGAAGATTTACTTTATCAGGTATCTATAAATTTTTCATTAATTATTTATTTTAAATAAATAAACAATATTTTGAGTTATTTTAAAAATGAAAAACATGGAAGAACAACGTGGCTGATTTTTACTATACGATGCAATTGTGCATCGAAAGAGTTCTTTTACTCTTAAATAAAAAAAATATGCGTCGAAAAATTACACGGAATATCTGATATGGAAAGAAGAGCAGTGGTTAGAAAAAGTGTCAATTTATTGGTAAAAAGGTTTACATACCACTCTGAACTTATTCACATTCAATCATTAGCATGTGCGATGATTGAATTATTTCCTCAATTTAAATCGGTGGATTATAAAGGGATTGTAAGAAATCTAAAACTTTATAATGTACCTATATTTAAAATTGATTTCACTTTTACAAAAATTTTACTGTAAGCTTGACCTAATCATTGCCAACTATTTTTATTATTTTAGGATTGTACAGCAACAATAGAAAATTAAATAGAGGCTATTTATTTTATATCACGATTGCAAACATTAAGAACAAAATACTATACTTATTAGAAAAGGAGATCTAAAAATTTTGCAGAACCTCAACTTTTATTACAAATTGACCATTAATAAAGGCCAAATATAAACTTGCATTTATCGATAGTGAGTTTAATTATAAAAAAGGCTTTTTCATCCTCAGAGGAAAGTTATTTAATTTAAGTAATAAAATATTTATAAAAATGTATATCTTAAAGAAAATATTAATTTAAAATTAAATAAAATTTAAAAAAAAATCGCAAGAAGTTTAATAACTTATTGAACCAGTTCTTTATGAATAATAAATTTTGAATGATTTTCTATAGCAAATTACTTTACATTGGTTATTTCAATATAAATAACATCGTAATATTTTCAAAGCAATTTTGATTCTCCTCATATATTAAGAAGCATACAAAATTGAATTCTCATTCGTTACAAGCCTGATTTGTATTTAACTTTAACATGTAACTAGCATCCAAACAATTAGTGACACAATTTACATTATACCGCGGTTTTCAATGTAAATAGCATCGATATAATTTTTAAAGCTATTTTGCATCTCTCTGCAGATTACGATGCGAAATATATTGAAATTAAATCCGATTTAAACTATGCTTTGAATTTTGCAAATCGACGTAAATAACTTCAACTGACTTTTCGATACAAAGTTTGTATTTAAATTCGATGCAACCATATGTTGGACGTATATGCGATGCTATTTGCATCGTATATCAAAAATATTTTTAAGTGTGTAGAGCAGATGGGGTACTGTGTATATCCTTGTGTTTTTCTGATTTAAACTTTATAGTTAAGTTATAAAAATATAAAAAAAATTTATTTAGTTATGGTAGATGGGTATATATGAGATGTATAGGAAAATGTGTTTTATACTTTACATACGTTATGAATATTATCTACTCAAAACAAAGGCTTTTCCAATAGCATTTATATTTATATTTATACAAGTGTGTACTTATCAATGTTGATGTATAAAGTATATATTAGGTACTACATGACTGTGTATAGAAATAGTAAAACTACAAATCAGATTCAGCATTGATTAAATTCAATCCATACTGTGTCTGAATATGTAAATCAGGGAAGCTCAACTATTAAATCTCGGAATTCCAATTAATCACTTTTGGTTCTATAATTTTCTAGATTAAAAAGTCATGTGATGTCTGTTACGTCAGAATTTTAGAATTTAATATTTGTAAATATCAATTGTTTGGCTTTTATGTTTACCATACTGATTAGATAGGTAATAATTAAATAAATGTGATTTAAACACCGCCCAGGTGGCGCAGTGGTTAAAGATTAGGCAGGTGGAGTGGGAGGTACCGAGTTCGAATTCCGATATGGGCAGGATGAAGATGTGGGTGGTGTGAAGAAACACAACTATGACCCCCTGTTGGAGTGCAGAACTCATGGGCCGACGCATCTTCCATGTCAGCACTATAGGCTGGCATGGAGCTCTATGCAACGTGCAGATGGTTAGGAAAATCGGACCTACAGTCGTACGTCCTCGAATTGGCTGTAATGGCGTAAAAGCAACCGCGCACAAGAAGGGAGTGCCTTTAGCCCCAAAACAGATTAGAGATTAGATAATAAAAAAAATGATTTAAACGACTTATAATTTATCAAAAATGTAAATAATTAAATTTACAATAGATTTGTTTGATAATCTATATAATCTTTCTTTAACCGATTTATGAAACAAACTTAAATAAATTTAATGATTTTGACATGCCCATACTATCGGTATTGATGAAACCAAATTAACAATGATCCAATAAATGAAAATTATGTATATGATTTAAAACATAAACGAAAACACATCCCAATCATGTGAGTAAAGCAAATAATGTGCTGGACTCCCAACGAGATGTTAACATCGGTATGGCAAACCTGAAAATAATTGCTATAGGTTATAATTTGATAGTCGATTATCAGACAAAGGTTAAGAAACCCTGATCTAAATCCAACTACAATACTATACATGTTCTTGATGAAAATGTCTAATGAACCAAACAAATAAAAACCAGAAAAAGGAAAATATAGATTTTTCATCAAAAAAAAAAACAAAATCGAATTTTTGTTTTATTTTTGTAAAAAAGAAAAAATATATTTCGCTTGATTATGTTACAAGATAAATGAAAATTGTGATAATAGGGAGCACGTGGTGGAGGAAACAAGTAGAAATTCAATTAATCATTTTATCCTTTCATTTTTTTTATTTGTATTATGATAACAAAAACAATGTTATATCCAATGATTTTGTTGCGAACAAATTGTTTATCTCGGTGTATAACATATATTTATTCATGTTATGAAGGCATATATTAAGTAAGTAATTATTCACCATATGCGATAACGAATCTAAATAATTATATGTATTGTATGTGGTAATGCATATGATGACGATAAATATCTGATCGTGTTAGTCATGTGAAATGTATTTAATATCTAATTCAAACAGCATAAATTTGTTGAATGAATATATAAGATGGCAGACATATTATATTGTTCAATAATTAAACTGGCCCGGATAAATATGAAAGTATTTAGAGCTGATACTTTCTAGAGTTTATTTTGTCACGTTTCATATTTTTTATATAATATATATATTTTGTATGCTATAGAATCAAATAAAATATTTTTATTTTTTGTTCACACCACTTTAATCCCTCTCGTACATAAGTTATATGTTTATATACATATATGGATGAACAAAGAAACTTTTGGTTTTTATTTACTGATGTATTTCAGAGAAAAGCCAAACATAAAATCCTTAAGTTATTAAAGTTATACAAAATTTTCCAATCCATTTTCCCAACTACCAAAAAAAACGAACAATTCCAATATAAAATATATATATACACCCGTATATTTTAAGATTTCATCCGCAACGCATAAAAACATGAAAAATAATAAAGAAAAATTGAAAATTCTTGATGGAAATGTTAAAAAAAATAATATGGAAGCATATGGTTCTCGCGCGATAATCATGATAACAAAACAAACCGAAACTTTTTTTAAAGGTTAAGAATTTTATTTCAAATTGTTAGGCTCAAAAAACACAAACTTTTCTACATGGGTCGAGTGTATTTTCACGCGATTGCGAGCGGGGGTGTGCCGTGTTTCTTTTGTAAAATGTAGAGTGTTAATATTACTGTTAAATTATTAGTGATCAACTGCAAATGTTACTCTCGAAGAAAATAAAAACCATTTCTTGCCACATTTTCGTTGTTATACGGTACGTATGTACGTATATCCTGGTATAATTGATGACTATGGTCGAGATAAAAAATGAACTAAATGAAATGAGGACCTGTGTTTCTCTACTCAACTATGTTTGTATATATATCACATATATTGTATACATAAAGTAATTAATTATAATATGTACCAAGAGGAAAAGGTCAATTTTTTCGACATTTCGAATTGGAATTAATTAATTTATGTGTTTGAGTCTGTATTAGATTGATAGCTTTATTGAACTGTTTAATTGTGTAGTGAGTGATTTTGATTAATATTGAGTTTATTTTAAAATACCTGTTTCGAAGAATTATAATTGTTAACCTAAAAAAAATAATTTTTATTGTTTTCTAATTACTTAATATGTACAAACTACTTTAAGAAGGCTCGAATATCATATACCGCATATCGACGATTGTATAAAACACAACAAAAGTAAAGAGAAAAACTACAAATTCCTACTGCACTAACAAATGACCAAAATTCGTCCCTTAACATATAAGAACATAACTTCATTACGATAACGAAGATTTCAATGTGCTGATGAAGTATTTGATTCCAAACTTTGCTACTATTGTACTGATAGTAAATATATTTTGTTGTTAGGTATCTCGTATTTTGTTAATGCGTCCTTCAACAAACATTCTTTGATATCAGTGTGCTGTGGAAACCCTTGATAAGATCTCTTAAAAAGACACAGAGACGCAATCTGATAAAATGTGCCCAGTGAAATTTATAATCGTTAAAGCCAATCAGTAATTTTTGTTACCATAAACCATTAAAAAAGGAGATAGAACATTGTTGTGTACATTTGCTATATATTTATCGGAGCACGAACCTTAAATCCGATAAATTAACTTTCAAAATTTTAGCTAACTTTCAAACTCTGGACAATTATTCCATTACATACACAATTTGCCATTACAAAATCCATTAAAATTTCGGTTTAAATTCGATTAGTAATTTTTCCATTTATATAAGCGGTCACCCGTACTAGATCCAATCCACTTAATACAAAATACAAACTGAAAACACAATACAGCATTGAAAAAGAAATTACATCTTATCAAAGTCTAATTTATCATTCAATTGAAATTAAAAAAAAAACGAAATTACATTTTCTTTTAATTTTAAATATTTAATTTCCTGTCTCTATATACATTTTTCCTTAATTAAATTCAATCTAACTCGGTTGTATTTGTCGTATACATATACGTCAGTGTACATAGTGAAATGAAGAGCGACAGATTTATTAGGATTGTCATACATACGAGTATATGTAATCAAAAATAAAAACTCCCATTGATCATTGCATATGACTGTATATGAGACACGCGGAGATTATAATCTAATGATTTATTACAAAAGTTATCACATAATAAATTCACGTTTATGAAAACGGTTTCATATTTTGTGCTGAGTGAATTAAATTAATAATAATAAAAAATACTATGTCTAGGAGATATTGAAAGCTTCTTTAAGTTTTATTTTCAATTTTTTGCTGTATATGTTCAAGAATAACTGACTCACAGCATAATACTGCCGTTAAAATGATATTAAGTATTTTAATTAGTGTAGTCTACAGATATACAGACACACAAATGAAAGTCCCAGGTACTATGTATTATTATAAAGGTTGGCAGTAACTCAAATTTTTCACCTACACATTATATGTCGACTCAGTTTTTCATTGTACTTGAATTCTTTGTTAATTGGTAATTAAATATTTTCAGTTTCATGCTTTCTTCGCATGTTATTGTGGTTCGTTGGTTTATTTTGTTGATATAGCAAATAAAATATAATTATTATTTTCTTACCTGAATCTTTTTATTTTATAGAACTAAAATAATTAAAAGGGATCGCGAAATTATTGCCTTGCTTGCAATAAATTTATTTTCTCTTGTTGTTTTTTTATAATAAATTGCTGCTATAATTGCTGATGTGTGGCACCTGGACATTTTAATTGGTTTAACGAAACACAATTTAAATTAATATAATGATATATACATTCTTAATTAATATTAATTGGCGATGAATATAAAATAAAAAAGACCTGAAATAAATATATGGGTAGATTTAATTATATTTTGCAACTTCTATAATTGACCCCATATTCTGTTAAGTTATATAATTAAAATGAAATAAAATTGACAATTAAAATGATAAAAATCCTTTAAAATATTAACATGCAAATTGCATAATCAAATAACGAATGTTGAATTAAATTTATATATACATATTTATTTGTATTAATATGGCTAACGTCACTAACAAAAGTTTCTGAACTTTAAAATCTCTTATTATATTATTCATGCGTCACTGTAGTTTACCCTTAGAAAAATTTAACATATTTTGATTGCCTCATAAAATTCCTTCATTCCTTTAGTGGTGTGTAAAATATATTTACCAAAGCTAAATACTTCCTCCAATTACTCGGAAACATAATGTAAATCGATTAATTGTTAAAATAAAATACACCGGCAGTCACAGAAATTTGAAATAAAACAAAAATTTGTCACGCGCACCCTAAAAATTATACCAATACCATATAAAATTGGTATACCACCCACATAGCCCAATTAAGCAGTTGTGTTATCGATTAAACTAATTCTCGTGATTAGACCAAATATCAATAAACTACATACTATAATAAGCTCGAATCATAATAATATTTAGCAATAATCATAAAAAAAATTAAAAGCTTTCATGCTCTTAAAACAACAAAAATTTCTTAAGCTTTTTATATGTTTCCTTTATTGTTTAGTTTACTTTTGTTTTCTTCTCGAGTGTTCTTCATATTATTTTTTATTGTTTTGAGTAAAACTGAATAATAATAATAAAACGCAATAACGAATGGCATCACATGACACAAAACGATAATTATATTGTATATAGCATAAAAATTTTGTACATAATTTAAAGAAAAGCATTTTTCATGCCATCCTGATAATGATGGTTAAAAACTTGCAAAATTATATTTCAGTTATATTCTACCACCAGTCTTACCAGTTACATAAAACTTTTATTGTGGTTATTTCTTATATATATATATATATATATATATATATATATATATATATATATATATATATATATATATATATATATATATATATATATATATATATATATACATATACATATATATATATATATATATATATATATATATATATATATATATATATATATATATATATATACATAATTTGTGTTTCATTCTCTCTCCCATTGTTGAAAAATAAAATGGAAATAAACTGCCAAAAGTTGTGTGTTTGGTAGAAATTTTACTCCGATAAATTTCACTTCTGATTGAAAAAAAAATAAATTTCAAAAATTCATGAACTTTTTAATTTTTTCTTTTTGAATTAAGGATTAAGTTGTTATCGCCAACATATTATAAAGGTATATATGTGCTGTGTGGTAACGTAACCTAATAACCTATAGATTATATAACCTCAGTGTCGCTATAATATGGTTTTCATAATCAATAAAGCATTGATTTTAAAGAGTAGTTGTAAAATTGTAAAAATAGAAGATTTTGCAACTTGACCTATATTATGTTGGTAATTTAAACATAGGTATAAGAACATGTACATAATTATATTTCATCTCAGAAATGTAACAACTAAACGATTAACTTGTTTTTGTTTGCCAAACATTTGCTAAACTAAAAATATTGGAAAACCAATAAACCGCTTTAATTGAAATAATTAAAAGTTACTTTTATATAATTCTGACAAAATCATATCAACTGTATTACGTTACAAACATAATCAAATTAAAACTTAAACAAATTCATAATAAAAAAATTCCAAATAATAATAACAATACACGTGTAATTAAAAGAAAATTTAATTATTTCTGCTCGTTTTGCTTTACCACCGCACACACTGACAAACATTTCCAACGTTTTCATTATCAGATATGCGAAGAAAATTTAACTGTAATTTCAACTTCTTTTTTTTATCTAACCTTCATCATAATTATAATCATTATTATTATTATTACTTTTGCTATGATTAAATTTCAACTTTTAGAAAAGTTGCTCTGTATAAAATGAAGAAAAGTTTCTAAAAGTTTTTTTTTTTCAAAACAAAGTTATTTTCTTTTTAATGTTAAACGAACAATAAAATTATACTCGCAATTTTATTTTTTAAATATTTATATTATTAAAAACTATGAAACTACATAAAAATTCTTATCGTATAAATCAGGTTTTTTCTTACGAGTACTTAAAGTCCTTTCGGAACCATGTAAAATATGAATAATAAGTTGCATCTTCAAAGAGATTTTATGGATTGGATATATGAAATTCACAATCAATTCGTGGTTTAAGAAACTATTTAGAAATTAAATATTTTAATCTATAATATATCAAGATCAAGAAAACCTGAAAAATGGTCAGGTTTTCTTGATCTTGTGCTCTTATCTTAACCATTTCCAATTCTTCCGTTTCTTTATAAATGTTGAAGCAACAACAATGTTGTATGAAATCACCATTTTTTTACAATTTTTCATTTGGTTCGTCCGCAACCTAACCATACATAGCATTTCATAAGAAACTGTGGCATTCTGAGCAACTCCAACAAATACAATTAAATTATCTCACGCCACATTAAAATAAAATCGATGTTTCGAGTTAAGTTCCTGTAATTCACACTAGTACTGTCGCGTCACGATATACGAATCGCACAGTATGAACATCAAGTCCCATAGCATATGCCTGATGAGATGGATTTGATCTTTTCGATCATTCAATCATTCAATGACGTCATCATCATTAGATCGAAACCGGCCTAGTGGATTACAAAGATATACAAGCAACAACTCAGATTACAATAGACATTCAATTTACATAAATCTACACGCTTCAGAACCATTATAACTTCCTCAATGAATAGACACCAATATCCTTATATAGGTCTCTCATCATGTTCAGATATAACTTTTGAGTCGCGGCGCCGTTCGCTCCTTTGTACTCACTGTCGTTTGTTTTAAATAGAATACTCGCTATGTGCCACTATCGTCACGTTTTGGGCCATATATCACACGTATGCTTACGGATCATGAAAGTAACGCAGTCACAATGCTGTGTTAAAGTTGAGAACAGGCTATCGAGAACTTTTGCAATCACTACTGGTGTTCGACAAGGAGATGCGCTGATACTTTTAAATCTCATGTTGGAATACATCCTTCGTAAAAGTGCAACACCTCAGGACAATATCTTATTCAGACAATCCAATCAACTTTTAGCTTATGCAGATGATATCTGTGTGATTGGATTAAATGGCAACGGAGTGAAAGAGATACTTGATCCACTGGAACAGTGTTCAGCTTCCGTTGGTCGCAAAATCAACGAGTCAAAAACCAAATATCTGATCTCTGGTTTTAGACACCAAGACGCAATTGATTTCAGTAGTGGTAACCACACGTTTGAAGGAGTGATGAGATTCAAGTATCTTGGATCTCTCATCACTCACGATAATAGTGTGGGCGAGGATATCAAGGTCCGCCTTGCCGCTGGCAATCGGGCTTTGTATCCTCTACGTCCACTTCTGAAATCAAAATATGTTGCAAATGCGGATAAGCTGAAACTGTACAGAGTGTTGATCAGACCCGTTGTCATGTATATGGATGTGAGCGTTGGACCTGTGGATGAGTACGAAAGATGGCTTCTAACATTCGAGAGAAGAATCATGCGTGTTATATATGTCACAAAACGTGACGTCGATGGCACTTATACCGAGTTCTTTTCAATCACGAGATCAGGAATTTAATGCAAATTCCTGATACCGTGCATGAAATCAAAGGACAGCGAGTACGCTGGCTCGGACACGTTCTGCGTGCTGATCCGAACCGAATGATACAGCGAACCTTTAAAGGAGAACCGCCTTTCGGTAGGCGAAGAGGTCGCTGTCGGCGACGATGGCTCCACGGCGTAGAGAGCTATCTGGCATCTTCAAACTGTCTACAACGGTTTGAAGAGTTGGCTCGTGATCGAAACCGATGGAGTCAGATTGTTGACACGGTACGGGCCAATTATGGCCTGTAAAAACCGTTAAAAAAATGGTTACGGATCATATATTTTTCAAATCGGTTGCTCCTCTTTACTGGTTCCTAAGTAATATGACGATAGTAGCAGTATTTTTATAAGTTAAATGAACTCATGGTGCAGAACGATGACAATAGAATAGGATTTTACTCAACACTTACAATAAATATTCATAAAATATTACCAAAAATGATTATGACTGTTGGAAGTTTCAAATTCTACTTTAGTGTATCGAGCAGTTGTATTTATTGATTTCTAATTAGAATGGGACTTATTAAAAGTGCGCTCGTCTTGGAAAAAGTGATAGTTGAATAGACCCCGAATAGAACACTAAATTTCTTACCTAAGATAAGAAATAAAGAACGTTAAGGTAAAAATGAATTTGTTGGAGGTTCCCAGCACTTTCGTATCTACTATCGACAAAAACTCTTTGTGCAACCACTTCCAATAGGATGTATTGCAATCATTGCAAAATAAAGCAAAGCAAGGAAACAATTTTTTTAGGTGCAACAATATTTAATTTTATCTTAATAGTATTTTTGTATAACTTAATGCTTCAAATTTCACTCCTGGCTATCTTCAATTTCCATCGACTCATCGATAACTGTAGGTGGCAAGATTTCCGTATCACTCGATACTGTTGAATCAGCTGGATTTGTCTCTTGTGTCTCGGGAATTATCATATCGATACTCGAGGTTGGATTTTCATTGTCGAATACAGGTTGGGTTTGGGTTGTTCGGACGGCTTGCGAAATAAATTCCGGTGGAGAGTTCTTAATCGCTATTGAAGATGAACAATCGTAGATTTTATATATGCCGACTAGAACATCGCACAGTTCAAACATATTCGCGCGCAATGAGATTATAATAAATTGAGCATTTTTCGCCCGTTGTTTAATATAGTTTGCAATAATTGAAACGTTTTTAAAGTCGAGCGCAGCATCTATTTCATCCATTATATATAGAGGTGATGGTTTGTAATAATGAAGAGCAAACACAAGTGACAACGATGTTAAAGTTTTTTCCCCACCGGATAAATTGCTTATCTGTTTCCATGATTTTTTTGGCGGACGAACACTAAAAATTATTCCTTCGGTAAATGGATCCATTGAATCGGCCAATTCCAACTCGGCATCCCCGCCAATTGTGATGGCTTGATACATTTCTTTAACTTTCTTTGATATGATAAAAAATCCTTGCATAAATTCATTGAATCGCTTTTTACGCACATCTTCATATAAAGTACGCATTTCATTTCGCTTCAATGTGATGTCCTCAAGGTGAGCAACTCGCTCCAAATAAATTTTTCGTTTATTTTCGTACTCTTCAATGATTGAAATGTTTGGTTTACGAGATGTGATTTCTGTTTCAAGCACAGAACTTTGATATTGTAAATCTTGAATTTTATATTTGTCCAGTTCTTCTTCGGTATAAGTTTTTAATGGTTCTTCTGGTTCCCCTCTCAAAATATCGTTTAATTTAAGAGGTTTTAATTGTTTCTGCCAATTAGGCATTTGGCCCTTAATCTCAGCAATGCTTTTATCTATTCCTTTCAGCTGTTCTTCAAATTCCAATTTTTTAAGTCGTGCTTCATTCTGTTCCTTTTGAATAGCTTCAATTTCTTTTTTAGTACTGGATGATTCTGATTGCGCCACTTCAATTTCCTTTTTAAGCTCATCAATTTTGACCAACATCTCTTTGGCTGCTAGATCAGTTTCGTCTCGCAACTTACTATCGGTTTTAATCGACTCCTCGAGATTTTTAATTTCTTCATTTAACTGGACCATTTTGGCTTCCGCTTGTTTAGAGTGTCGTTCGGCTGTTTTCATTTCAAGGATTAATTTTGAAATATGTGTGTTTAATCCTTGAATATCTTTATCAAGTTTTTTTATAATGGTTTGAATCGATTTAACTTTCTTGTCGGTGATATCAGATATTTGTTTGGTAATTTTATCGACTTCGGATGATATTTTTTCGGCATTCTTTTCTGATTCTTTGTAAAGTTTTTGCTCGGAATCAATTTTACTTTGTAGGTCATCGACCCGTGCCTGGTCAATTTTTACATTTTCAACCACTTTAATTTGATTCGCACATTGTTCTTGGAGTCGAGGTAGTTGTTTGACAGCACTTTCTTGTTCAAGTTTTAACTTTTTAATATAATTTGAAAGCTTTCTCAACTCGTTCGCCATCGGTTGAATCTCCTTTTCCAAACACGATTGTTGTTCTTGGTTATACGAAATTTGTTCGCGTAGAGCTTGCAGCTCAGATTGTAATTGGTGCAAAGGCACAGTCGATTGATTTTTATTCACAATGGTTTTAGTTTGTACGTTTTGGCCCATACGTCCGCGCATTGCTTGACCACCACCCGACATAGTACCATGTATTTCTATTACAGCACCCTGCAGTGTAACAACTCGGTGTCTTTGTCGACCATAAGCGATTCGACTACCTTGGTCCAAATTTTCGGCAACCAAAGTATCATGTAGCGCATAGTAGAATGCTGGCCGCACACGTTCATCTTCAATTTTGATCAAATCAAATAAACGAGGTACATTTTCGGGTGTTTGTATTCCTGATCTACATCTCGCGATTAAATGGGAAATCTTATCTAGAGCAATAAATGATGCTCGTCCCAAATTATAACGTTTCAAGTGTTCGATACAAGCTTCACCAGCCTCAATGCTTTCAACTACAATACTATCTAATTGACCACAGCATGTTGAAATGGCGACATCGTATTTAGGATCAATACCGCCTAAATCACCCAATCGTCCTAAAATGCCACGAATTTTACCCTGCTGTTTCTGTTCCATGAGCGACTGAACTATTTTATTTCGACTGTTCGTTTGCTGAACGGAATCGCATGCTTGAATTTCTGCATTTTTTGCATTTAGTTTTTGAGTCAAAGATGTTTCCTCTTCAAGCAGTTGATTCATCAAAATTCGTTTCTGCTCATGTGCTTCTTCCATAGCTTTATATTCTTTCATTTTCTCTTGGAATTCTTGGTTAAGATCGTTGTGTGTGGTTTCGCAATTTTTCAAAAGTTCTTCTAACTTTTTTAAGCGATTTGTTTCAGTTGTCTGCTGGTATTGATACATCTCAAGTTCAGATGTGGCAACGGTTACTTTTGATTTTGCGTCATCGACTCTTTTTTTTAAATCAACCAGTTTCGTCTGGAAAATTTCTTTATTCTCAATCAATTCCTTTGTTTCGTCTTTCAAACTCGATAAATTTTTAGCTAAGATTTCTTCCTGCTCAGTTTTCTTAGCCAGCTGCTTATTAAGTTGTATCTGCGCCTCTTCAATATCTTTATTATTCTTATCAGGAATCTTTTTAAATTGTTCCACCTTATCCTTTTCCTTTTCGATATTTATCTTCGTTTGCTTTCGGCGAGTATTCTGTGATACGAGATTCGCTTGAAGTTCTGCGGCTTTATTAACCGCACTTCTATGTTGAGTTTCAATTTCTTCTTTTGTTTTAACTAAATTTTCGTACTTCTGCATTTCATTTTTGATGGAGTTCTCTCTTTCGGCACGTCGGTCTTGAATTTCTTTGTATTTTTTATTCTGTTCTTCAACATTTGAAGCAACAACTATTCGTTCCTCCTCGATAGTAACAACTTTTTTTCGTAGTTCACTTAAATATTTTTGAAATTGTAAATTTTTTGCACGTGTAATCTGATTCTCGAGTTTGAGATATTCGATTGCGTCGTCGAACGGTTTTTTAAGATCTTTCATCTCTCGTTCAGATAATTTACATCGATTGTGTTTCTCAGATCGCTGTTCATTAAGATATTCCACTCTTTGGTCTATTTTCTGCAGCGGTTCAATGTATCGTGATGTGCCAATAATATCCTCTAGATATTCCAAAAAGCCACATTCATTAGGTGTTGCAGCTTTTGGTTTCATCATAGCGATCGATTCAACCTCACCTTGGAGAATCAAGAAACGGTTGTGGTCCAAATCTATTCCGTGCTGTTTCAATAACTTCCCGACCTCTTTGAAATGTTTACGAGTCTCATTTACACAATAGTATGATGAATTATTAGCGTGAGCAGTACGAGAAATCATAAACTCTGTATTTGGAACTGGTTTACACTCGCCATTAGGAAGATCTTCGATTTCCTGAAAATACACATACACCGAACAGAAATCCATTTCCTTGGCTTTAGTCGATTTATGAATGAGAGCAGATAATTTTTTTAACCGAAGCTTTTGGGCCCGATATCCGAATACAAACAGCATAGCATCGATCACATTACTTTTACCACTGCCATTTGGTCCAATGATCGCGGACGTACACTGCAACATAATTGAACAAATTAATAACAAAAACGAATATGATCAATATAAAAAAATATTTGTTACTTACATGATTAAACGGCCCCAGTTCTACTTTACCAGCATAACTTTTAAAATTTTCGATTATAATATTTGTGATTATGAGCCGTGTGCCTTTGCTTTCAGTCGAACAGTACGGTGGGATCGGAGGTGGAATGTAAATATCACCAACTCTTGTTCCACCTTCTTCATCATCGGAAACATGTAGTTCATCATCTTGCATTGAAGAATCGGCCGCATTTTCCACTATTTTATCATGTGATGTATTCATTTTATTTTTATTAAACTAATTTTTCAATTTAAACACACTTTTCAATGCGAAAACACAAGTAACGCTTCTATAAAAATGATTTTCGTATGTAATTGGCGGTTGTCGGTTGAAAACTAAATTAATTTTTGACAGATAGCCTAATCGTATAATAAACAAATATGGTGGCGTTGTTATTTTATACCAATTACTTTTAGTCAAGACACATTTACGTATTATGATCGTATTTAGTACTTATAGTTCTATCATTTTGTGTGTGGAGGCACTACTAGCAGCAAAAAGAAACATAATCTAATAAAAGATAATTTATAAAAGATTTGATGTAAATGTATTAAACCTGTGAAGTTGGAGCGAAAGACATCGGGTTCACTCCCTGATGGAATCAGGATGAAAATGGTATATTTTGCTCTCCATGCCATAGTTTATGCCGTATTTAACTACCCAAATAATTGTAACATAATGGAAGGCGAAATAAATAATACCTTGTTGCCATATGATATAGGGTATTTGAAGCTAACTATATTTTCAGAATATCAAAGTTAATGGCATATGTCCAGAACCAGGTTCTAAATAGGAAAGAACTTCTATTGTCTTTTATGAGTAAAATAGGGTTTTTGCTTCTTAAATCAGACAAACAATTATGTTATTGATTACTTCCTTTACTATATAAACTTAAACACTTGTTGTGTAAGGCGGTTCTACATTTTCAACTTTATAAATTGTTAATTGATATTTTTATTCAAGATTCACTATATACAATATAATTGTACCGAAGAATCGTTCATCTCATTCAAATTCGATTAGCGCGAGATTAAAAATTTAACACAAGATAATTGAAAATCTCAATTCATACCTTCAAAAAATAAAAAGCTACGCGTTTGCCAAAACGGATTTAGCCAACCGTTCTTTCAAAATATATGCGATTTGCTTTGGTCAGCCCACAGTGAATAACAAAAAATAAATTAAAAATTTAAGGCCGATATATATGTATATGTACCACAAAAAAAAACGGCCGACGTCTACTCATATCGAAAAAATACAACAAGAAAGTTTAATTTATTCGTTTTTACTGTATATTCTGTACTTTTTCAACTTTTCGAAACGATTTTCACCAGAACCAAAATGCCTTTTCACACTCTGCATATATGGTTGGGTAATTGGGTGAATATGATATCGTGGCGACGGTATGGTATTTAGTCTGAACGTGTATATGATGAATTGCTATTATGGGGATTACACATTTTTTTTTCATTTTCCCATTTTTAAATTTTCCTTTCGCACCTTCGTTTTTCATTTCTATTTTTATCCATTTCCTCGTTGAATTTACTTTTCTCCTTTTTTTTTTATAAATTTGTAAATCAAGTTTTTCTTATCCGCTTTATTCTTCTCGCTTAAAATTATGAGTACGATTGTGGGAAATTCACAATCTCGTTCAGTTTTTATTATATTCTTGTGTGTATATTGAATATATACGGTTGATCTTTTTTGTTAGATACGTATACTGTATATTACATACATATAGGTGAATGCTGTTTAGAGTGAATTCATTTCTCGTTATTTAATATTTGAAAATTTGATAAAATTGAAATTTTTTTGAATTATTACGTTTTAGTACCAAGTTTTTCTGCGGATCGTAACTTGTCGGTTAGATATGAATATAAATTATAAGATTTAACAAGGAATCAAAATTTATTGAAATTAAATAGAAAAAAAAAATTGAAAAATTCTCTTATTTACTTAAAAGTAATCTACTTTCAGTCGTTTAGTTAATATTTGTTATATGTATATACAGTGATGTGTTATTTATGATTGCTTAAAATAAATTTATAAATAAAACATTTTTATGTTTTTGACGTGTATCTTTAAATTTGGATGTACTCGTATATACAGGTAACAATTGCATGGTCGTTTTATATATTCATAATTATTTTCAGTATATTTCTTATCTTTAAGTACGAATTCGGAGACCTTAAGGTCATTTGAATAAAAAATAGTGCTATTGAGTGATCTTATGATCTTATATTAGGTCCTCAACAAATTTAATTGAACTCGAGACCGCAAGAAACACAGCTTTTACAAATATGCTACAGCTTTAGTAATAGTGGAAATTAATGTATAGATAAAAAGCTTTAGAGAAATCATAGCCGGACAAAAGCTATATAGGAATTTTATCATTCAATATAATAAAGTTGTGGTGGATTTTAACCTAGCTGTTTATATTTGACTTTATATATATTATGAAAATAGAAAGTTATAGTCAGAGTACGAAACAAAAAGCTTATTAAGCCAAAGTTCTTTTAATTGAAGGTTTCCTCTTAAGGACACAACATTGCCATACTAGCCTATGTTAGATATTTAACTACACGGAATTTTTCTACTTTGCCCAGCGATAATTCATTCCTTGGAATTTCTAATCAGACATAGCTATGCATATAAAATACATTCCCATAAGAATGTTAAAATTATATCTCCATATATTTTATATGTTATATAACATTTTATAATATAAATAATAAAATTAAAAATTTTATTTTCCATTAAAATAACAATTCAATCATTTATTATTTTGTTTCTTGAAGAATGAATACATTATTCAAATCATAAAGTACATCTCTTCGTAAAAAAAATATTTACTTAACCATCGATACTGATAATCATCAAATAATTATTATTCAAATAAAATACCATAAAATGTTAATTAAAATAAAAATGTATTCAAAAGCACAACGTATCTTTAGAAATATATGGATATATTTTTACAGGAATACATCATATAATGTATACAGTGGCCGTTAGACTTTACCGGAAAAATTATGGGAAATATAAATATGTACAGTTAGTAAAATTGAATAAAGTACGAAAGGTTACTGTTCCACACAATTCACATAATTTTTGATGAGCTTATTATTATACCACAAAACGCTCGGACATTCGTACACGCAATTTATGCTGAATATATTACTTTTCCAATTTACTTCAAATACCGAAAATAATATTTATTAAAGGTTATTCAAAGTTGAACTCAGAAAGGCTTCATTTGACCTAAAGTTTTAATTGGATATAATACGATCCTTGAGACCTAAGATGTTAAACTGCGTACAAGTATAATCACGTTATACAAAGTATACGTGTACTGTGTATATATCTAGTGAAGTCTATTTAAATATTCCATTGGTGCTTGAAAAGGTGCATGAAATTAATGATTTGCATATAACTTTTGTATATAGCTGTTTAAATACAAAGTAGAAAATTATTTGGAATGTTAAAATTAAAATTCTTTTGTAATAAAAGCTTATTGTGCTAAGAATTTTAAATTGGCGGGTATGTGAAGAGTTTCCTATTTCTGCTTGATTCATTTATATTTCGACTGTAGAGGTATAACGTCGATTTCACATATACCCAAATTATTTGAAGTGGTGGCTCGACATGTTTCGCCGTACCAACATGGGTTACTGCCAAAGAGATCAACATCTACAAATCTTATTGAATTAACCGGCAGCACTATGAAAGTTATTGAAAGTTACAAGTAAGTTAACGTGGTGTACACAAATTTTGATAAGGTGTTTGACTCAATTAGCCACTGTAAAGTACTTGAACGGTTATACTCATTTGAGTTATTAAACAACTTTGTGATATGGTTAAAATTTTACTTGCAACCGCATCCAATATATCGATATTGGAAATAGCAGGTCCTACTCAATTCAAGCTACATGGAGTTTTTCACAAGGTCCCCACATTGGGCCTTACGGTTTACTAATTTAACTAGTTTTCTGTATAAAAATATATAGAACTACCGAGAATTTAAGCGACGCTGAGAAACTTCAAGAGGACATGGACAGTTGAGCGAATTGGTGTGAGTCAAATCTTCTTAGCATGAATATTGATTAGTGTAAGACTTTATTATTCTACCTGAAATTAAATCCAGTTTTAAAACATTACAAATAAATAATATGACACTAAAGAAAATGACTGAGATCAAAGATTTGGATGTTATTCTTGTGGAAAATATGAGCTGTAACAAACAGACATGTATGACCTGAAGACAATCAAGACTCCGTACTTTGTGTACATGCGGTCGCATTTGGAATAAGCTGTTACCGTTTTATAATACAATAATCTAGAGAGTATTCAGAAAAAGTTTATCCGTCACTTAACTTGGAAAAGCGGTTGAGAGGATCACGAATTATTCTAACATGAAAACCTGCAGTGTCTACCTGTAGTTCTTGCATGTTGATGTACCGATTAACGTGATTCGGATCTTACAATTTCCTAAATCGTTCAGATAAACTTTTAAATATATTTTAATAAAAACCCTTATCTAAACCAAAATTGATATATATATATATATATATATAATATATATATATATTATATAATATATATATATATATATATATATATATATATATATATATATATATATATACATTTTACATGTTATATATTACTATTTAATTTCCAAGAAACCAAAACAAATCAATAAATCCAAATTGCAAGATATTGTAACAAATTTATTTTACATAGTTTGGACATGCAGATATGTATAACATATTATATAGAACACGCTTTATCTTCCTGTTTTATTAGCAGATGCCAAACTTGCTGCATATACAATTTATTTATTCAATAAAGGTTTTTTATGTCATTCTAAAACACAAATTCCATTAAAACATATATTTCGAAAAGTCTAATATTTTTCCAACAACCATACATATATCTCAATATACATATATTTATAATATGTTTTCCACAACTGTATTAGTGTATTAATATACATAAGAGAATACATTTTCCGTAAGCCACCAGAATAAAAATGCTTGAAAAATCGAAATGAAATCACAAAATAATATAAAACCAAATAGAAAAGTTTATTTTTTTACAGTAATATCCCAAAGGTGAATATTTTATGATATTCTCGTTTTATTTTGTATCTTTCAGGATTCCCATCGATTCATATATTTGTTTGTCGTGTATTCACCACCCTATCTTCACATACCATAACACTATAACACAATATAAAAAAATGTTGACAACATATTTACAATGTATGAAATAAAAAAAAAATTAAAAATACGAAAACAAGAAAAAATCTCAAGACAAAAGTTTGCTTTAATTTTCTTCTTTTACAAGATACGTACATATACATACGTGTATTGGAAAATTCGTCGGACACCAAACAAATTCATACAAAATATGTACGCCCTTCAGTTTGATAGAAAACAAGAGATTTTCCAAGTTTGCATGTTTTTTTGTTTTAAATTATACACTTTCAAATGTTTATTCCCATATATAGTACAATATATTCGCTTAACATGAATTTTCTCTATACATAAGTATATATATATATATATATATACATAACACTATGTAACATAGCATAAGGAATACATAAGATTTTTTTTTGGTATGAAGTTATAAAAAACAACATAAAAAAAATTATGTAAATTTCCTTGAACAAGTTTAGAGAATATATGAACCCTGGGAAATATGTTTTTAATTTTAAACAAATACAACAATATAAAAAATTTTCAAATAACGGAAAAAATAAAACAAAACGCAAACAAAAGAAATTTTAAAATAACAATTTGAGTTTGCTATTTTTATCCTTAAAAAAATTCAGCAAGTAAAACAAAAGAAACAAAAGTTTAAGGAATTTCCTGTTCAGTTTTTTTATTTCTGGAACTTTATTATATTTTTCTCATTTTCAATTGTCAGTGTGACAATTGTTGTTTGCTGTTGTTGGATTAACTGTGGAGAACTGGAAGAGAATAGGAACCATCAGAATAAGAATAATTGTAATTGAGGAAATTATGGTTGGTTGTATTGTTTTCATTTTCATAATGTTATTTTAATCGTTTCCACAGGATACAATGTGATTGGTGATTGTGCCAGTAATTAAGGAGTTGTATATTTTTTATCCTTTCAATAATTCATCGTGAATACGCCTATATAGTATAAAAATGTTCTGTTATTTCCATAGATTTTGATTCTAATATGACACTAATTTCATAGTGGTTATCAAATATAGGTATTAGCACTAAGCTAAAACTTTAAAAAGCTTTTGAGGTAGAGTCCAAAATAATGAGAAAGTAATATATTAAATGCTGAACTTTTACCATATTTCAAGTTCGATTGAACATAAAACATAACCATTACTTCCAAATATGTACTTGAAATACAATAGTATTATTTTTTAGCTGAAAATCCATATATAATTGTACATATGTGACAATACTAACGTTCAAGCCTATAAATAAATCGAATAAAATAACATCTGCCAAATCAAATACATCATTCGATGTCTATAGCTATATATAGCATAAAACAACCGTTCATCATTTTTTTATGTTTTATTATTTTATGTATACGTCCAGTCCATAAAAAAATTTATTAAATAATCATAAAGATAGAACCATAAAAACTATATATTGAATTTATATATTACAAGCAACAAAAAAAACTAAACCCATTGAAAGGAGCATTAAATCTTATCCATTTTTTCCAAAGAATAAAATAAATAAAATCTTATGAACATGCAAAATGGTATAAAAATGCTACTGGTGTTATTATAATATGTACATACATACATAGAGTTCAATCAATCAAGTCTTAAAATAAATGTAATTTAGGTTAAAGATAACTTTCTGGGCTATTTGTAACTATACGGGGCCAGATACAGTTCGATTGATAGTGTACTTAACAACACTATATGGTATAGTTGCTTATCCACTATTCACTATAGTAAAGCTGTCTGTACCGTACAACATCTGTCCAATAAATACGCCGGTTTACCACCATTTATTATTGTTTGTATTTGGAATCTATGGTATATAGTAATCCTCCCTTGATTGAATTTTTATTTTCATTTTTAATTGAATTTTCATTTCAATTAAGGTTTTAACTAAAAACCAAAAAAAAAAAAAATACAAACATAAAAATTCACTCATGTTGGTGTGCGGTTACATTCATTGGATTTGCGTTGAAAATTAATATGACGAAAGATGTATTCGAATGATTGATACGATATAACAGCAGCAGATATGCCAACACGACAAAATCTAGCAATGTTGTTGGGGGCAACACAAAAAATATTATTATTTTGATATATATTCTTGTCACAGATTCAAATTAAACAAGCAATGGGTTGATTAAAAGAAAAATTCAATTTATTGTTTTCGATTTTCTATACAACGATCGTGCTATACTTGGGCTATTTGCCTTTGTGCGAGAATATACATATAACTGAATATTGAAATATAAATTATAACTCTGTTATTGCCTAAAGGTTTAACAACTTAGGCCATTAGTGTTTCTATCACTTGTCTAAAATTAAAAAAAACGGAATTGCTTTAGAAGTTTGGGCTACATGATGTGTATCCCGATGATTTTAGGAGTCCAACATTTTTAGAGTCTTAACTTTTTATAGTATTTAATCAAGGTATATTATGGTATCTGTATATTAAAAATACCATGAAGAAAATTTCGGGATATATCGAGGCAGAAATATAGTCTTTTGTCTGATGTTTCGTAGTAAGAATATTCAAACGTTTTAATATTCAATTTATTAAAACCCTCTCCACGTTCATGTCATATTTACATACATGATGTATAGTTCATTTTCAATATGTTATGTTATTTATTAAAAATTTTAATACCTCCAGGCTAGCCTTTTTTAATTAAATCAAGTTTCTAGAAATAAAAACTTTGGTTTTGGTGAACTCGGTGACACTTGAACTGTTTTATGGATATGTAAATTTAAGATTTCAGATGGAATTATATATGGTTTAGTTACGATGTTTGGCAACTTAGACCAAATCGTGATATTTGTAAAGTTCTCTGCGGTTTAAATACTATACCATATAACTTTTTAGTAGTAGAATTTGAGCTTTAAATAAAATGGTGTTTGTAATGAAAACGAATTATCTTACAGTAACAGATGAATATTGAACTGAAAAACTTCTACCCATAATGTAAGCTAGAAACACGTAAATAATATAAAAACAGTTCATAATCGATTCATGAGGAAGAATGGATCTACCTGGCTAACGTGAGTGTGCTTTAGACACATATATATATATAGGCACACACATATATATATATATATATATATATATATATATATATATATATATATATATATATATATATATATATATATATATATATATATATACATTAAATTTCTATAAATATTTAAATTTATTATGGATTTTCATTGATAAATTAATATTTTGAATATATTATTAATTTATTTATTTTGATTTATTATTTTCATAATCAGATACATCAGTTATTACTGTGGTTGATTGTAAGACCGAAGCGATAGGCTTATGGTATAATAAATAAGATACATATGTTTTCGAATGAAAATTAGAAAGATATCTAGAGAAAATTGCATCGATTATTGTTCCATGTCTTGGTAGGCTCATTTCGGTTATTATTCATTTGTAGTTCTAATTTATCTTATAAAAAGTTTACCACGAGTTGTCCATCTTCGGACACGAAATTACCATTGAAATCTCCTGCTAAAACTAGTAGCAATTTATGATAGTTTTCTCCTATTTCTTAAGAGCCTAGCCGACCGTAAATCATATGTCTTTTATATAAAACTTTACAGTATTATTAACTGAGTTATTGGGCGAAATGTAAGCAACTACCATTGATGTTTGTTTCATCGTCCACAACGCAGTGAGCAGCATATATCACCATTTGATGATTGACCAATATTAATTCCACGAACATGTCGTAATAAAATGTCCATTTTCGAAGTTAAATTTGACTTTGATAAATTGCAACTCCTGCTAATCTAACATTTTTACGCTTAAATTTCGCAATACTGTCATAGTTTGGGATGTCAACATTTTCATCGCCATTTGAGCAGGTTTTTGGTATAAACAAAATATTGCTTGAATCAACTACGGTAACCATGGGAAACTTTTTTCTGTCATTCATGAAATCAAGAATCGTTGACAATGTACTCAACGATAATCGGCGAAATTCATCTTGTAAAGATATGATTGATGTATCATTTTTTCGGCCATGATCAAATCTATTATCATTGTCTTTTGACACTATGTATAGTCTTTCAATACTCGTAGGAAAATGATTTCGTTTTGCGTTTATTGTTTTGTTATTATTAATGGCAATGGTAGATCGTTTGCCTCGCCCGATCACACTTTTCGTAATACCTTAACTAATTTACTCCCCAAGTGAAGCGTGCGTAAAGAAGTTTTACTTCTAAAAGTTATTTGTTGAATTGAGTCAATACTTATAGACAGATGTCAATTTAAAAAGAGGGATCAATTATAGAAAGATTTGAAAAAGAAATTTGTTGTTAGAATATTAGAACAGTTGAATCAGAGATTTCTTATAGCAGATCTAAGAAAACGCAAAGTATAAATTAAATCTGGAAAGTAAATAGTCAATTAGTTCCAATTAAGATTTCGTATCTGGTTTTTAATTTTAGATTAAAAAAATTAATATTTGCTTCGCAAATATAAATTTCATAACTGAATAATCAATGAAAATAAGTAAAATATTCTAGTTTATTTAAAAGTTTAATTGCAAGCATATCGAAAAGAGAGGTATGACAACTTAATTCGAGATAAATCTAAATATATATACATATATAGGTCAATAAATAACACAAATATCAACAAAAAAAACTATGCATTGACCTAAATTCATAAAATCAAACTAAACAACGAAACATAATACTAAAACACAGTGTCTCTAATTTTCAACATAAAACGATGTAAAATGAATTTTCCAATTTGTATTTTTATTTGTATGCTAGTTTATGTATATACAATACATATTTATATATATATATATATATATATATATATATATATATATATATATATATATATATATATATATATATATATATATATATATATATATATATATATATATATATATATATATATATATGTATGTGTGTGTGTGTGTGTTGTTTATTGCTAACTATTTTATTTATTTATTTTAAAAATTAAAAAGACTGAAGACAAACAAAAAACGTAAAATGTTTAAATCAATAAATTAACTTAATAAAATGAAAAAGCTCACAACACAGAATGCTGTATCCTTTTTCTGGTACATTCGGTGTGCTTTTAACAACATAACACCATGGCCGTACACAAATACAATATGTTGGTACATGGGGTTTAAATGTAATAACGTTTTTTATGTGTTAGATGCCGGGATACACAAAATAAAAACTTGGAAAACAGATGGAAAATAAAAGAAAATGTTTGTTTTGTTGTTGTCCTTATATTAACAACTGAGGAAAAAAGTGTTTTTTAAAATGTTTGGTCTTTTTGCCTTTTTTTTCGTTCGTTTCTTATATGTACATATTATGTATAGACATTCTGTAAAACATATAGCAGCATACTACATATATTCTAGGAGCTTCGAATATTTTATTTAGGCCAGTAACAAAGTAGAAAATTGGTTAGTTAGGCAAACGAAATAACAAAATAGGAAACCCACACTCATATAAACGAACGATGTTACACATCACACTAATGCCCAGGAGCGACGGAAGGGTCGATTTAACTATACATATATATTCACACACACATATAGAAATAAACAATTTATGTATATAGAGACGTTTATAGTAAGTAATCTTTTGGGTGCTATTTTTATTGCTGTCTTGTATGTAAGAAAACAATACCTTTTGTGTAAACATATAAATGGATAGTGTTTTGTTTTGATCTAAAACTAAGTCCTTATCACAAACAGTCTTACATAATTTTGATTTGTTTAGATAGTGGCTGTTTATCAAACTATACCTCCATTTTAGGCCATTATTAAATAAGTTTGACATTTTATTTAAAACATAATTACAAATTGTTTAATTTTTTGTTTCAGGTAAGATCTACTGAAGAAATTGATGTGGACATTTCAGTTTATTTGATAAAAGGTATACGACAAAATTACTAATAATCTTGATTATTGACTCAATTTAGTATACGAAAAATTTAAAACCATTATATCCGCTTGTATTAATGTACAGGTCTTTAACAATTTGAGATTTTAATATCTTTTTTTTATTGAAGCTCAGTTATTTCATAAGAAGAAAAAGCTCTCAGCATATAAAAAAAAAATCCTATAAACTATAACCTTAGCTTTTTCACCCAGTTCAATATATTCACTTTTTCGTGATTCATGTAAATTAACAATTTTAATAAAACAGATTGAACGAAACGCGCCCAAAGTGTTTAAACCTTAAGTCCACTGCAGTTGCACAGTAAAACGAGGTAACATTATCTCACCAGATTTTTTTACTAATTCACACACGTACAGTGGCATATAGTGAACAAAAGCCATGGTAAGATAAAACCCTTATATTTTTTCAGTTTATCTCATTGAATCTCTTAAACAAAAATCTGTTTAATACTTGTGAGCTTTGCGGTCTCGTTTTTATTGTTATACAAAAATTTAAGTGTAGTACATGTGGCTAGATAAAACAAAAAGTTTATTGAGCTCCAAAGTGCCTTATATTATAATACTGAAAGCCGAGTCTATAGAGACTATAAGTCTGATAAAAAAAAATATTTTAATGTTGGAATCTCATAAAAAATGTTTTTAAAAATAATTTAGTACCAATTAACTTACTACCCAAATCTTATGTATAAACACGAGCATAAACATAATATGGTAAGGTTGTTATTATGCATATACATATGTTGTGCTTCTGGTAGAACAACAAGACAAAAATATTTCCTTATACTTTATTTTTTGTATATTTCCAAAGACTAGAGGTAGAACGAAACTTAATGAAAAATGAGAAAAGAAAGTTAAAATCATAAACAAAACTAAGCATAAAAGCACAGGTAGTTTTTCTTTCAGGTTTTCCCATCTTGTTGTTGTTTATTTTTTTATTTTTTATTGTTATATGTTTGTTATACTGCTGTTCTTGTTTTAATTTTCATGTGACACATTGTATACATATATTTTAGGGATGGCATCGTCTTGTGTATATGAGAAGTCGAGGAATGGTAATTTTTTCGTACATCTAATTTATGAGGCAAATGAGATAAAAACAAAATATAAATAAAACAAAAACAATATACATAATAAACAAAAAAGAATTAGCAAAGAATTTTAATTGCTACAGTTTTGTTAAATTTTATTAGCAGTTGGTAGTGCTAAATTTTTCTGTTGTGTTGTGTCGTATGTGTACAACTCCTTAAGTTTTTATGGGTGCGTGGCGTAAAGGTAGAGATGTGTCTTAAATGTTTAATTAAACGTTATTTATTTTTGTTTTAAGTGTTTGTATTTATGATTTGGGTATGTCTTGTTTCGATACATTGGAGTTTTATTTCATCCATGAATATATTAATTTATTGCATTTTCAAACATAACTAATATTATATATATTTTGCCAATTGAAATGATACTTTTTAACTTATGTATATAAAATGTGACATATATACGAAAAACGGTGATTACGTAATCCGAAGACAATATCAGTTAAGTGTATAAAAGCATTCGTTGAGCTACGATGCACACCAATACGCATTAGAAGTGTTCGAAAGGTTTCAGATGATTTTCAACTCGATTGATATCTAAATATATGCCAGTCGAATGAATAATTTGAGGTTCTAAAGTACTCAACACTCATTATTTTGTGACAATGATTATTTGTTAGACAAGTTGTTTTACTCAATTAAATCCGTTCGAGTTCGCTTGAAATACTGAAAGACATTTCAAATTGGAAATTATTTAAGATATGTTCAAATTTAATTGTGGGCTTTCAACTTGTACCACATCGAGGAATAATATTTCTCGCTCGCCAACGATTGTGTTTTAATAATCCAACATTTTAAAGATACTTGGTTTCTATTAAATTCTAATCATAGAATTCCAAAAATATGATGTTAACATAATGCCGATTGTTTGTAGAGAACGTAGACACTGAAGCCCTGAAACCGAATAAATGATTACCACCTGATATTGCCGAGAGGAAAGGCCAACTAATTTAAAGAATCAAATAGTTATTTGGTTTCTTGTCAAATAATATTATCTATCAAAGTTAAGAAGAAATACGTAGAAATCAAGGATATAATCACTTTGTGATTTTTGCCATACATTTCCAACGGGAAAACCGAATTTGTTATAGTATTTTAGAATCTTGAATACAATCAAAAAAATGCTAATTAAGTTAAGAATTCGTTTAAGTTGGAATGCTGATAGGAGTTTCAATTGAATAGAAAATTCGTAAAATAAAACTTTGGTTGTGTAATCTTCGATATTCTCTTCACCGTCTTCTTCCTTATTTTTATTGTCTACAAATACAAGTATACATAATATATTAATTGATATTAAAACGAAGCCTTGTCGGTTTATGCAAAACATTTTTTTATCTTCGATTAGAATGAAATCCAGTAAAGACTTGTGATACCACTGAAAAATATGCACTGTGCAATCAGCTTCATAATTTTATATGGGGTGGGTTTTTTGGCTCATGTTTCTTTCGAATCTTTTCTCGTACTTCAAATATCAATACTTAACGAACGATTGAAATGTTCTTCTATATGTTTTTATTAACGGGAGTATTGGTTGATTAAGTTAAAATAATATACACTAATCTACGAAAAATAACAGTTTCGTTATTTCAAATTCTTTTTAAAATGAAATATCACTACAATAGTCTAAAATTTCAATGTATATTCTTTCCAAATATAAAATAGAATCATTTAAATTAAAATACAATTCAAATCATTTGTACATTTATGGAATATCTTCATTACACAACTTCTCTATCGCAATCAGAAGTTTTCTTTCAGTCTTATCCGAAAAGTTGATAAGGAGTGGCACTGGGCTCGAATCCTTTTGGGAGTAAAATTCTTAAGGTGTCTATAATAGAACGACAAAACTTTAAGGTCAAACAAAATTACTCTCCTCTGCCAAATTAAAGACTATCAAAATCTCAATAAAAGATTTGCATATACGTATTCTAATATTTAAATTCTGAAGATATATTTTTAATCAAATCCAAATGATAAACTTCCTGCTATTTTATAAACTCTTGTCAGTCAATATTCAAAAGAAAAGAATGTTCGCTTATACAGTATTATGTAAAACATTCTTTAAGATTTATGTCATCTTACCTGGTTATACCACCAACCGAACAACACACAATGAAAAGTTATACGAATACATTGTGTTATTCACAACTTTGCAATATTCGTATATAAAATGAAAGCATAAATATTTAATAAAGGACTGCTAAACAAAGAAAGTCACACATGTTAAGACAATATTAAAAAGATACAATGACGTTTTGTATAAAGAGCAAGTAAATTTAACAGGAATTTGAAATAACACATATATAGTGTATTATAATATGGAAATCCTAAAACATCTTTATATTTTCTATATGTACATAGAAGTGGTTAAAAGGTGACATAATTAAGTTTTTCGTGGTATTTGTTAATATTCCAGCCACTGTGTAGTGTTTAAAACACATAAAATAATTTTGCGTGGTAAATTGGTATAGTATACGCCGTAAAATGTTGGAATGATGGTGGCACAGTGCTTCCGTTAAAATAAACGTACACTTGACAGGAATTTTAATTGTATTTAAATTTATTTAGTTTTTAATATTATATATATTATATATATATAACGGTGTATAATTTAATTAAGTCGTGTGGTAATTGCGTGAAAGAAAAATATAATTATAAATTTATTTTGCCATTTAAGCATGTTACGATTTAATGTAATTTTTAATTAACCATATTTGGCGGTAAATAGTTTTGATTATTCGTTTAGTAATTATATATATACAATATACGAGTGTATATATGTATTTACATTTCATTGTACATAAAATAAATAAAAATCCTATATAGCTAATTATTAGACGTGCACCGACTCATCGAAGAAACGAACAATGTTAAAAACATATTAAGTTTAATATTGTATAATCTCATAAGAGCCCTTATCAAGTTATGTGGAAATAAAAAAGATGTACATAATATAAACTTTTAGATATAATACTCGTATATAGACATGTTCTATTGTGTATATGAATAACTTTTTATATTACCGTACACACGTATCATGTAGGTAGCTGAGTAAATAAACATATTTTACATAAAATTATATTCTTCTATTTAATGCTAAGCAATGTTCTTTAAGTGCCCGAAAATCGTGCAAGACAAAAATAAAGCTTAGAATAACTTTTGAACCAAAATTTACTTTTATGCCATCTTTATCAAGATCCCGTTTATGATTTTATTTTATTTTTATTGAGAAATTGCAAACCATAAAAATGAAATAAAACAATGGCATTATAAGACGAAGAAGCATTAAAAATAAAATGCTCAGACATAACAATAAAATGCTGTACAGTGTACACAGAGTTAAAGTATATAGGAAGTTGGTATAAAATTCGCTGATGACATACCAATTCTTAAAATATTAATTTAATTTTATTCTTTTTATCTGTTTTGTTGCTTATTTCGTATAGTTTTATCTTGTCCTGTTTTTATTCTTTTTATTTATGTTATAAGGATTTATTTTGCCGACTTACATTTATATTGTATATTTTTATTTTATTCTTATGTTCCACTACATACATTTTACTTATTTAAGTCTTTTTATCTTTCTACTGTATATAGTTTGTACAGTCAGCGAAGTACATAATATAACTATGTATGTATATGTTTCATTTATCAATTACGTAAATAATTTATTAGCCAAACTATATCATCAACAAAATTGAATCTGGACTGTACAATGGAGGACTGACTGTTATAAGAAAACCTAAAACATACGTAAATAGGTGAAAGATTAACAAGCTTTTGTTGAAAAAACAAAATCTAACGGGTGTGAATATCACAATAATAATTTTCGTGGAATGATCAATATAACATTTGGAACCATAATTATTAAAATCAATAACTGTACTTGAGTGTCATAATGGCTTTCTTTATTTTCGACACTTGAGAACAAACCCAATTATATACAGTTCCCAATAAGATTACTAAATGTTATACTTTCATAGATCATATAGAAAATACATCGATAGGAATCACAATTTTCTCAGAACTTCTCAAACAAGTTATCTACTCACCGACTAAATGATACAATGATCAATGTCAGTTGTAATGAAGTAGGAGTTGAATCCCAGTTGATGCGTATGGGAAAACATAATCTGCAATTACAATTTACAATCATTGTTATGATGACATTCCTATGACTGCCGGTTGGAACTATAGTATAAGCCGCCACTTTAACATGTCAGTATTATAGAAGAGCATGGATCACTCCAATGTTCATTTCTAATGATGATCTAAAGTATTCTATTTTTACCATTTCTTGGAAGTATATATATTTTCTGGTCGATATAATAGAAAGAATTAAAATAATCACTCGGCGGAGTGTTTTTCTTCCTGGACTGTATTTTAGATAAGAATATATATTAAACATCAATGACTACAAGTGTAATTCTCTTCTCTATATTTATTTTCCAAATAGATTATTATATTAAACATTTCAATATCTTAGAGGAAATAGAGGAACAGTTTACAAAAGAATTGAATAATTTAGCAAAGCTAATAAACCTCATGAGGATATCGACAATCTCCATCAAAAAGAAATCACTGTTATAAAATCATACCGAAACTATTTTGAAAATAGAGACCGAAGACCTTTAATAGAAATGTCTGTTGGTTTCTAGAGCAAACTTTCTATTGATGATCTGCTCCACAGTTGAGCGTGTAAATGATACAATGTAATAATTTACATGGGGTTTTATGTAATGTAAACAACGATTTCATAAAAAAAACGACGCACCATCTTTTATCAAATCTATAGTTGTAAATAAAGCACCAATTTTTTCTTTAGATTAGTATTATGAATTACAGTAAACGAAAAAAATCCCTTTCCATTTACTAACGTAAACCTGAAAAATAATTGATTTTGCAAATACACAATTATTTATGTTAAATGATCAAACCGAACATCGGTAGATTTATGACGTTTTAAAACAGATGGTACTGTGAATATTATTTTCTTCGATTTTTACATATAATGTAACTTTTATGTAAATTTCGATGTTGTTTACATAATTTACATAAAAATGTAAAAAATGATTTTTACATGCCAAATATTATCTGGCCTATGTTCGTTCACAATACAGTATGTGTTTATAAAATTGGTTCAAAATTTAACAAAGTGTTGATAATAACAAATAATTTTAATAATAAAATACACGATTTTTTTGTAATTTGAATGTAAAATGTAAAATTACGTGTTAAATGCCCAACTGTGATCATGTCAAGATGCAACAAAAATGTAATTTTATCTGGTTAGGTTCGGTATAGTTAATGACTCTCGGTTTATAAACAATTGTTTTTACAGTAACAAAACTCTGCTTTGACATTTATTTGCGCAAGTATTTAACGTATTTTTAACAACTTTAAAATTTAACTCAAAATATACTGTATGTCTTAATAAACATTTTTTACAATTGTTTGGAAAACATTATTTTAATTTTAAACTTGAAAGATTATATGATTCATCAAAACCCGACAATCCCATATTTACCACTTTTCAATGTTTTTCATGAACCTGTCATTTTTATAGTAGCTAAATATTTTTGGATGGATTACCATTTTGATGGCGTTATGTTTTTATTTAACTCATAAAGATACAACTTTTGAGAATTTCAGCCTCATATAAAGAGACATTTTCACGAAAACATAATAACAAAATTCAAAAGCAGTAGGGAAAAACACAGTTAGTGACTTATACTAGTGCCATCTAGGAGTGTATGGCAGGAGCACTTTAAGGTTTGATCGTAATCACATACTTAATAATTAATCTCATTAGATTACTATGATATTAAAACAATCTGGATTGATTCAAGCAGGAATGTTACAAAATGTATATGAAAGATTAGGCTTTACTATATAGTAAATATTTGAATGAAAAGTAGTTCACAGAAATTTCAGTTTTCATCCTGAAATTGATCATTTTCCGATTTATTTTTCCATTTTCCTTTATAATTGAAAATATGGTATTTTAATAACTTAAAATGTAAACAGAGACAGATACATAGTAAGGTTACGAGAACTATATTTTATTTTAAGTATGCTCACAAAGAGAATAAATCAAAATGATTTTAACATGAATGGCTTGCAATTTGCAAAATTTTTATACAACGTTGCTGTTGTGAAGGCATTTCATCGAACTATCATTCAATATAAAAAAATATTCTCTCTCTCCCATTGTTATGACATTAATGTCATTATGAAAATTGGTTTTGTATTTAATGCATAATTATGCAAATAAATATTATTCTTATGTTCAATAAACCATCAATAAACCTTTTTTAATGATTCTCTGTATTTAAGGATTGAGAAGTGTAGTGCTGATTGTGAACCCATTTAGGGAGCAAATAGAAATTGTGATTAGGTTATTGTGTTCATTTTGAAATGTAAACATTGATCAGCTGATAATATTATTTATTGACAACTGCACGTTGAAAATTTCTTTTGAGCTGATTTATGTTTATAAATTCGGTTTTAGTTAATTTTTTCGAATACATAATTTAATTCATAATAAATTAATTATCAAGTTTTTAAGTTTTCGCGTTCAATTATGTGTATTTTCGTCAATGTTATTTTTCTAAATTTGTTTAGAAATTAGTTTGACTTTCGTCGTACGACGAAGAGAGAATTAGAGCGAGGGAAATATATTTTAGAGGATATGGTTTATATTGAAAACAAAATTTATAAAAATATGGATCAATTTATAATTAAATTTGTTCGTGATTTATTTTGATTTGAAAAAATTATATATGTTCAGATCTAATTTCACCCTTTCTTTGTCATTTTATGAAATAAAATTTTAAAAGCTCTAACTTGCACTAGCTTCGTTTCGTATATACGTTTCGTATGAGTTTCTTGATAAAACGAACATTTTTGATACATTTATTAAAGCTCATTTCAAAAACTGAGTATGTATTCCGGCTTTATATATCCAGAGGACTTTGATGATATACAATTTTTCTACCAATTTCAACAACCACATATACCAAAAATGTCCTCTCAAAAATATTAAACCCCATAATTTACCAAATCTTATAACCATTTATTTAACAGTAAAAGTTTATTTAAATATTTTCATATATTGTGTATTATACATAGCAACAAAAAATCTCAAGTTTGTAAAGTACATAATTTAATTTAATGTTATCTCTATTCAAATAAAAATATTTGCCATAAAAAAGTCTATGTGCTTTTTTATCAGTTATGTGTGTATGGCTTTACAGTTAAAATTCACAAGTAACTGCTAGTAGTATATAATTTACTGTACGGTAGTTTTTTAATACTATATATGTACGTATGCATATATATACGAGTTCATACTTGAAACTAGGATGCCTTGTTAGCATTTACTATTTTTATTTAAATTAAGTCAAAAATATTTCAATTACATTAACGATTATGTGTTGTGTTTTTTTATTTTTTGTTTTGGAAAACTTCGTCTAGATTGTAGTTGAATTTATAAAAACTATATTCAACATATTTTATGTGGCAAACATATTTTTTGTGTTATCATCGCATCATGCTCTTTCATAATTTTGTGTATGTTAGCTATATACATATGTAGTGTGTGTGTGTGTGTGGAGTAGTTTATCTAGTTTATGTTAGTTTTTGTATTCATTTCTTTAATTTTAATTTTATGTTGATATAAAAAATAAAGTTTAATTACAACAAATTGTTTGTATGTGTATATCTTATTATGGGTACATGTATATAGATAGATAGATACATAATACTGTTTGTTTCTTTGGAACGTCTACATTCTTAATTTGTTATAATTTTTTGCTACGCTTTTCTCATTAATTTACGTTTTTACGTTTGTCTGTTGCTTCCATATTATGTTCGGTACGATACGTCTAGATATAGGATTTTTCTTTGATATAATACTGTCGTTAATAAAATAGAAAGAATATTAAAGAGCGAGAAAATTATTAACAGTATACATCTTTATGTACTATAGCATCTGCAATTGCTATTAATCAAAATTTTACGAATATAATATGTGATATCATAAAGAGGCTTTGAATCTGGAACACTGTATCTTTTATTTAAATTAGTATGTGCCTCACGTTTTTTTTCTTATAAGACCTTAACCTATACATTCCGTATGGTTAACGAAGATTTATGTTATAATATTTTACAAGACAACCATTTAATTCATCTCACAGAGATTATAAGATAAAACTATCGTATAAGGAACAAAAAAGCGTATTAATTAATGATTAAGTTGTCAAGTTATTTCAATTTTGGTCAAATTTGTGATTGTGTGTGTCAGAATCGGCAAGGGATAGCTTAAATTTTTACCTCAAAAGTAACAGCCTTTAATTACTAAAATGTACAACAAGTTAAAAATTCACAGGACGTAAACGAAGACATAAATAAAATCTATTAGAATATGTATCTCAAATTCACCATAGTTATATTACCAATACATAGTTTTAAAAATTGTAGTTCAAAAGATAATTCGAAGATGTCCAAGATAATAACCAGACAAACCCATAAATCGTATATGTCCGATAAACTGGATTTCCAACTTATATCATTTTTGATAAAAATAGCTGAAGTGTTTGGTCCTTTTGTGTTTGTTCCTCACACTGATAAACTAATAAATTTGCACGTGTTTTGATTTGCTTAAATCGAGTGGAATACAAAACCAATTGCAAATGAGTTGTGCTAGGTAATCAAAGTTAAGTTTTTTGTGGTGTACCTAATAGTATATTGATTGATATTGTGAAAAAAGGAAATTTTTCATCTTTCTTAGTTTAGGCCAATAACCAGTATACTCCTAGATATTTTGGATTCGACAATACAATCAATTTTATCAAATCGTTAAATCGGATTTGAGTATTAACAAAAGAAAATTAGCAATTTCAAAAATCTGGTTCTAACAACATATAAAAACATTTTAATTGACCAAATTAAATTAATTAGGGTGCTTTAAAAAAATCATAATCTTTGTTACTTATTTAAACTAAAAACTGAAAGTAGAGAGGGGTATGTATAATCATCATGCTGAATTCATTCATGTTTTCTGATAAGAATGTGGTTTTGAATGTATTTTTTGGCATTATCCTTTTTCGTTGTAAATTTAACATTAGCAAAAATATATTAAATAAAATTAAAAAAAAAAAAAATTTGTCAAAAGAAAAATTACCAACTTATGTACGATTTGTAGAGATTTTATTTAACTTATGTCTTTAGCTCATAACTTACCTCCCACACTAAAAAAATAATAAATTAATTGAAAAAAATTTGGTATTTAATTTCTTCTTTTTCCGTTCAAAAATAAAAGTTAACAAAATTAAAATCTTATAAATAAATAAAAGTATGCTTGACATACAAAAAAGGATAAAAACTCAGCATCTCGTTGACAACAACAACTTTTTTTTGTAAAAATCAAAATATAATTTTAATTTTTTCTTTTTTTTTGTCCTATTCGAGCTAAGCATTTTGTTGATTAAGCTTTTAAAATTATATTTTGATTCGTTTTAAAATAATTGAACTGGTGTGCTGTAAAATATGATTAAATTTTAATTTTTTATTTTACTTAGAGAAAAAATTTCGGTAAAAAAAACAAAAACAAAATTAAATTAAAAATATATAATATATATTTTTAAATTAATTTTTGTTGATAAATTACTATCTTCGTATAGCATATTGTGATGAATAAAGGAAATGGGCGGGAGAACACGTAGAAGAACTAGGATACAAATTGAAAAAATATTTGGATTTATTACTTTCATAGGGAATTTCAATTGGATATTAGGATTTTGGAAAAAAATATTCAATCGATACGAAATTTATTATAAAATATAGCTTTCTATATTTTAAAAGATAAATTAAGCATCTTTTCTTCTAATGATTGATTGATTGACTGACTGATTAATTATGCCGATCTATTTTAATCGAATTACAAATGGGATTGTGTATATAGTTGTTCTTAAATATAATTAAATTAAAGGTTTCAAATTTATGAAATGTTAACAATTTTAACTCTCTTAGGTAAAAGTATATAATTCAAATAGTTCTTACTCTCGAATTGTAAAGCATTTATAGTTACAAGATGTGTGAAAAATATATAAATATTATTTCTGTAATTATTATTTTATTATTCTATACCTGAAAAAGCTACCTTTGAAATAAAAATCTTTAGCTCCGGCAACTTAATTATTTTGTTTTTGTGTAACATAATACACGTTTATGGCTGTTATTCATATACCCTAGCAATATACACAAATGATGTCATTACCGTCGAGTTTGAAGTAGTATTTCTCATGTTCACACTATATGAGGGACTCTGATTGTTGTTTGGCTTCCCTCTCAAGATTTTACTGATTCATATTACTTTTAATTAAAAAATTTTTACTAAATAAAAAAATAATAATTAAGAGAACTATATGGAATTGAAATATAATACATAATACGTGCAGGATTGTGTCATATTAAGCGAAACTTAATTTAATTATGTTTAAATATTGCACACAAACAAAGCGTAAGCTTGTCTTAAACTCGTCTTTAAACATAAAATAATCGCTTATATTCTTCAAAAAAATTAAAGCGATTTAGTTTAAAAGCGCAGCTATAAAAGTCGAGGATTTCATAAATTTATACTATTACGGGATTATGTAAAATTATACAGTCATAAAATATAAGAATAATATTTTATAAAATTTACACATGAGAACATATAATTTTATAATTATGTTTTGCATCAATGCTTTGAGTTCAGCATATAGTGACGATAATGTGTTAAATATTTCTATACCCCTAACTCGGTATACCACTTTATTTATTCTAGCGCATACACTGAAAATGTTTACCTTATCAACTAGCTGATGAATACATACGAGTATATATCATTTTGTCTACTGTTCAATTATACACTGTATCACAAAATAAGTAAAACAATTTTTTTGTTTCATATTATATTTTAATAATAAACTTTGCTGTTATAACACTTTTCTCTCGTGTACTCCAAATAAGAGTATTTATAAACATATATTCCACTATATATAACAATATATACAATAGATTTATTGTTCTATGAATAATTCACAATAGTTTCATTTGATTTATGATTTTAGAAGACGATAGCATAACAAAACATTTTTGCTCGTTTTAGGTTAGATTTGATATTTTTTGTTCTAAGCTTTTAAATTTAAATTATTCCTATTTTTTTTAACCAAATTGCTTTTTAGTTTTTAATATTATAAGCCCCACATCTCTCAGCAGTGTGATTATATTATTATATTAGATTTTAAATATGATATATATATATATATATATATATATATATATATATATATATATATATATATATATATATATATATATATATATATATATGTATGAGACTCTATGTATTATGTTCTACTAACATAGCTAATTAAGATATATATATATATATATATATATATATATATATATATATATATATATATATATATTTATATTCAAAATATAATCAACACCCAATTCAACCAATTCATTTACTTGTAATAACATCTTTTACATCTTCGTAAACACTCTTCTAAGCGATTATATACTTTATATACATATATAATACAGAAAGCAGGATGAGTCAAGCCGTATAAAAACCATTAAAATGACTTGTTTATTTCTTCGTTTTTGCCTTACAAAAATTTATTATTTATTTTTATTATAATAATATTTTCTTAATTTTTTAAAATTTTATTTGAAAATATACAAGCGAGGAGAATGAACCAGATATAAAAAATAATAAAAGCACCAAAATACATAATCCTTTTAAATATGTTACAAGATGGTGTGTATATGGTGGTATCACAAAAGTGTTGCTCGTTTACTAATGAACAACGCTTTATATTGTTATTGTACACTTTTTTGTTACTTGCTTGCTTCTTCCCAGTCTTATAAATAATTTAATATTTTTAAATGAAAAAATTTACATAAAATTAAAAAGACGAAAAAATTATTTTGAATATCGTTGTGATTATAACATATTTTTCATTTTTTATTTGTTAGTGATAAATTAAATAATTAATGTACATGCTTGCTAAAAATAGTTAGTGTATTGTAGTGCGCAAAATATCGACATAACTATGGAGTTAGTCAAATTGCAATTTTTATTTGTGTAATCGATTCACTTTATATATATATATATATATATATATATATATATATATATATATATATATATATATATATATATATATATATATATATATAGTACTATATATATATATATATATATATATATATATATATATATATATATATATATATATATATATATATATATATATATATATATATATATAGAAAGTATTTATTTACAAATATGATCGCAAGATGTTTTGTTTCAGTCTGCTTACTAAACGTCATTTATTTATATTCATTTGTTAACATTAAACCATATTTACTCAAGGTCCAATATAACAAATCCGCGAGAAATGTAAGTAATTCCATCATAAAAGAAGGTATAATAAAACTCTTGTACTTCAAATATCGAAGGAATTTTCTCTAATTTTAAGAGATGTCCAACTCATAGAATTTTTAATTCTCATGATTTATCTCACGATCTGAACATGAATAGAAAGAAACATCTTTCTTGTGGTTTCATTTCGTGGTTAGTTTTCGTTTTTTGACAGCTGCGATTAGGAAATATGGAGAAGTGACGATTGAACAACGTTTCTTCATAGTTAAAAATTATTTTAAGCTTGGTGAAAATTATGCAGGGTTGGAAGAAAAAGTTGTGCAAAATATGAAAAAAGGAATTGTCCAAAAAAATGTTGAAACAAAATTGTTGGTGTCCCTTTGATCAAAAGTTCCCTGAATTTATTCAAAAAATTAAAAATATAATTTTATTATTCTAAATCTATATTGTCACCTTCAAAGTAATCCCTATCGACTACAACACACTTATGTCTTGATCCAATCCTCGAAACATTTTTTTTATTCGGTTTTCGGTATGTCCATCAATACTTCCTGCGACTTTTCCATTATTTCCTCTCGGTTGCTGAAACGCGTTCTCCGTAATGTTTTTTTTATCTCGATTGAACAGAAAGAAGTCACGGGGAGCCAAATCAGGTGAATTCGGTGGCTGTTGGATGGTATCATGTCTTTTGCGACGTCAACACGGTACCTTTTTGCGTGAAATTAAGGTTTTGGGACACCAACTTTGCTGCTACATGACGGAAACCCAAATCATTAACCAAAATGTCTTGGACGGATCCATTGGCAATGTTCAAGTTTTTCGCTATCTCTCTGATGATTAATTTCGGTTATTCACCAATATTTCTTTTACTTTATCAATTTTTTCGTCGGTTTTCGATGTCGATGGTCTGCCACTGCGTTCTTCATCTTCGATTGACTCATGACCACTTTTAAATCGCTCGTGCTTAGGGAATCGTTGCCGAAACACGTTTTCAACATTTCCAACGTTCGCGCACCATTAAATCCGTTTTTCTCGCAAAATTTAATACAAGTCTGTGTTGCAAATTTAAATCCATTTTTAAAACTGTAAATAATCGCCAACATACACAGAGATAGATGTAGTCTTGACTACGTAACTTTGACAAATGTCAAGCTATGATGCTAAGATTTAGAGGTAAAAGCAACAACAGTTCTACCGGACGATGGAGGCGCCACACGGTGGTTATTCCTGGAACTTTTTGATCAAGGAATAAAACAAAGCAATTTATTCAATATTTTGCATAAGGATCTTCACCTAAAGGTTTACAAAATATACCGTCAATACAACTATTATTGCCAATTGATCATGGATTCAGTCGTAAAGTTGATAATTGGAGTCTTACAACAAACAAAGAAAACGATGTTTACTACAATTAAAAGTTTTAAGGCCTGTAGAGTTGTAAGAGGAGGTCACTTATCTGACATTCTTTTAACTATTAACTGCCACGTACCTACTTTAATATTCAATAAAGATATCTGCTTATTCCGAAAAAAAACTTCTATATCTTATTAAAAAATTAGAAAGTTAATTCAAATCTCAAGGGTGTTAAAATTAGGTATTGTAATTTACAAAAATTTACAGATATTAAAAATTTAGATTATGGAAATTCATTTTAAATTTCCTTGTGTGTGACTTATTCCACTTTTTTAATAAAATAAAATATTATTAAAATATTTTTATTTGAAATATTCCTTATCGTCGAATTAATTGCGTATTTTTTTTTATTTATACATAATTAAATATTTACTAATGAAGGCAAGATCGTTGCCGAAATAATTATATATAAATAAAAAAAATTTCGCAATTAATTCCACGATAAGGAATATTTGAAATAAAAATATTTTAATAATATTTTATTTTATTAAAAATAAAGATACATTTTTCAATATTTTGCATGAGATATAATGAAAATGTCCTAACTAGAGAGGTCTTATGTTGGAGGTTGCACTGTATATCGATCATAGCAGTTTCTTACCAATTGATAAGCGACATTGAATAATATGATTTTTTTATTATGGGTTTGAAGCCAATAAATTGAACCTGAAGAGTGTGATAGAATTGTATACTAAACATTTTCACCCTGCCGAACATAAGATTCTCAATTTTTCCAGTTTTTCTTTAATGTTTTGAAATTTGAGTTTAAGAAACAAGGGAGTACAACAAATAAGGTATTTTTCTAACCAGCTACCAATAGAAACACAGTTAGGACCGATTACAACCTTTGAGTAATAGATTACTAGTACGACAATAAATATATTTACGGGTAAAACAATAGCAATTCTTTTTTGTGGGTGCTGATGGAATTTTTATTATAAAACCAGAATATAATAGAGAGCGGAGCTTTTGTATTAATAGTAAAATGCTAACATGTGAAACCAATAACTATATTACCACTGGACTTATAAAATACCGCATCCATTTTATGCGACAAATTATTTTGTTTTGAGAAATTTAAAATGTTTTTGAATCGAATTTAAAGTTATTTCATATAAAGCTTCACCGAGCTTTTTGAATCTCTCAGATTGTGCAATGTAGAACATATATATAAAATATAATTTTTTTTTAAATTGGATTGATCTGTGGTTATTGCTTGATACGTTTCGACCTTAAAGCTAAGATATACATAGTTACTGGTTTACAACACAAATATATAATTCCAATAAACATAAACATTGAGGTTTTTGCCGATCTCATAATCAATAAATCACAACATAAACATAATATGAAATCTAAGCAATTTACATGCAGGCTATGACAATAAGGTTATCTGAAATTATTTGATTATCCTTGAAAACAACATCGAAACAAATAAAAATATGTACTTAAAACTCCTACAGAAACAACAAAATAAATCATTTATATTTCCTAATTAAATTAAGCAAATTTTTCAAAATCCTTCAAAAAGTTTAAACTTCAGTTAGAACAACAGAAATTGTATATATGTGCAAACGATTCCTGGCAGAAACATCAAATCAACATTTAAAACAAATTTCCTAAGAACATAATATCATATATATGTATGTTTTAAGATTTAAATTAAGAACATTAAAAATTATTATATAACAAATTATTTTAATATATAATACAAATTAAATGATCAAATCTTTAGCTTCAAGAACAAACATGTTTTAGAAAACATTTACTGGTATAAATGTATAACGATGGGATGAAACTGTTATACATTTATACCATTCATCAGAAATTTTGTTGTTGTTCTGTTATATGTAGAGAGGAATTGTATGTAAGTGTGTGTTTTTTTTTTCAAGAAAATTGAAAAATCTGTTGATGTATAATAAAGTAAATTGAAAATGTACGAGTAGAACGATATATAACAAAAATGTTGAGAAATATTAAACGGAATTTGTAATGAATGCTGGGAGGTAATCTGAGATAGATTGGTTTCATTTATTTTTTCTTATTTATTTATTTGAAAATAATGATGATGATATCAGTGTAAGTGGTACATTCTTCTTATTTATTTATTTTTTATTACACACTTATAGTATTATTTTAAGAGAGTTTGTATTTTCAGTTTTCATTTTATGTCAACGTGTACAATTTTGCGTGTAGCTACATATGATAACTGGATACGATGCCACTCAACTAACAAACAAAGATAATATTTTCTCAAAACGTGTACGTAAAAATGACAAATTACCTACAGTTGATGTATTTAATATATAATACAAGTACATTATATACCATATAAAATATTATCACCTTAAATATTTAAAGTATGTAACTTGGTCTAGATCAACGTCTGATGATGAATTACAATTGAAATTAAATTTAAAATGAAATTCAAGAATTTATATATTGTCGTTGTCTCTGAGAAATAGGATTGTGTTTGGTGTTCTGGGGACAAAATCAAAATTATTTAAATTATGTTCAAATTTGTCATAGAAACCAACAAAACAATTTCAGCAAATATGTGGCAAACAATCTCATTGTCTATACATATATACAATGAGATACAAATATGAGTGTTATTTAATTGACTTGAAACTTTACAACATAGTGGTTTGGTTTTGGGTCGATGCGATACTCGCAGTTGTTTTTATCCTGTTGTTATGTATACTTATCTTAAAAAATGGTGTACAATTAAGGTTAATGGATTGTAAAATTGTTTGTTACTTTTATACAATTCACTAAACAAAATCAGCTGATTGAATCCTGTAAAAATATCTCTGCTAAATATTTTTATACTCAGTTAGTTTAGGCACTGTACCTGTATTATTAGTGTACAAATTCAGATTTTTTTAACTCATTTGCTTTTATTCATGATTTGCAGCATTAAATTCAAAATAATTTGGTTAATTTAAGTGACATCGGAAAAAATGTGTTGAGATCTTAAAGCGAACTTTTTTATTGTCCAAAATATTAAGATACCTGTTGTAGCAAAACAAATCTTAAAGAGAGAAACTCGGATTTTATTTACAAAATTTTTCTATTTTTAAAATACCTTATACCATCTTCTAAAATGTCATCTTACAAAATTTTTGCATGCGCTAACATGCTTAATTTCAATTTATATTCCGAATTAAATTGAAAAATTAGAAAAGTTTTTGTTTCTTGTTTTTGAATGGAGAATGAATTTTTATATTGAATAAATATTCTAAAATAAACAAAACAACAATATATAGGTAAGCTTTAAAACAACAACAAAAACTTTATATAAAGCATGTACTTACATAATATCTATGTACGAGTATAGATATATACTGTATAGGTATGTATATACATAACGAGAGCGTACCATAGTTAAAAAAGAAAAACTTTTATTTTCATTTTAATATTCATCCATTTTACCTCATCCACACACAGATAATCAATGAAACAAACATAATAAAAATTTTCCACTTATGTTTATTTAAGATTAAAGGATAATAATGATTTTTTCATCTAACAAAAACAGAATAAAATCGTAACGAAAATATTTATTTTTAGAAAAGCAGAGAATAAAAAAAAAATTATAAAATTTATTGAAGGGTAAAGGATTACAATTGGGTGTGTGCAAAAATCAACCAAAAGCAGCAGTAGGAATAAAAATGGGTATATAAAAGGATAATAATTCGATCCCCAATAGAATCCCTTCCATATTCATAGTTCAGTATTTTAGAGTACATACAAACAAAAAAAAGTTTGTTTCTTTTTGATTTGGGATTGGAATTTAACAAAAAAAAAACCAAAAAAGTGAAAGACATCTAGTCTTTTGAGAGTAGCTTTAACACGATTAGATTCGAAGCAAATAATATTTTCTCAAAAATACGAGTATATACGGTATGTATGTATCGCTCTGGAAGGTTATACGGTTTTATGTATGTGTAAATTAGAAATTATGTTTTTCATTGCTCTCGAAGAATTTAAAGGTTGTGTTTTTACTTACTTGTGGTTTTTTGGTTCTATCTACAGAAAGTTAAACGAAGAGAATATTGATATTGGTTTATTTGAAATAGACAAAGGCATACAAGTATGTATATGAATCATATAATATATAAAGCAGTTTCCAATAAGGACTTGACAACTTTTTTTTGGAATTCGGCATCGTTCATCTGTACAACATCGGCACGTATGTAGTTGTGTATTCATTGAACCAAATTTTCAATAATTCGACCACAAATTTCGACGGACACAGCCACTATCTCTCTTTCAGAATTGGCTTTGTACTCATCTTACGACCACGGCTTATTGGCAAAGATCAATGATTGGTAGACCCACTATGTGGCATGGAGCATCGTCTTGTTGAAACCACATAAAATTAATGTTTAACTCATACAATTGACATCATACAGTTATTTTTTGTTCATATTCTTGAAGCATACATTGCATACATGCGGGTTTTCACTAAACCATATTGGTCATCTTCTTTCAACATTTATAGAGCCAAATCAGAGAGCGTAAGTCACGTCTTGTTTTAACTGGATCTTATAAGGGTGCAAGCCAAAAGCATTTCCCAAAATTCACCAAAGTATGGTCTGATCGAATGTTTAGACTCAAATTTTATGACTATGAATCGCTTGTCTACTGGGACAATAATTATGACCAAACTTGGAATTAACACACTTGAAGTTGCAGTTATTGACACGCAAGTTTTGTAGTGAATATTAGTTATCTGCAAACGTTGTCCGTTCGTGTACTTCATCATGATGAAAATCACCATGTTGTCTTAACTAAATACTCTGGGACTTGAATCTGTAAAAGCTTTTATGTTGTTTGCTATGCCAATTTCGACAAAGAATGACGTCTGTTTGATGGTAAAGATAATTTCATCTCATCAGTCATAGCAGTTCGGTTATAGTAATATTATGACATCTGGAGTGTTATATAAATCGACATTTTTTTTATTTTTTCAATCTGTAAATTTCATGATGATATAAGACAAATTATTGTTGGGTTGGGATCGATGAAGTTATTAACAAATATTAAATATTTTGATTTCTAACAATTTAAGGTTACCATAAAATTAGGTTAAAACTCTTTATATAATATGTAAGTCATCTGTAAATACTTGAGTTTTACCCCTCAAGGTTACAAAAAAATGTCAATAACAAATATTTTATAAATTTTTCGAACACTTCATATATAGATACTTGTGGTGTTATATGCCTTGAAAGTGTGATATCATATTTTATCCAACTGATTCTACAAACAGCAAGTTATGAGTTGGTGATTTAGGTCCTATAAATACAGTTTTCTGTCCTTTAAATACAGTAGATCGAAAGCCATTTATCCCCGCGAGGAGCAATTGTTTATGTAAGTGTTGGGAGAAGTTAAGGTGGACTCCAATATGTTATGTTTGTAGAAAAACACATTTTACTGTCTAAAACATCAACCTTCATCTCTAAAACTTTTGTTTTTTGATTAGTGCCAGACTTACCAATACAAAGGGTTTAAGCTACAACATCGAACATTTTTACTTGTGAGTTCATAAATTGATCTTAATTCCGTCACAAAATTTTCATCGTTGATTTTGCTGAGGTTGAGTTAACGTTTTCTTTATATTCCATTTCCGTAACAATTTTAAATTAACATTATAATCCAAGTGGGAAGCTCAGCGCGAGACTTAAATGTACAACTGTAATTGGGATTTAACCTTGTTATTTAATTACTACCAACGAGATATTCAAACTAATGGATTTTAACAAAATTTAATTTTAATTTTAACCATTATAAACACCCAATTTAAATTCGCATTTATCTATGACCGCATAACAACCCATTATCAAGCCTCTTGAATCTAGTACCAACAAACAAATATTTAATGAAATTAATACTATACCACCCGTGAAACACACACATATACACAAATAAAATTAACAAGCAATCAAAATTTCGTAACATTTTTGTTTTTTTAATTATTGGACATTTTTGATTAATTAAAAAAATTAATTGAAATTTAACAAAATCGATTAAAAAATATATTCGCTTTTGTTTAATTATTGTGTATACATATACGAGTATATGTTTATGAAAATATGTAGTTTGGGTTGGAATGTCCATTTCGATGAAAACTACTGGAAAAACACAAATATGTATAACGCCATGTCATTTATAAGCTTTTTGTAACATATATGTACATACATTAATGAGTTGGATGTTTTAAACGAAGATAATTTAATTAGCAATTTAATCATGTAAAACGCTTCTGGCTGTTCAAATTTTTAATTGGCATTTGTTTTTAACAAAATAGTGTTTTTAGCTCATTATTAATTATGTGTATCGTTTTATGTACTAATTACACTGTTGTTAACGCTAAAAGTACAAATATAAAATATTTTGAAAGCATGTTATTTGTATTTTGAATAATACTAAATTGAAAACATAAAACATAATGTTTTTTAATCTAATCGACAGAGTTTATTCAAATCACACATGGGAGTTTTGTTTTTATACTGTTCATTGAAAATTTGCTCAAGGCAATTTTAGTACATTTTCCAAAATAATAAATCTTTTTATTTGTTAACAATTCGTAAAACATATGTACGTGTTAAGTGGGAGAGTGAATATGGAAATTTTATTTTTCCACTCAACAAAAATATTTTGATTGGCAATTGATTAAAAATTTGAGATTGGAAATTTGAAAAATATAACTTTTATAATGAGCATGAAATCAAATATTTGCTGTCAACAACATTATTTTATTGACATATACGAGCACTTTTAAAATGTAACAGTATATGTTAACAATCATAAATTCTATAAAATAAATTCAAATTAAATTTGGAAATAAAATTTACTTGGGTTCATAGAATAGATAAATTATCTTCAATAGTATATATAATTGTTAATATTAGCATTTGAAATACCATCTATCTTATATGTACATAATACTATAATTTTAGTAAATGTATCCCTTAGTCATATCTCTTTGGTATTGATTAAAATACTAAACATTCAAATCCCAAACAAACCCCAATTTTGATAAATTTCTAAAACCAACTATTTATAATTAATGAAATTATTTATAAACATAATTTTAAGATAAAACAGATAATGAATAACACTGCTGAATTATAAATAATAAAACAAGTAAAATCCAATTTATTAAAAACTTACTACTTATATCGTCGGTATATATATAAATATATACATATATACTCGATATACAACAAGAAATTTTCAACCCCTTGAATTTTCCATTAAATTTATATTACATGATTTATAATTAAAAATATTTTAAACAGCTTAAGTAACTGTAAAGTAACACAATGTATCGTATAAGTAAAACTTTTTGCTATTTTTGTTGGTAGCTTATTCTTTTTCGTTCGATGATAATACACGGTGTCAAGGGAAATTTAGAACTTGCACCTTATGACGCCAGCCATCATGACGTGGAGTTATGTATAAAGAGACGCTATACGCTTTGAGTGGATTTACTTATAGAGTGCACCTCCTAAATTGGCTCAATCTTACTATTATAATTCTATAATACTTTATAAGCTCCAATTATGGATGTTATCATTTGTGGTTTAAAATCAAAAGCTTAATACAAATTGAAGAATACAATTTGTAATCCAAATTTCTTTTTTTAATTCTGAGATATAACACACTGTCAGCAAAAAGCTTTTGGTGTTGTTACTTTAAGAACTGAACTCGCCAACATTTGATATATGCCATACAGTGGATTCGATTTGAATATGTACTTCAAGTTTAGGACACGGAATTTATGCTTCAATATTGAACATTTTTGTTCGATTTAATTTTTTGATGGACACAACTCATATAATTGTAATTTATTGTATACACATTTGCTAAATAAGATTTTGTCGCTCTATGAACAAACACCGTATTATAAAGATATTTGATATTATATTTTGATGGTCAAAAAATTTGGGTACAAATCCATTTGAATAGTATATGGGTTTAAGTTATTATGAAATTTAATGCAGAACAATTCCAAGAATACTTCTTTCACTATAGACCATTACCTTGACCGTTTTGTATTTCCTAGCTGTTCTGACTGTGATTTCAGGTTTGTTTTGTCGTATAATATGAGTATTGCCTATAAAATTTAGACATCACAAAAGCAAAGCACCAAATTTTATTTCGACTGTAAATCGTTGTATGTGGATACAAAGTTATAACACAAAATAAATGAAATCCATTAAAAACACTGACATAAGCATTAAATAACGTATACATAACGTAAAGATTTTAATTGATTAAACAAAAAGTTGGACTTAATAAGCATTAACCCCCATATCAAACGAAAACATAAAAAGTTTCCCTTATATAATTGGCCTATTCTTTATCCCTATACATCTACACACACACACACACGAGCATACATAGTTGTTTAATATTGTATTCAAATAAAAGAACAATTAAAACTTAGAATTAGAGAAACCAATTATTTCACTTTTTGTTTGCCGAAAGGTTCAACATAATTATGTATTGTAGCCAAGCCAACACGAAAAAAAGGGTAGCAATTTTTGCTGATTCACTTGAGGTAAATAACCAAGGGAAGCATATAGGCAGAAATGGCTAGAAAATATTTTCATTTCGAAAAAAAATTTTGACTCCCTAAATATTTGCTAGTCATCAGTTTACGTCGCTATATTTTACATATAATTATGGAAGTATAAAACCGAACACACATATACACAATACCATATATTTAATTGACATAAAATTTATAACAATTTATTCGAAAGTAACTAAATCTAAATGATTTATTATTTATTTATAAGTAAATTACTATTAGATTGTCATTATTATCATAATATGCAATTAATTATTTAAAATTAAATAAGTTTTAAGTAAATAATACGAATATAAAATAAGATTTATGACTGTCTATATATTATATAATGTATGTACGAGTGTTTTCACCTCTATAAGCGACACTATTGTGAAACAACGGAACGAATGAGTCCAAACAAAACCGAAAATCGTATAAAATTGTTCATTTTCCAACACCAACAATTAGTAGTTTATTCAGTATATAATATATTTATACACTTTTAATTAAGTCACTCCACCATATCTAATTAAAATACAGAATATGAAAAAAATTACCAAAACCAAACATTCATGGCGCGCTATTATTATTATCATTATTATTATTATTATTGTTGCTATTTTTTTTACGAATAATGTTAATATGGCGGAAAGGGTGGAAAATTAACAAACAAAAAACAAATAATTCCATTTTCATTTTTTTATTTAACACGAAATGAAATTTCCATTATTTTATTTTAATTTCTTTTTAACACATGTCAAATGTTAAACAAAGTGGAAAAATGATGTGATAAATGGAAATAAAAATTACTAATATGGTTTTATTGTTGTTATTGGGGCATGTATTGGGGTTGGAAATTAAGAGTTTGAAGAAGGTTTAAATTTAGTTTAAAATTCGTTTATGCATATACATAATATATGTTACCAACCATATTTGACATTTTGTTATGCGCTAATTAATTTTAATTTAATTGATTAACTCGTGCACACTAATTTCTATTCCCAATGGGGACTCTATTTGAGATCCTACATCAAGGTGAAGATGTAAACTCATTGCGCGACTCGACTTCCAAATGTCAGACCTTATGTGTATATTGAACCATAAACAGTGATACATTCTCGATTTAGCTGCCAACGGAGCAAAATTGCTATCTTTTGTTAACCACGAAATAACTCAATATAATTATTAAAGGTTCTATTCCATGAGAAAAATTGACTATCAGTAAAAATTAAAATGAGACACAAATATATATTAAATAGTAGTGCAAACGAAACAAAAAGCCATTTCAGTCACTTGACTGGAAAAATATTTGTGTTTGTGGTAGTGTGACTGCCATAAAAAGTATAAAATTTAAAACTTTTTACTGCAGTCACACTCAGCCTTCTACATAAAATTTGTGTAAGACAAGAAATTATTTTCGTACATAACCAATTTTATAGTCAAGTGTCAAATATTCCATATAAAGGGTGGTTACATTTTAAGGGCCGATGTTGATTTTGAATACAACATAAATTATTTAGGAAATTACTGTCAATTATTTTTATTATGATAATATGGTATGGTTCAATTATGTATGGAACAAAATATCGGCCAAATGACCGCCGCGACCTCGGGGACACACCTCCACCCGATGGTCCAAATTTTCGATGACGCTTAGGCATAATTGAGGTTCTATGTCATTAATGTGCCAAATTATCTCATCCTTTATCTCTTGAATTGTTGCTGGCTTATCTACTTACACCTTTTTCAAATAACCCCAAAGAAAGAAGTTCAACTGTGTCAAATCACATAATCTTGACGGCCAATTGACATCGCCACCACGTGAGATAACACGGTCATTGAATTTGTCGCGCAAAAGAGCCATTGCTTCGTAAGCTGTGTGGCAAGTGGTACCATCCTATTGAAACCAAATATCGTCCACATCCATATCCACCAATTTGGGCCATAAAAAGTTCGTTATCATTTCACGATATCGAACACCATTCACAGTAACTACCTGACCGGCCATTCATTTTGGAAAAAATACGGCCCGATGATGCCGCCAGCCCATAAACGGCACCAAACAGTCACTCTTTGAGAGTGCATTGGTTTTTCGAGTCACTCTTGGATTATGATTCGCCCAAATGAGGCAATTTTGATTATTGACGAATCCACTGAGGTGAAAATGTGCCTCATCACTGAAGATGATTTTCTTCGAAAATTGATCATCCACTGTTACCATTTCTGGTCACCATTCTGACCATTGACGACGTTTGGAATGGTCAAGAGTCTTTAGTTCTTGAGTTAATTGCACCTTATAAGCGTGTAAATGCAAGTTTTTATGCATAATGTTCATCAACGACGAGCGTGAGAGGTACACTTCAGCCACACTAGCACTGCTGTGTTATAAAATCTACTACAGACTCGGTTTGCTCAAATTTTTGCACGATTTTACGCCCATTTGGACGATTAAATTGACCGAAAAAACCACGAAGTGCACGATATTCATTTTGATTTGATGCTCATTTTCATAATATGCCTGAATAACTTTAACGCGTTGCTCCATGGTTCAAATTGAGTTAGTCTGAAAAGAAAAAAACTTTACGTCGAGTTGTGGTTCACATTCAACGTCAGCCCTTAAAATTTAACCACCCTTATTATTTTGGTAAAACTATAATTGAATTGATATAAAAATCATATTTGTTTAGCTTTGTGATATTTAATACTAAATTTTAATTCACTAAAAAAACTCCAACAATGAATACTTAATGATTTTTTTTGATTATGGTTTCTTAAATAGCGGTCAAAATTCTGCTATAATTAGCTATAAATAAATAAAGAAACAATAACGTTGTCTTTGTCTTTAATTTGGAGTTTTATAATTATTTTCTCTTTTCGTCTTTTTTGACTGTCAATCGATTTTTCCCATAGAATAGAGCCTTAAAGGATAATCAATTGCTTGGACAAAATTAACTTGACTCTAAAAGTATTGCATTTTTTTGTGGTTTAATGGTTTTTCCTAAAAGATACAACTCTAGCATTCCTGATCTAAGTTTTTGTTCATTATTTCTTTTCATTGATAGTGACAGGTGTTGATCTGACTAATCTATATTAGAACATTCTTACTAATCATCTCTCAGTGTGATTCATTTGGCAATCTGACTACTTCCGTTGATTTTGTGTTTATGCCAATATCTTTAATACATGTCGTAATAATGTCAAACTTGGACCAAAAGTTAATGTTCATACCATAACTATGATGGTGTGATATACAGATGAATAGGACGTAAAGTTAAGATTTTATTATTTCGATTTCAGTGGTTGAATGCAATGTCAGGTCTTTGATTAAAATAACCGTCAGATAAATTACGAGTAAAATAGAAAAAACAAATGTTTCCAAGAAATGTCCTTTTGCGTAGTACATTTGGTATAAATCAAGGGTGAATTTCTCAACAGAATTATTGAATTTGTTTAATCTGACCATCTTAAAAATTTAAAATTTACCCTGGATATACCAGAATAGAATTGCTTCTCAAATAAATCTGATCCCAATTTCCAGTAAGTCTATGTCAGCAGACACAGCACTGTCAAAATCAGTACAATCCACTATAAGTGCTTGATGCACGAAGACGGGTACAACAGACAGTGTTATTATTTTTAATATTCTAACGTGTTAAATGAATCAAACTGTATCGACGAAACGCCGCTTTTCACGTAACTACTTCGGATTAAATTAATATTTTTTTTTTAAATAAATCAACCCATCATTATGCAAAATAAAGTTTGAATAAAATTGAAATATAAACTTTTGACCAAACATAAAAAAAATTTACATCCTAAACGGAACTCAACCACAACAAACGATCCAAACGATCCGAAAAGTTATATTGAATTCAATTTTGTGTATGGCTGATGTTTGAGTTTGAGTTGTTTTTTTTTATTTTCAAATCTTTCTTATACTCGTTTGTGTGTAATTTTATGACTTGACGAAAAATCGGGTGATAAAAATTGCCGTCCCTTTAAGCAAATTACCATAAAATTGTAACAACAATATGCAATGTATATATTTATGTGTATGATGAATAAGAAAAATACGTTATCACCCACACATACATATATCAGGGCATCATGTGTGTAAATAATTTGCATATTTTCACAATTTGTCATCTAGTCCCGATATCGGAATTCAAGTGTGTAGAAAAAAAAATCGGTTTTTTTTGATGAGTGGAATTTTGTTGTAAATGATCCTTTTTGACTTTTCTGCCATCGCATTACTCGTGTGTCAATCTGCTGCTATTTCGATATATTTTTTTTACTATTTACTCAAATGTGTTTGCATTACCCAGTTGTGTATGTTTTTGTCTGTATAAATATACAAAATGTTACGACAAACTTACAATTTATTCGATTTAGCAACAAATTGTTGAATGGTATACGAGTATATGTTGCAATAACCATTGTTCGTTTTCATTTATTTTCAGATTGTCGATGGAAATGCTAAGACTGATGTATCAAATCGACGTGAACCTGGAATGTTTTGCGGTGAGGCCGAACAACCACAAACATTTATAAGTGAAACGAGTTATGTTAAAATTTTATTTTATACCGATAATTTTACGGATCAGGTGAGTTTGGAAAATACTTTACATTATATTATTTTATTTAATTGTTTACACATTATATGCATTCAAGGGACTTTCAGCCCAAATCAAATTAAATTACAAAAGTTGGTTGTCATTCGAATGCCATCAATCGTGAATTGATTTCAAGAAGTAACCTGTGTCTTATACGACTTTAAATCGGCTTTGCCAATTATTAATATATTATTGGCAGTATGTGGTGACAGTTATTATTTTTTTCGAAAGATTGTGATACAGGAAACAATGTCATGTTGAAAAAAAGGTTGACTTAACCCCATTGTAATCTCGTTCATGGAAACGTTAGTAATGCCTCATATTCCAACTGCATTTCCTCATATTCCTGCTACATAAGAAAACACTGTTAATGATGATGTTCAATCAAAAGTCGATATGCTGAGTATTTATATAGACTACTAATCAATGTGTATTGAATTACAATATTGAGTCGCCGGTTGTAGCTTAATAATTAAGAGAATTCCTCATCACACCGTGGTTTCGAGTTCGATTTTCGTCGTTTACCAAAAATTATCATGCACCGGATGACATAAAAACGCGATTGTGTGTAAGAAAAAACATTCTTTGGGATGACCATTTACAATGTGCACCAATCGTTAAAATGGTTCGTAAGGTCTCAGTTGAGACGTCTAGTGCTCTTACGAATTACGATCCGGGGTGATTTTGATAAATATATGGTATAAAAATATAGTTTCACCGCCCAGGTGGCGCAGTGGTTAAAGCTGCGGCAGTTGGAGCGGGAGGTACCGGGTTCGAATCCCGATAGGGGTAGGATGGTAAAGGGAATTTTCACCATACGATTACGATCGGTGGTGTAAATGAACACATCTATGACCCCCTGTTGGAGTGCAGAATTCATGGGCCAACCCATCTTCCATGTCAGTACTATAGGCTGTCATGGAGCTATGCAATGTGCAGATGGTTCTACGTAAATCAGACCTATAGCCGTACGTCCTCGATTTGGCTGTAATAGCGTAAGGTAAGGACGTAAATAAGCGAACTGCGAAAGAGTTGGAAGTGCCTCGAGCCCCGAAACAGATTGTAGAGATAAAAACAAAACAAAACAAAACAAAACAAAACAAAACAAAACAAAACAAAACAAAACAAAACAAAACAAAACAAAACAAAACAAAACAAAACAAAACAAAACAAAACAAAACAAAACAAAACAAAACAAAACAAAACAAAACAAAACAAAACAAAACAAAACAAAACAAAACAAAACAAAACAAAACAAAACAAAACAAAACAAAACAAAACAAAACAAAACAAAACAAAACAAAACAAAACAAAACAAAACAAAACAAAACAAAACAAAACAAAACAAAACAAAACAAAACAAAACAAAACAAAACAAAACAAAACAAAACAAAACAAAACAAAACAAAACAAAACAAAACAAAACAAAACAAAACAAAACAAAACAAAACAAAACAAAACAAAACAAAACAAAACAAAACAAAACAAAACAAAACAAAACAAAACAAAACAAAACAAAACAAAACAAAACAAAACAAAACAAAACAAAACAAAACAAAACAAAACAAAACAAAACAAAACAAAACAAAACAAAACAAAACAAAACAAAACAAAACAAAACAAAACAAAACAAAACAAAACAAAACAAAACAAAACAAAACAAAACAAAACAAAACAAAACAAAACAAAACAAAACAAAACAAAACAAAACAAAACAAAACAAAACAAAACAAAACAAAACAAAACAAAACAAAACAAAACAAAACAAAACAAAACAAAACAAAACAAAACAAAACAAAACAAAACAAAACAAAACAAAACAAAACAAAACAAAACAAAACAAAACAAAACAAAACAAAACAAAACAAAACAAAACAAAACAAAACAAAACAAAACAAAACAAAACAAAACAAAACAAAACAAAACAAAACAAAACAAAACAAAACAAAACAAAACAAAACAAAACAAAACAAAACAAAACAAAACAAAACAAAACAAAACAAAACAAAACAAAACAAAACAAAACAAAACAAAACAAAACAAAACAAAACAAAACAAAACAAAACAAAACAAAACAAAACAAAACAAAACAAAACAAAACAAAACAAAACAAAACAAAACAAAACAAAACAAAACAAAACAAAACAAAACAAAACAAAACAAAACAAAAATATAGTTTCCTTGTGGTGGGGCTGTGTCGCAATATATGATTAGTTTATATTTAAGAACAATGAGTCTAAAGCATTTTTTAGTCATTAACAGCATCGATATGATACATGCTATTAATTGCAGACCAACCGTCACGTTGATCCATAAGGAATGTGTAGCAGATACTTTATTATAATCTAAAATGAAGTGGTACTTGTAGACTAGTTACTATACCAACCTATATGCCATGATGTATAGTTTGTTGAGGATAAACTAAATTCTATAGCATTCACATAATTATCATTCCACAGCAAACCACCAAGACCATTACTGCAAAGTTGATCTAAAAGCAAAACATTTTTATGGACTCACCCAATAGTTGTTCGGGGTTTGACTCATTCAAATCGGCCATTCCTTCCTCTACCTCAACTGAAATAAATTTTTCTACAGATCTTAGGCCACAATATACAACATAAGTGAATATATACATGTCAGGTAAGATATGCCCGTTGTACTAGGCTCGATCAAAAGTAACGATACTTCCTCAATGTAACTGAAATTGTTGGTCTTTCCCGGTTTTATGGTCGATCCAAAGGTATTCATGTGTGAACTACTCAACTTAGAGTTATATTATTGATTTTCCCGATAAGTGACAAAATAACATATAATTTTTGACAAACCGTAAACCTTATATGACATAATATGATCTTCTTATAACCTATTAATAGATAGTTGAATGTGGTTTGTCCAACAAATCAATATTTTTTTCGCACTATCACACTTAAGGCAATGATTGATTTGGTATGAGTTAAATGGAATGCGTTTAGAGTATACTTTACGTGTACAATTTAATAGCAAACCAGAATTATAATTTAATGGTTTGTGGATATAAATACACCTTTTACTCAATCGGAAGATTGATGTTGATTGATTTTATGAATAGGCTTAGTTAGATCAATCTCAAAATATATTGATTTCGGACGAAAACGAAACAAAAATAAAATCACATTAATGATTACCATTTGAATTATGGTCTGCCCTTCAAAATATGTATTGAATTTATTCTCATAACCCCTCCATCGCTCCCAATGTATGTGTGTTGCGTACTTTATATTGTATGTATATAAACGATGAGTATAAGCGTATAAAGTGTACGAGGGAAGTAATAAAAGTTCACGTAGGCGACACTCAAATATTTTTTTAAAAAAATACTTTGCATTTATTTTATGAAACTTCTTTCAAAAATTCAGAACGATCGGTTAAAATGGAAACGAAAAACGCCTCAGCTAGGATGCATCAGACGAAATTCCACCACCAACGCAAACATAAATTCCCTATGAGATTCGGTTTTCGGGGTAAACTAATGCTACTACAAATATTGAACGAGTGCCAAATTGTCTCTGGAACTATTGCACCGTCTCTACAGAGCAAGTGGTTTCAAAGATTCCAGGTGGGCTATTTCTCTGGATGTTATGTAATTCACGATGGAGACAAGAAATTATTACTAATGAATTGGCCTTGACCATCATGGCTGTATCGCGAATGTTAAATAGTCATCAAGAATACACGAAGGCCCAAAACGAGGCTCGAGTGCACTTTGCAAAATGTTTCCTAAATAAATTCTAAAATGAGTAGTCTAGCAATTTTAGTAAAGTCATTACTCGCAATGAATCTTTATTCTATAAGCTATAAGTACGATCCGGAAACCAAACAGCAGTCCATGGTATGGAGCCCAAAAGGAGCACACCCACCCCCGTAAAAGCTAGGCAACAAAAATCAGCAACAAAAGTAATGATGTTTACTTCACCTGACCAAAAGTTATAGCTGTTATTGCCCTGTAAAATGGTTACTGTACAATGGTATATCAAAGACTGCTTAGTTTAAGTTTTCAAAAATTTGTTAGAAAACAGGAAGAAAGGTTTTCGGCGCTTCATTATGCATCATGACAACGCAACGGCTCACACTGCTGAACGAGTAACTTTATTGTAATCTCTGGCATCGAAGAAATACGACCAGCATTATATTCCCCGGATCAAGCACCGTGTGATTTCTGGTTATTTGCAAAAATTAAAACAAATTTGAGGGTTACTGTTAAGGTCCTTAACAGTAATGTTGACATAATTGATGCGGAACTTGACAAGCTTAAAACGTATGATTGTGAAGAATGTTTTGAAAAGAGGATCTATAAGCTTTAGTAATGCATTGATATCAATGGTGATTATGTAGAGAATATTTGTTGATTTTTTTTCTGGTCAACTAGGCGAACTTTTGTTAAGACCCTCGTACATAAATAATACTTTTCCGATCAAAAATAAAAAGAAAATTCTTATCAAAATGTTTCCATTTACCATCTATCTGTATTTAATTTCAGACGTATTTTTCATTTGATTCACGCGCTGAACAGCAAATGGAAGTATATTTAAGATATGGGCAACATCCTGAATTATATCCAAATCGACGTGGTGAAGTTGTTCAAGGGTAGGTATTCTAGTGTATTTATATACATATATGGTATTTGTTGTTTATGTGCTCGTCTATATGAGTACATTATGTATTCGTTCAAGAATTATGTATACATACATACATATATGTATATAAGTATATTCCTTAATAATATAAATATTGATTTTATCTTTACATAAATACACGAAAATGTTCCATTCATGATCCATCTATGATGGTGGATATGAACGTGTACCAACAACATAAATAAACAATTGGGTTTTGGTTTCGATATTATTTTAAATATAATAAATAGTATATTATGTACATACATATATGTATATTATTTTGCACAAAAATAATTTGTAACAACATAACACAATATACCCAGCATAAAATAATTTAATAAATTTACATATTTTTTGACGTATTTATTTATCACATGAGATTCATATTTGCATAAATGTTATACAGTATATAGAGTTGTATGCAATATGCATTTATGTATACCATATATATGAGTTTGTACGCATATTTGTTCAAAATATAGTGTTTATAGCCATTTCATATATTTGCAGGTCGTATTGTGAACGTGAATTTCGGGATTGTCGACTCCAAACGTGTTATGTACAATCACCAGCATATCCAGGATTATATCCACGAGCGTTAAAGTGTCGCTATCGTTTACATACGCGACAACCGTTCATCAAGCTTTATCTGCAGAACGAACATTTTAGTGTAGATGGGCAACGGTACGTATATATTGTACAATTTCTTGTTAGACTAATAAACAGGGCCATTAGTATAAATCATTTAGTTGCTAGACACAAACATATATGTATATAAAATAATTCCACCCCCGCACATATGATACATAAAAACCATTAGATGATTTATGTTTATTTCAAAAATATGTTAAAATTTTCACATAATTTTCTTCCGCCTTTTTGGGTAATAAAATGAAATTAAATTTTTTCAAAATAACACACAAAAAAAATGTTCGAACCTAAAACAAAATTGGAAGTTGTAGGTGGCGCCAATATAAATATATTTTTGTTTTTGTTGTTTAAATTTGCAGATGTGAAAATATAATGACGTGTCCGATGCGAGAAATTGGATCCGGTGCCGAACATTGCCCATATGATTGGTTGGCAGTGTACGATGGGCGGGATGAGCATTCGCCGTTGATCGGAAAGTTTTGTGGAATGGGGAAATTTCCATTCAGTATTATTGGAACAAGCCAATATATGTATGTCGAATTTGTATCATCACCAGCGGGGCCTCTACTAAACACCGGCTTTCATTTTAATGTTGGCAATTGGCCGGGACATGTGGATACGGCTGGTGTTAAACATGGGGCATGTGATTGGTTGCTTAGTTCGGATGCGCTTAAAACGACATCGGCATCGGAAGGCATATTTTTAAGTGTGGCGCATTGGTATCCACCGAACACGTCATGTAATTATCATATCCAGGGATCTGAAGGGGAAATCGTACGACTTTATTTTCCAAGTTTTCGAATAAATAAAATCGAAGCAGCGATTCGAAAATACGATGGCGATTGTGCCGAGTCGTTAACAATATATGACTCGGAACGACCTGATCCGGCTAGAATAATAAAAACTTTCTGTGATACATTTTCAAGGCCGATGGAAAAAGTCGACTTTGTAAGCTCAAGCCGGTCAATGTATGTACGATTCGAAAGCAAAACTGGTTCGTATAGTGGAAGCAGCCTTTATTATTGGGCTCATTATGATTTCTTTAATAATACCAAATTTGGAGATCCAGTTTCGAATACCCTGTGTGACGAAATATTCCATGCATGGAAACATACGCGGGGGAAAATACGATCGCCACTCAATACGCTTATTTTTAAACGAACCGGAGGTACAGATGTCCGTTGCCAATATCGTTTCGTAACCGATCGTCGATTATATTCGCGTGTGGTCATCGAAGTAACCACAGTTAGTTTTAAAGATTTACCCTATAATTTAAACGCATGCACACGTTGCCATGAAGAACGTGTCGATAAGCTAGTAATTTGGGAGGAAAAGGATAAAAATCAAAATCATTTGGCATGCTTCTGTGATAATATTCCACGGGCAGTTCGTGTTATTTCGTCGGGCGAACAACTGAATTTGGAAATGATTGTACAAGGTCAGCACGCAACCTCAAGTTATTTTAAAAATCCAAACCCATTGTTCGAAGCGAACTATGAATTTGCACACGGGCCACTATGTGGTCCTATTACACTCGGACCATCGCCAGACGGTGAACTGGTGTTCCCATATCGAAACGCACTGGGACTTCCAGCTACATCAGACTCGAAAAAAGAAAAATGTATTTGGGAATTAAAAGTGGCGGCACAACGTGATTTGTGGTTGCATTTAGATAAGGCTCGATTTGCAGATCGAGGTTGTGAACAAGGTCGAATAGAAGTTTATCTCGCTGGTCGACTGGAACCTCGATTCATCATTTGCCCGGAAAATATTAGTTTAGCACGTGATCTACCAATATTATCAGCCGCCGAATTGGGTGCCCTCGACAGCGAAAACGAACCACTGCCAGTTTTGATCCAGTACACCGGCGATAATACACCCGGACGGAATGCATTCCGCATGGTGTGGACCGAATTATTTCATTTACCCCGTAACGCAGATGGTACACTAGCAACTCAAATGCTTCAAGATGGAGATTGCGATTTTCGATGTCCCGGCTCAACATCTGTCTGCATACCAAAACATTTAGTGTGCAACGGCATTATGAATTGTCCGAATATAACAATAACCGCTAACTCGTTAAGCGACTATTCGCACCTGATCGAAGATAATCTAAAAAAGCTCGACATTTATTTTGACGACAAATTAAAAAATTTAAAAATTCTCTTAGACGAATCACCTGAATTATGTTCACGTTCAAATAAAATTGACCAATGGTCATATGTATATTTACTATTAATCGCAGCTGGTTTAAGTTTACTATTAGCACTATTTTTAGCATTATTATGTCGAATGTGTAGACGAAAATATTAGACGAAAATATATTATTTTAAAAAGTAAATATTTTTAATAGGCGTATAAATTGTAAAGTTATATTTTGTAAAAACCACACACCCACAAAACAAAATCATTATAATTATTATAAATGATATAAATAATATATATATATATATATATATATATATATATATATATATATATATATATATATATATATATATATATATATATATATATATATATATATATATATATATATATATATATATATATATATATATATATATATATATATATATATATATATATATATATATATATATATATATATATATATATATATATATATATATATATATATATATATATATATATATATATATATATATATATATATATATATATTTATATAAATATATAAAAAATGTTAAATAGATTTTTCTATTTATATATTCAAAAAATATATGAATAAAATATTAAAAATAAATTTTTTCACACCTAAAAATAAAAAATGCAATTATTTTAGAAAAATTATTATTAAATATAAAACAATATTAATTATATTAAAAAAAAATTATATATATAAAATATAGAATAAAAATGAAAACATATTTTTATTATTTGAATAAAAATTAATTATAAATGATATATTATATATTTAAAAACCAAAATAAATAAACAAAAATTGTATACAAAACCACTATTAAAAAAAACATTAAAATTAAATAAAAACATTATTTTTGAAGACTATTATTTTGATTTGGAGAAACATTGATGAACTACGTATAAAAGGTAAACATTATTTATAACAGTTCAACTTCTGTCATCAGCCTCAAGAAAGCCATGATCGCGATGTCACACTCACATCTATTTCTGTCAAAGGTAGAGAAAAAGTCACATTGCCAACATATACCAGTTTATAAATCTGCATTAAGTTTAAAAGGTCTAGATAGGTTGCTAGCAACCATTTTCATTAATCAATGAATCATGTACGCACCTGCACAGTTTTATTTATATATAAGATGTGTTTATAATCTGGAACGATGGACACTATCTGGAAAAACTATATGGTTGATGTGGGTGTTAAGAGTAAGCTGTTACAAATTAAATACGAAACAAATTGTTCAATACTATAGGCTTAATGCTTTAAATGTTCACCTAAATTTAAGTGAAGGTGTAAGTAACGATAATCAAAATCTGTGTGTAACACCATCCTTAAATCAATCAGTCGATAACTTGCTCCAATATCACAAAACTGTAAAAATATTCCTACACATTATCTATACTTTTCTATAAGCTAAGAATAGAGAGTTTTATTACGCCATAATGATTTTACAAATTTTACGAACTTAACACTATTGACCATCTTACGTCAGCCCTACTAAACTATTAATCCATCTTCACTAATAATCCACCCAATTCAGATTTACTTCCTATCCACACCCAGTAGTCGTCTTTCTCTTTGACCTCTCTTAGTTCCCATCAACAATACCTAGAGATAGTTCGATTCATTTATTCTGCACGCTGTCAGGGGCGACATGGTAGTGCCCATAATTTATCAACAATTGTTTAATAAAATCCCATTTTTTTCTTCCTACTTTAACCACTACGGTGCATTTGGCTGGTTAATTTTGGTTTTAATTAAAATTACGAAAATTAACTTATTTCAGTACAGCTTTTATTTCGAATTAAACTTTATCTTGCTGTGCTTTTACTTGGAATGAAATACTAATACAAGACGATAAAAAATAATTTACTAAGATTAAAAATACATTAATGATAAGAAACAAAGAAACCGTTTCTACTTGAAAACATATTATATTTCATTAAGACTTTTCAAATCGAAGCTATATATGAAGTACTCTCTAATTCATACCGCTCAAATATATATATATATATATATATATATATATATATATATATATATATATATATATATATATATATATATATATATATATATATATATATATATATATATATATATATATCAATTCGAGGAATGCAGTTCTTACCCGTGGGAGAATGTGTTTAAATAATTTTGATTGAAATTTGAATTATATTATAATTGAGTTGAGTAAGGTTGTTGTTTATCTTATATGCCTAGCAGATTTCTTAAATGTAATTAAATTCAGTTTAACCTTGACAAATAAATACATACATATAATATCAACTTCTAATCATGTACATTATACCGATTCGAATATTGTTATATTCGTATTCAATACTAAAATATAAGCTAAATTACGTCATTACGAGTGTCGTGTGACCCTTCCAATTTGTTTAACGTTATATGGATGGTTTAAATCAAAAATTGTTGCTTTACTAAGACCATTTTATTTGACCAGAAAGAAGAAAATGTTGCTTCATCTATATCTTTTTTTCATAACACTACTCCATTGATTAAAATGATAAAGATCCACGGTCCAACACGAGATCATCGTATAGTATATTTGAGGCAGGTATAATTTTATTAAACTTTTTGCATCCAAATTCCATATGTAAAGAGCAATTGCTACAGTATGAATTAGTCAGAATTAGTGCTTTCAGACTCGCGGGTAGCATAAACGTGCTACTTTACGCCATTACAATCAAATCGACGACGTTCCGGTTGCACATTGTATAGCTCTATGCAGACCTATAGCAGTGACACGGAATATAAGGTGGCCTATGAATTCTACACACCAAAGTGATCAAGATGTGTTCAATAACCAGTTTTGATATTTAAAAGATAAATATCATTCTTGCTCCAATTTTAAGTATTGAAGCTTTATTTTAGAAATTCTATCTGTCACAAAGTCTATAATCCTGATATTCTGTCCGGACCACAGCCATTTATGAACATTAAAATGCTGTTTATTATAATTAAATAATTATATTTAATATAATTAATTCACTTATTGACATATTTTGTGGTTTATAAACTGTAGAATTGAGGAAACGTTTTTGACAAGATTTGTACATCGCATGATAACTTTCCATTTATTATCAGGGATATCCGTTAATTTACCAAATTATAAGAAGCTTCCGAACTGTTCAGGGTTGTTTCTTATCTTTTCTTGAATATAAGATAATTTTAGTTTTCAAGTTCATCCTTCCAATTATCTGATGTTGATGACTGCCTTTATTAACTTTGTTCTTGTGAATAATTTCTATTTATTTAAGTTCCAACGTGTCGACCAGTTGTCACATTTAAAATTAATTAAAAGACACTTCTATCACGAAATCCAACCAACTGACTGGATATTGCGCCGTATATAAAATAATAATGTTGCAGAAGGTGGAATGATTGATTTTATTTCACATACAGCATTATTACGAGATACCAATACATGCGGTATGTCTACATACGTATTTACTTACCAATTCCACAGTGCACATTTATATAGACACAGAATCTATTTATTAAAAAACAAATTCATTATTTATTTGTGGGTTTTAACTTATTATTAATTAGTGTAAAACATAAATTATATTATACTATTTATATTTTAATTTAAATTAAATAAACATAAATAATAAAATAGATAATTTAAAACAAAAATAATTTAATTATAAAGCCACATTGTTGATAGTGTAAATCGAGGACAAATTTAATTCAAAACTAATAATAATTGAGGGTGTCCCTATATACCAAAACATACAAAATCCCACATAAAATAATAACTATTCCAGCCACCTAACCAAACTTTTATATATTATTGTTGTTTGTGTTTAATTATATTGTTATATTTCACTAGCAATGAGAAGTGTGCTGGTTGAGGTTTCCCATTAAAATAACAACACCTAACAAACGGAGAACACGACTACGTATAATATGAGGTCGGTTAGAAAACTGAGGTCGGTTAATATGAGGTCGGTTAGAAGTGCCAACAAAATAGGGTTTTTAAACATTTATATTTCATACTTTTCAAGAAATGCCTGTAGTGCAGAAAACAACTGTATTCCTTTATTTACTATGGTAAATTTTCCAATTAAATTTTGTTTTTACCCGAACTTTTTATCTCGTGCATGTAAATAATACATATCTTAAGTTCTTATAGTGGTTGGTATATATCGAGGTTCAAATTTAGTGGCATTTTCGATCGTGATTAAACCATTCGAATCTGATTCATTTATTATTTGCGGATATTATATGAGTATATAGGCTAACATAAATGTTTTTTATGTTGCTAAGTAGCTATATATAGGTATGTGTATATGTTATTTCAAAACTTTAGACGTGTTCAAAAATAAAAGTCGAAATTAAATTGAAAACTTTTTTAGCTTTTGTGTTGTGTTTTGAATTCACGTGCTTTTTATTGGAAACATAATAAATTTATCACGTATATAGCAAAAAGTCATGTAAAAATATATTAGTTTTCGTTCCGAATAACAATATGTATTTGACTACACGTGTACGAGTGTGTCTTTATGTATATAATGACGAGTGTATATGTGGCGACATGTAAATTTTATTGTGTTTAAAACTAACTATTTCATCGAATTTCTATTCAATATGATTGGCATGGAAAACATCTATAGTTTCAGCTTTAACATGGTTAAAATATATTTTATGCTTACGGTATAAGGAAGTAGTAAAATATAGAAAACTATTGCAGTGTTGGATGTGATTCCAAATTGCTTGACCAATCAATTTTAGGTATAACAGAAACAAATGACGAAATAACAAGTGCATTTTGGCACAATTTTTATAGGTATTTTATGTTATAACGTGAGTTCATAAATTTTCAAAAAGTTTCTTTAAATTTTAATATCCTTCCAGCTATATATGAGTTAATAGAAGGATATACCGAAAGGTTAAAGGTGCCCGAACAAAATTTAAATACAATTAGAATTACATCAATTCAAAATTTAACTGCAAAATTAACATTCTTCCATAGAGCCCTAAGGCCAACTTAGGCCTTCCACGCCTGTTAATTTTAGTAATATAGAAATAACTACTAATTAGATTCTCAAAACTAATATTCACTTAAAAAGTAAGGATGAGTATCATAAATCAAAGCATAGTGTAAGGAATAGAATAGACTAAGTGAATTCTAGTAAACCTGCATGATGGACAGGATTGAGTTCGTTAATATTAATAGATTGTGCGAAGAGAAGATTAGTATCTCTAATAACAATAGAAATCGAGTTTCAGTGCAATTTATTTGTGATCAAGTTAAATCTGTAAAACAAATAACTCTTGTGCAGTTTGTGTAGTTGGAAATAGTAACTTTGTACAAGTGTTACAACATACACCACAATTATATATTTTTACTAATCTCAGCTTTCATTTATATTTCTACCGTTACTTATCGTGTTACTAAGTAGCACAGGACTAATTATGTCTAAATCTGTAGATTTGATTTCGTTACACACAACCTCGTACAGCAGTATATAAAACCTGATGGAGATATGAATATATTTATTTCATTTTAGTGCAATTCTAAAAACAAAGCTTTCATAAATTAATGTTTCAACTGAAATTTAAATCAGCTTTAACTAAAAAAATATATTTTGATCTACAAATGCTATAATATTATTATAAATAATCTAAAATTTATCAGAATTAATATCTCCAAGGTGGAAGTATTTAATTATTTGAGCGAGAATATATATATATATATATATATATATATATATATACATATATATATATATATATATATATATATATATATATATATATATATATATATATATATATATATATATATATATATATATATATATATATATATATATATATATAGGTGTCCGCCGGGAAGGTATACTATTTTGTTTGTTTATAATTTTTGATTAAATGAAAGAGAATGCATCTTATATTGATAAATATTTTATTTAATGTCGACCATTACGTATGGAATATAATATCAGATAAATGTCCGCCTATGTTAGCCTCACAAATGCGAGCCCCATTTTCACACATTTCACGCGGTATTTCATTAATTTCATCACAAATATTTTGTTTGAGTTGCTCAAGCGTTTCTGGTTTGTTTGCATAGGCCTTGTTTTTCAAATATCCCCACAAAAAGAAGTACAGAGCAGTCAAATTAGGCGAACGTGGAGGTCAATCAACATCACCATTTTTCGAAATAACTAGTTGTGGAAAGAGGTCTCGCAGTAATTCCATTGTAATCCTGGCTGTATGCGATGTGGCACCGTCTTGTTGATACCACGTGTTAATCAAGCCCGAACAATGCAGTTGTTAAAAAGTTTTCAATCATATCACGATATCGCTCCCCATTCACAGTTACCGTTACGCTGTTTTCATTTTCAAAGAAGTAAGGTTCAATCATTCCTCCTGACCAAATTGCACACGAGACTGTCACTTTTAATGGATGTAAAGATGACTGATGAATAATTTGAGGGTTTTCCATTGCCCGGAACCAACTTTTCTGTTTATTCACATATCCAGTCACTCATTATGATTTTTCCATGAAAATCGGGGTTGTCATGGGCTGTAACATCCTATTGGCATATGTAAGGCGGCGTAAATGGTCTTGTGGCGGAAGCTCTTGTGTCAACTGAATCTTAATTGAGTTGAATTGAGGTTGATTAATATATATATATATATATATATATATATATATATATATATATATATATATATATATATATATATATATATATATATACATATATATATATATATATATATATATATATATATATATATATATATATATATACGTATATATATATATATATATATATATATATATATATAGATATATATATATATATATATATATATATATATATATATATATATATATATATATATATATATACATATATATATATATATATATATATATATATATATATATATAATTCGATACTCGTACACAGTTTTTTTGATTATTGTTTGTTGATAATTAAAATTGCAATTTTTTCAATTTATTGATTAAATTTGAAATATTATGAAATGCATAATAAATAATTAGAATGAAATTAAGCTTATAAAGCATTATAATACTGTAAAAATTATGAACAAGTTGCCGTACGATAATACCAAACCAAGCTACAGTTTCTTGCATAGATATACATAGTTAATGCAATACGCTAAGCATACATATAATCAGTAGACCTTTGTGTCAATCTTCTTTCGTCATTTGGAAAATATTTTGTGTCTGATTTCTTTCAGGCTTCAAAGATATATGGTTAACGAGAGACAATCTTACGGACAGTAGGAATCTAAAACTAATTTTTCGTGAGTTGTTTGATTATATGATTTTATTTGTTGTAAATCCAGTTTCCTTTGTATATGGTGTATGTCTCTTACTGTAAATATAAAATATTTTAATTATAGCGATAACAATATATTTACCACTTTATTAAAAATTAATAAAACAAAAGTATAATAATAATATGTGATAATATTATTTTATTAATTAATTTATGTTTAACATGTAAAATCCATTGATTATGTTATTTCCATTCAAAATATTACGTGAGTGCTTTTTAATGTAATCCAAAATTAAATAATCTACCACAAATATCAAGAATTGTCTATATTTTACGTTTTGACTAATTTAAAATATTATTATTTAATTGCATTATTGTGTAAGCAATTATAAACTTAAAAGAGATATACTAAACGACAATTGCAGATAATATACTTACAATCATCAAGTGTTTTAGTCCAAATGCATCATATATATGAACTAGATAAACCCTGACGTTCCAATATGAATTGGCAGTTAGTAAGAATAACCACTCATTTTTTCTAGCCCAAGCTGAAGAATCTGTCATTCTCAAAACAACTTGTTGTACTACTTCTTTGCTTAAGATGGTTTTGCTTTCATAGTTGTCTATATCTAAATTTTTATTGGTTATATGCTAAGTGACGAATTGTGCGTGATAAAATCATACATAATACATACATATAATATGTACATCATCGGAGCATTATATCGATTTTATTACATCTAAAGTAAAGTTGAACTACACACATCAATGTATAGAAATCTAATGTTGTTAATGTTATTTTTAGTGTTGATTAGTTCAATTTAGAGATTTTTGTCAGGGCTTTGAAACTCGTCAGAATGTCTAGCTTCAATTACAATTTGAATATAGCTGTGCGTTAACTCTGGTATCACTATATAACATTAATTAAAACTATAAACTCAAATGTTTTGTTTTAGAGTTATTAAAAAAGATAAGTTCTGCTGGAAACATAACATGTGCATTTACTTTGTGTATAATACATGCATAACAATGAAGAAGCACGAAATGAGAACAAGTAATTTTTCTCATCGAACGTCTAAGTTGAGATAGTTAAAAATGTCGTAAATCAAAACATACTTTGTCTTACTGTGATTGTTGAGACGGATAACCGTAATCTTCTACGGGGCTGTTTAAAGCTTAGATCCAAAATGTTATACTCGTGTTAAATAAAATGTATGACTTCTAACAGCTTGTCTTAAAATAAATTACAATAAACGAAATATTATAAAAACCACTCAAATAATTAATGTCATTTGATTATATGTGTAATTTGTTGTTCATCTGATCTCATAAGGTAAGATGTTAACAAGAAAATAAGATTTCAAAAAAATGATTTTATACAATTTTAAAAATTTCTTCTAAGGAACGAGGTAAATAGCTAATTTTAGCAATAATTGTGAAAGCTTTTTTCTATACGAAAGTTATCGATGTATGATAATACTACCCAAAATGTGGGCACTAATTAAGGGGGCTCTCATTTACTAATAAGCTGTAGTCTATATGTATCGTTTGTTAAATCTAAAATTATTAATTTAATTATCTAACCAAACCCGTAATTTTAGTTAAAATTAATAAATCAAAATTATTTCCACAGTCATTTAGAAAAAAATTTATTTAAATATTCATAAGTTACTTTCAGTACAGTATATATGTATAAATAGTTATTTATTAATAAACGTATTTACCAATATAAAACTATTTGGTTAGTTGTAAAGATGAAAACATTGTATTTACTTTTATACTATGTTATGTAATATCAAAAATTTAATTAATAATCAAAGAGTTTTAGTAATAATTATTTTACGGTGGTGGAAACAATAACTGAAGACTTACTTTTCGAAGAATACATTGTTTACATTCGATAATAATTTTCGCAGACGAGGTTTTGAAGATGAATCCGATTTGGTATGTGTTGTAGACTCTAGTGGTTTGACTGGAAATAATTTACTCTGTTTCCATAATGGTACATATTATGTATCGCCATTTAAACAAGTTTATGCATTTAATAGTAAGGGAACATAATATGTTGTCTGTGTATGCCAAATCATCATCATTAAGATGTTAAGTTTTGGTATAATAATTCTTGTTTTGTGCTGAAATGTTTATTTTTTATTTATAAAGTCAATACCTGGGAATCTATAGAAAAGGTTTTGAACTGAAGCTAATTTATTGCTATTCTGATGTTTCTTAAAGTAAGAACATACATTGGCCTTTTCACCATAATATTTTTTACTATTACTGTATAGTAGTTTTTTTTTACTATTGGATTAGTAAAATAGATTTTAATTAATTTTTTACGATTTCAATCGAATTCTTCTACTAAAAATTATTTATATAATTCATCAATTAACTTTTGTGTGTTCTTTTAATTATTGACTATTATATGAAATGTTATTTTAGATTGGATTAACAGAATATATACGCTCTGAATATTTAAGCATAAATTATTATTAATTAAATTATATTAAAACAAACAAAATTTAAAATAAAATCAATAACATCAACATATTGGTTTATTATATTAATCTTACATAAAATTCTTAGATTTTAGAAATATTTTTTTATTTCGTTATAAGCTTTATCGATTTTAGTTTATATCGCGAAAATACAAAAGTATGGAGAGAAAATAAATCTTGTTTGGTTTGGAACTTGAGGTATAGAGAGAAGCATTATTTGAGCTTTAAATAATAATATGTGAACGCTTTAAATAACATGTGAACTATCAAATTTGTTTGAATTCAATAAACACACCAATGATACATATGTAACGTTTGGCTGAAGAATAATTCCATCAACTAAAAGATGAAACTCAGATAAAGGTTTAGTACAAAACAAACCTATAAAAGCGCGGTAACTTTTTCAGTTATATATAGAGCCATCTATATTATGATAGCTATGATTTTATCATTTGAATTGCCAATTTTTAATGTTCTAAAACTATAGTTTTAGAACTATGTTACCGACATCAATTTTTATATTACGAAACATGAAATTATATTTTAAAGATGTCACTAATAACGGGAAAGAGAAAATATAGGGTCGAGTCTTCGCTGAATGGTTTGCCCAAATAAAAAATACAACGCACAATAATTTATTAATAAATATTAAATCAAAAATTTTATAATCAAAAAATTATTGAAACAAATAAAAATAGATAAAAATGTTTAATCTGAATCACTACCGTCCGTTTTCTTTTTTGCCAGTTCTACAGTTTCAGGTTTCTTCGCTTTCATGTCGATCAACACCTTTCCCGTACATTTCTTCTTTTTGATAAAATCGATCGCCTTGCTTACTTCATCGAGGCGAAAAGTTCCACTGATATGTGCATTAATAATTTCGTCTTGGCATAAGCTGAGGGTTTCCGAAACGATCTGCCGATAGAAATCGATATCGGTGTTACGATATTTGGCGAGATTGACATGAGTTACTCGACTAGCTAAATTATCCACTTTCGTCAATTTATCCTTGTTCTTTTTGAATTTAATCTGTTGGTCTTTAAGTAATTCAGCATTGTAGAATGGATCGATACTAAGTAGTTTACCATTGGTTTTGTCGATAAACTCGTCGAGTAGATAGAGCATACCGTTTCCAATTGCATCGACACCAATACGGGCTTTTTGTCCTTTTAACGCTTTTTCAAGGTACTTATACACATTGTTGATGTCATCTTTTAACGATATGGCTTTGAAAGCACCTTCTTCTCGGATCAAGGCTGAAGTATCTTCGGTATCACAAATAGCTATAACTTTGACTTTAAAAACAGAGGCAGCAACTTCGATTGCTCCCAGTCCAAGACCGGCTGGTCCTGCCGTTACTAATACGATGTCATTTTCAACAAGTGGCGCATATTTACTAAATGCTAGGAGTGCTGTTCCATGTCCGTAGGGTAGTACGGCTGCATCTTTCGATGCTACATTATCGCATAACCATACATCGCTTTCATTACATGTTACCTCAGCTCCAAGTCCTCCACCACCGCTTAAATGATCTTTTAACGCAACTACTTTATCTCCCACTTTGAACTCATATTTTGAATTTTCATTAGCTGCTATTATAGTTCCGGAGAATTCATATCCCGGTATGAGCGGTAGTTCAAGGTTTTCCTTAGCATACTCCCCATTCAAAATTCTAACATCAGTCGCATTCAAACTGCAATACGATACACCAATACGAACCTAATTGAATAATTTATAGTAAATCATTGAGACCATTATAATATTTTACATTACCTGTCCATCTTTAAGTGTTCCGCCTTTTTCTATTTGTTTGATTTCTAGTGGTTGAGCGAAATTCACCAGTACGGCTGCACTATAACTTCCTTGGTTACGACAATATTTAATCTTCGTATAACTAACATATTCACTTAATATTGGCTTTAATTTTATGCTACGGATTATTAAATTAAACATTATTTAACATTTGTAAATCTAAGACAATTCTTGAATTATAGAAAAAAATTAAATTCGAAAAACTCGTACTAAGCCGGGTGCTATGACATTGACAATCAAAAATGACAGCATTGAGTATGACAGAAGTTGTATCGTATAATAAATGGTATAAAATTTATTTACTTGCTGGTTATAGTGACATCTATTAAAAAATAGAAAAGTTAGTTTTGAAAAAGTATTTCATTTGACCAACTGGCCGCAGGAGTAGGCGAACTTTCATTATTTGATTGCGATCAGTCTAATAAACATACTTTTGATTCTTTGTTTAATTCAATGAGTTGATGACGATACATAACCGATTGGTATGTGAACTAGTGCAATGTTCCACATAAAAAGATGTTCAACCTAATTATATGCAGTCGATTACATTAAACGGTAACTGAAGAGGCTTAATTCTTCACTTTTGAACTTAACTTTTAATTTTAGTTTAACATACAGTGTTTAAATTGACCTCTATTATTCAATAGCCCAAACCAACAATGCAGTCAAATTATATTAAAAAAAAATTAATAAAAAGTCAACATAATATTATTATGCAAAATTAATTATTTTTTGTTACTTAAAACTGCATAAGCAGTTTTTGTTTTAATATTAATTTCATAATTATGATAATTAAACTTTGTATTTATTTGAATATTTATTTGCATGTGTACATAACCGCAAAATTTTTTTCTAGCTGAAACAAACGGGTTTTAATTAAAATTCAATTCCTGTAAATTATTAAAACGAATTAATTTATATTTTATTTAATATTAATATTTATTATAATAGCTTTTATGAGAAAAACTAAAAATATTTATATAGGTATGTATTATATATAAAATCAGGAAAATTAATGTTGGCTTCATTTGAATTAATTATGCGGTTTAAAAACAAATAATAAAAATATTACAAAAAAATTAATTAGTGTTAATTAAACAAAATTGAATATTAAATATATTGTTATATGTCAAATATTTTGTCTACATTTATATTTATTGAAAAATGAGTTCATTTAATATGTTTAACTTGTTTGCAATATAGTATTTCTTTCTAATGAATTTGTCAACAATAGAAATGCTAATAAAAGTGTTTTGTCCCTAGGATAGGACCCATTAACTGAAAACTCAATATTTAAGTATAAAAACAAAAAAGATATATTGTTTAGTAGTTATTTGACCGCTGGATATTATTTTTTAATATAATAGTATTCCAATTCTAATTAGTTTTGGCCTAGGGTTATACTTTTGTGAAATCGGAGATTGGACAACCTTATCACATGACTCACTGGACATTTACTAATAATAATTCACAATATACTAACGGCAGTGCAGAGAACGAGAAGAAAAAACTGGTGAGCACTTCCTGTATGTATAGATTGCCGCAGATCATATTTGAGTACCACCTTTATTTTGAGGACAAACTGTTTTTGGGATTGAGAGTGTTTGCTTGGGAGGAAATGTTATAATAGAATAATCAAGTTTGAGTGATAGGGAAGCAATATCAACAAACTATATTGTACATATAATTTGTGTACCAATACAGATTCGTGTATCGTCCCAATGTGAAACTAATTTTTTTTAACTCGTTTTTTTTGTTTCCAGTTACCTCCCTCAGGAATAATTTTTTATTTAACAATTAAAATTAAAAATCTAGAAAACTTGATAATTGAATATTGATGTTTCAAATAAGTTAGAATAAAATATACGACTAAATGCACACCAAGATACGAACATTTTACTTTAGGTACTAGTATACTCGTACTTGCAACTCGAATACTTATTCTTGTTCGAATAAATAATAATAAAAATTTGAGTACGATGACTCTCCAAATAAATTGAAACGAAATTTAAAAAACTTTTCTATTTTCTACATTTTCCACAAACTATGTAACTATAGTATTCTTCCTGATTTTGTCATATTTCGTATATCAAAACAAGGAAAAGAATTGACCAAGTTGTTACAACTTGTTTTTCTATTCTTGTCCCAGTTATCCTATTTTTTGTAGTATTTTGTAATTTTCCTGTGTCTCTCTAATTTTAAATGGTGGTTGTGGTGAAAATATATATGTGTGTGTGGTTAGTTCTGTTTGTTTTTTGTTGCCTCAATTATTTTCTAACTATAAAAAATTATTTTATTTCTTCTTTAATATGTGGTATGTTAGTTATATATCCAACTTCGGAATAAAAGGGAACAACCAAATTTTTTAATTTCATGTTCAATTGGGTCGAACACAAGAGATAGCTCACGGAGCGGAAAATCAATTTTTATTATTGAACAATATAAAAGTATCTTGTGGTTCGTAACAAAAGGTACTAAATATAATTTAGTTTTACAAATTAAGGCTAGCTGTTTAAAGCATAATGCATAATTTATGTCAAAGGGTTTGTGTTCTATAAAACATGGCGAAAGTTGAAATTACATATTACCATTTTAATTGTTTTATAATGTAACAAATATTCAATTATACAAAATATGATTGCACAAAAATGTTTGCAGCAACTATAATACTCGTATCACATATCTTCATGATTTTCTTTTCCTGTTTATCTATATACTTCTGTCACTACAGAATTAAAGGGATTAGTATATAATTTTTCAATTAATACTCCAACTTAACGTTTTGAAAACGTTTATGTAGTATTGAATATTGATCAGATTCCATGTAAAAAGTGGCTGTGGTAATTAAACCACGACGGATGAATACGAGGAACGGTTCTTACTTGCGATGTAATATGTATAGCCCAACATACCTGAATCAAGTGATATTCAAATGTTAAATTGGATTATTTAAAGAACAATATTAAATGCTAATCTAAAGACACTAATATAATCCATATACACCATGTAATCCACAAAAGTTGCATGTCACCCTCGGCTTAGCAAAGTCCAGCACCACGATAGGCACTCATAAAACGATTTCGAACTTACATGCTAAATCTAATCTTCTGAGCCATATTTGACAACAAATACCAGATAAACTAAGCTAAAGACACCACTCGCCAACCATGTAATGCTCTAGAATGATTGGTCCTTCAACTACTATCGATCCCCAACAGCGTACATAAAAACACTCAACCAGTTATCTTCACTCAAAATACCAAATGTTACAAATACCACGGTGATTACATAAACAGGACAGTAATGAACAAGTACGATCTAATCAGAGCGACCCTACCAAAGTTAGAGCCAGTCTTCTCATGAAATCAAACATGATCGACGACCAGGCTGATCAAATTTACCAACACGCCGAAACATTCAATCTCAATCAAGATGAATAATTTCATCTCGATTGCAGTAGTTTATGGCAATAGTAAAGCCGAGGTCAGACAGTCGCACATATTCGACAAGTAATTTGAGCAGGTAGTCATAAAAGAAATGCTATTGGATATATTGACTATGGTGGTTATGTTGGCGTAATTATCGTATATAGATACTCCGACGTTTGCTCGATAGGCTGAATTTCAAAAGAATATATGCAAACATTTAAGAACGTCCATGTATAGAATTGTTCATAATTTCAATTTGATTTTCTTATGCTCTGATCATTTCGCGAGTATAGCTCTCTAGTCTCCTCAGCTCTCAAAATATATAATTTATTTGATTATTTGCAATGCCAAATCGATTTCTCCTCCAACTCGATTGAATAGCATAAGTACTAGAACGATTGCTGAGAGATTTCTAATTATTCGATTATGATCGGGACGTGGGTAAACTCGTATATATGGCCTCATGTTTGAATGTGTACATCCTCGAGTTTGCGTCGGGGTTGTGGAAGGACATTAAAATGTATAACTGATAATGAGAGGTTCGGCTTCAAAGACAAACAAACAATATTTGTAATAAATCGGCTTAGGTTGTGATATGTTGATGGTGACCACCCGAAAGGGATGACCTATGAGTACAGTTCCGTCTTCGCTATTGTGATGTCCTTTAATCAACTCACTACTACACACTAGTCCAACTAAACGATAACGGGTTTTGTTACCAGGACTATGCTGATGACATCGCCATAATATGGTAGGTAAATATACGATGTAATATGCCATCACACGCGTAAACCGATTAACATAGTTATAGCCTGGTGCAGTAATGATGGTATATCAGTTAACCATAAGAAAACTGAGAGTGTTATTTTCACTAGACGCAGGACTTAGGAAAATTTTAGTATAGGAACCACATTAAATAGTTAATTTTCGATGTTTGATTTAGTATCCTTGAACATAGGATATGTCGTCTATTAATTTCTACCCACTTTATAGAAGCTTCTATCTAATTAAAAACTTGAAAATAAAATTAAAAAAATAAAATAAATCGTCTGTTTAAATTCTTTTCACAAATGGTAAAAATTAAATTTATAACAATATATTTAAGAACTGTGCACAATCGAGTACCTACATAAAATATCGAAATGAAATTTTGTGAACAAATATTCAAGGACTTTTGGATCGTTATTTTCACCGTCTGCTACTGATAAAATCAAAACAATTTTCTATTCCATCACACCCAGTACAAAATATGGCAAACAAGTTCGTACTGATATACGAGTACGAAGCAATGATAAGAAGAAATAATTGAACTTTTATTCTACTTCTTACGAAAGGTATAAACAATAAACATATACATACATATATACACAGCATAGTACATATTTATGTATATCGAGTGAAGTTTACTATGTATAGCGTGAGAATAAAAGGTTTTTATTATGTTGGTTGGTATTTTTATTTTTTTATCATTATTGCCATTGCCTGAGGTTGTATGAATTGGAATTAGATTCTTCTATTATTTTCTTATTGTATTTCGTCTTCATTTTCTTATATTTTAGTTAAATTAATTTTTATTTTGCCTCTCTTGAATTTATTTATTTTTAATTTTCAGACAATAAGGATGCTTTTGAAAGACATCTTTATTGTTAAAGTTTTTGAATTATTTATTGGGGTAAATTGTTTTGCTTTTTTTTTCTGTGTGTTGCTGTATTTTATTTCTTGTGGATAATGAAATCTAATTCTGTAATTTTGGGAACAATAGAATCCAATTTTTTTTTCTTCTTATACACTTATATAAATTTATAATTAGATTTTAATATGATTAAACAACTGGCACCTTAGAGAAAAATGTTCCTTTACAAAATATAATTTGTATACGTACAAGTTGTAATCTTTCTTGTACACCCGAACCAACTGAGTATTGGGATTTCATATAACAAAAAATAATAATATTCTATTCAGTCTGATTATATAACTGTAAGAAAAAAATTTAAACGACAGATTATGAAATTATAATCGCATTTTAACTAATTATCAAAGTACTTGAGAAAAGCTTTAAAAATGTTATAAATAAAAAAATAAACAAAAAAATTAAATTCCCATTTATACATCTTTATAAATCTACTAGGGTGGTGCGGGGGGAGAAAAAACCCGTCATAATTTAATAGAGAACAATAAAAATTGTGATTAAAAGTCTAAGACAACAAAACGTAGAGCGAAAAAATTTTGTTTTCTTTTTAAAAAATTGTACAGTATACAGTATACCGAGAGATAGGTAGCGAGTGATAAGAAAACAAAACGAAAATCAACCATCCAACAACAAATATTCGCAATAATAAAATATTAAAAAGAAAATGATAGATGATAGCAAAAAGACGGCGACGAAGACTAAGTTATAATATGTATATATACATAGAAAAAGAGAGAGAGAGAGAGAGAGAGAGAGACGACTATGGTGACAAAGTAAGAAGTAGAAGACTACTTCAAGTAAAAGTGTAAGTTCCAGAATACATAATAATGATGATAATAACAGAACTTTTAATTAATGATGGAAATGAATTATTTATAGAAAAATAAAAACTCATTGGTATAGACGTACGGGGTACAGTCGAAATTCAAGAATAATAAAATGTTATAGGAAACTGGAAAGAAAACCAAAATCTTTCAACTTGTAGCACTGTACGTGTATATACACAGGGTGATATAATTGAAATAATTTAATTAAATGTGAGAAAGGACTTAAAAATTATAAATTCACTGTAATTATTGAAATGTTGAGGAAAATACATTTAATTTGGTCTTTGTTTTTTGGTGGTATTTCTCGAATAATTTAACTTATTATAATTTAAGATTTTTTGTGTAAAGTAGATTGTGTTTTTTGCTGTAGTGTTAACATGAAACTTTAGATGGGTTTATATGTGTAAACGCATATATCACTACATCGGCTTTAAATGTTTTTAAGTCTTAGCTTAATGGTATAAATACAATATAAATCAATATATTTACGTATCAAAACACTTGTTTAAATATTACAACCTGTGAAGAATTTCGGTAGTTTTTTTAATCTTTATAGTGGGAACAACAATTTGTCTTACATGATTTCATGACATATTTAATCGTCACTTTTACAGTTATGTAAATAAAAGAAGAATAAAAAAATATATTTCATAGAACTGTCAATATAAGCATACAAGTACGATGTTGAATTATTTGCACATGTCAAACTGGAAACTTAATATCACGTTAATAGCTATGACGAAATTGTTTACGTTTAGTATACATACAGCACTACAGTGAGATTCCGTTTAATTAACTTTAAAACGTAAAGAAAATTATATTAAATTTCATCATTGACAATAAAGTAATCTAATGTTATTACAAAATCTGGAAAAAAATTTATTATATACTCGTGTTAGAGTAAAATAATTTTTCTCGGCAACACTTTAAATCAATCAAGAAAACGGAAAAATTAAATTATTTTCTCAAGTGAATTTTATATTTCATCTCATATTACAACATCTTGAAAATCGTAATCGAAAGAAATCACAAAAAAAAAAAATTTAATTCACAAATCACAGTTTTTCATCATGATTTTTACCATCTAATTTTTGCTTCTTACTCAAAGGATTGAAAAAGTACTTCAATACGAAGAAGAAATACAAGGATTCCAATTTCCAGAGATTGTTTTTATTGTTGTATGTTGTTTTCGGTTTTTTGCCTTCTGTAGCAGGCGCATGTAACGTGTGTACTCACTATGTGCGAGTTTTTTTGTGTATAATATGTATGTATACATAATAAAAGATTGGAAAATCTACTGAATCAAGAAAATTGGAAAATCAAACAAATACTATAAAAATTTAATTAAATTCTTTTAAGATACGTATTTTTACAAAAATATTACTTTTTTTTCGATACTTCTATATACTCGTACGTACATATATTATGTGTATTTCACATGAAAGTGAATTAGAAATGGATTATTACTCCTTATATATGGAGAAGAATTTCGTGACCGGAACAAAATGTTAAATGAACCCAAAACAAATTTCCAACGAGATTTTGATTTCAACTGTACAGAAATGGCTGGGGATTATATATATATATATATATATATATATATATATATATATATATATATATATATATATATATATATATATATATATATAATGAAAAACCTACCTAGAGATCTTTTCCTAATAACTCATTTTCAATAAGTTTCAATACGGATTAAGAGCCAGCCATAGTGCATAGAGTGTTGATGTGGTGGAATCTTACCCATGGACTCTTTTGATTTGCCTTCGATCATGTGAAAATTAGCAAAAACCACATGGTATGGTATTCAGTGCAGATTCACAAGAGACAGATAAACTGTATATTTTGTACACTATTCAGAGCATATGGACGACTGGAAAGTCGTCTAAAATTTAGTCGTTATCGATAGTAGTTTTGCAGGCAAAAATTAATTATCTTGCGACAGTATAAAAGTGATCTTGTGTTCTGTCAACACTATATTTAACATGCGATTACGTTACCTTCTATACCTAACAGAGCTTCAAAACATAGAGTTTTTCTCATTCTTCTATCTGATATATGCTAATTTTAATCGTCGCCACCTCACCATTTTTTCTGTTGTTCTGTTGCTGATAATCAAATAAGCTTCCAAATATCTTGTACGATAATTTTCTTTAATTTCACTTTCACCTTATTTTCTTTTCGGCATTCATATCGCTCCAATTTATTTATTTTTTTTATTCATAAAAAATGTAAATCATTATAATTCTTTGAGACATCTTGCTGCTCCAAATAAAAATGTTAAAAATACGAATTTTTTTATCATTCATTCTCCGAAACAATAAAGACGTTCCAAGGTTTTTTTTTATTATTATACAGTGTAACATTAGAGTAATTGACAACGGTTATTACTACTATAACGTTTACTTTGTATCTTTAATATCTCTGTATACTATCTGCGGGAGTGAATCCACCGCGTACCGAAATGAGGAAAACACATGATCTATCTACAATATCAAGCAGCATATAATATAACCTACTAACATAATTTAATTTAATTATCAACTATTTAAAATTAAAATAAATTTTTTTTCCATCTTTCGAAAGAGTACATACTTACATGTATATACATTCGAGTATCGTCGAATAGGGAAAAATAAACGAGTGAACGATACAAAACGATATATACTCGTACATACATACCAAATGGAAAAATCACTTTGCATTTTAAAAAATTTTCTTTCTTCCGTTGAAAAATTATTAAAGTTTTTTAATAAGAAAATTCCACTTTAACATACTATACATACTTCGTTTTTGTTTTCTTTTCCATCACCGGAAAATAGGAAAAACAAAAATGGTGGTAAATATATTTTTGGTGTGAATACTAGCTATATTCAAAGCTCACCATGTAAAAATGATGATACTAAAAAAGTTCTGTAAGAATATTTTTGTTTTCTGTTGTTTGGGGGAAGATAAGATTACTGGTGTGAAACGAATTCAATTTTTGTTGTTGCTGTTTGGCATCTTATTATTTTGATTATTATTATTATTATTATTAACATTATTTTCTTGCTATCGTTTGAGACGTGAACGAGAAATAAAACCGAGATGGAATTAATAAAACTTTTCCAAAATAAAAAAAAAAAATAAATAAAAAACAAAAAATTATAGATTAAAGTCAAAAAGCTTTCTATAATACAAAATAAAATCAAGCTAAAATCGGCAAATTTAATTTTTCGCAGGTCATATATACGTTTTGGGTGGTGCGAGGTGTGTGTGTGTGTATTATATATTATATATGGTATGCTCACTATACATAATGCTTTATGTATATACAATATTGGAAATATTTTGGATAATAAATGATTTTAAAACTCGGAATGGAAATTTTGTGAGTACACACTTTGTATATAGTATTATATGTAACGGTGTGGTACGTCATACTATTAATTTTTTGTGGTTGGTATACGACAAAAACATGTATGGATTATACCTTGTTCGTTTCAAATATATATACAAAATATTTAGTTTGGAATATTTTCCATTATTTTTCATTTTTCGGTTGTTGTTACACAAGTGAAAGTTTATCTGGGACAAAGGTGATTGGGTTAATGGAAATATGGACCATTTTATATTTATTTTATCTTCTTTCTGTATAAACATGCTCGTAGAATGGTGTGGACGTTTTTTTATGCATGGTTGGAATTTTAATTTTCATAATTACGAAAATAAAATATTGGCTTTCCTTTCAATACGTGTATGAGATATTATCTCATGTTGTTGTTGCAAAGGTATAGTAATTGTTTAATATTTTAATTCTAAGGTGTTCAAATATTTTAACTACTTTTTAATTGAATGATTGTGGTTTAGGCAATGTATAGTAGTTCGCTTTGTTGTTCATTTTAGCTCTAAAAGTTTATATACCAAAATTTGATAATTATAGAATTAATACCCGATATGAGGACTAAATGATGCATTCTATTGGTTTAATAAAGTGTAAAAAGTATTATTATAGAAGTATTCTATCAAAACTAGTTAGTTTTTAAACAAATGAATTCAAATCTTTGCGAAACGCTTCAGATGACACCACTCAGTTTTTCGTTATCTTGTTTCTTCTTGCTTGTCATACTTAAAAAGGCCACCTTCCTAAAAAGTTCCCGTCATAAATTATAGCTTGATAATATTTGGTTTCCTTTAAGTGTAACAAGATTAAGTATATATAACTTTGACGTTATGTTTGTGATGGCATATTGGGTCGCGATACAACAATTTAATGATGTTGATGAGCTTTCATAATGGCAGTAGAAAAACTAAACCTTTTTACGTTTTTCGAAACCTTTTCATTTTCAACTCGCTGCATAGCTTTAATTATCTCTTTTTTTATGTTACTGACTTACAGTCTTTCAAAACATAATAATATTCAATTTTCTCTAAGAAGATGATAAAGAATTATTAAAAGTGGGAAAATCTGTTCGGAGACAAGCAGTAAAAGCACAAAAAAAATCTTAAAATTATAAGATAAAATCTGGGCGAGAGTTAAAAGTTATTATTCTTGGACGACATTTTTATAGTTAGTGTTAACTTTATATCTAGAGATTTTAATTATTTTGTTGCTGTTATGCTCACGTCTTACCATGATAGCGCAAAGAAATTCGATAAAAAACACTATAAAAACTTTTTCTTTTCTTAAACAAAATTAAATTATGAATAATGTAAATCTTTGTACATATACCTTTCAGCATGAAGATGTTGAATTGAAACTTAAAAGTATTGATCTTATATTTAGTGTATTGTTAATACATAATGTTACAATAGATACAGACTGCCTCAAATTTTGTTTTCCTTACCTTTGTTCTAAAATATTTCGAATAAACAATAGTTAATATGAAAAAGTCACAAATTGTGCATTATTTACCTAATTGAATTCTCTGGTCAAATCACACACCTGACTTAATTTTGAAAGGTAATCAATTAAATTCGATTTCATTTTATTTGATTACCCCATAATTTACTGACTATACTATACATATCTCCTTATTTGGGTATACATGTACCCGAGCACTAAAAATAGATGAGAAGCATTCGAATTCCTTAAATATTTCCTTATGGAAAACCTCATTCCCATATTATTATCGAAAACGAAAATTAAACCTTTAACCAATTTTGAACCCATCCACAGAGAAATACAATAGCAGCACACAACCCAATGGTGGAATATTTCAAATTCTATTTGTTTTATGTGCTGTATTGTATTGTATTGTATACACAATTTATATATATATATATACATATAAACGAGTGTAAGATACTTGTAATACTGTTATTTTCTTTCACCTCAGTGAATCGAAACAACAAAAATTATAGCAATCAAGGACTAGCAAAATATAAAAGGATCCGAACGTTATTCTATTGACAAATTGAAATTGAGAGTCAACTTGATAAAAATCATTTGGTTTCGAGGCATTTATTTTGTGTTACCTTTTAAAGAAGGGAAAAATTAATACAGAAATGAAAATACTACACACTCGTCTATATGTATGTATGTTTGTATATAGGAACGGAAAAATGATATTTTTCTTTGAATGTTGTTAGATGAAAAAAAAAAATTTTTTTATTCTGCAAAATACACCGAAAATAAAAAATGTGTAAAAAATTAAGGTTATGTTTATTTTTTGTGTTAATTTTTTTTTGTGTTGACTCTAACGACAATTCCAGGTAGGACAAAATAAGAGAAAATATTAAAAGTAAAACAAATAATTTTTTAACCTACTATTTCTGTGAAATGTTCAACCTCAATAATTTTCCATGACACATACAAATACCAAAATAACATTAAAAATGAAAGTGGAAATAATTGTTTTTGTTATGTGAAAGCTTTTTATGTGTTTTTAAGTTATCTTTATACGATTTTTCCCCATTTTGATTGTTTCTCGACACAAAATTTAGGGTTTCGTATAGGCGCAGGCACTAGATTTATTAAGTTTTGTTTCTCAATTGGCTATTGAAATTTTTATTATTTTATTTGATTTTAATGAGAGTTTCTATAGAAAATGGGTAGCATGATCTATTCAACTGTACGGAAGATATAATGGTATGGGAGGTTATATTTTATTCGTGCGAGTATAATTTAGTTCATGTTGGTTTGGGCGTTTGGGTAAATTATGAAGTTTGAAATTAATTGAGTAGTGTTATTAATTAGTATAAAGGTCTCACAAGAAAAACAATACAGTTATAATTAAATCTTATTCGACTATATTTCATCGAATAAACGTCTTGTGAGCTTTGCAAAACAATACAATGGTGTAGTGTAAGCTTCAAGTTTCAGTCTAGACATGTATGTAAATAAATCTCGCAAAAATTGTAAATATTTTATGTAATTTTTATATATTTGTTGCTTACATTAAAAATGTTCACAAATCGAAAAATTATATAAAAAATTTATTCATTGTGCGTAAAGTGGTCAGGTCGTGTTAAAATTTATCTATTTATACCTTAAAAAATAATTTTTTTACATATTTTATCATAATTCCCTGTGAGAATGATAAATCGTTAGAAAGGCTTCTACTTTCACAGTTTGAGGGTTAATAATGAGAATAATTGTCTACGAATTAAAATTTAACCTCACTTCGAATAAAATCTCGAACGTTAACGATTTTATAAACACCTGACGGTTTTGAAAGATATTAAGGGACATAATCAATTATAATACTAATTAAAGCGACTGTGAATTTCGTGATATGTTTATGTTGACAATTCTGGTTATTAAATCATCCGTCAGGGTCAAACTCGTTACTCGTTACTTCTTATAATTTGGTTTTTTTTATTCATTATCTAGTAGTTCTGAATGTTACCAAATCTTAAAATAATCTTGCCATGAAGTTGAACATCTATATGTCGATATCTGTCTTAATATAATTTTGTTAAAATGTTAATAATATCGAAAACAGCATCGGGAGAAATTCACTGAATTTTATGATCTTAATTATGTTTTTCATTCGCTTAAATCATATCCGTCGACGTTATGATCCAAATTCTTTAGTTGTGTGGGTTTTAAGTACCCTTGAATTTTATCACGAAATGTTACTGATTTTTATTCTTCGTATTTTGAATTTAATTTTTTCGAATGTTTATAACGTATGTGAACAAGCGGAGATATTTGTTTTGGTATCATAAACATGCTAAATTTGGGAAAACCATCATTTTTTTGGTATCCCATCAAGTTATAAATTTTAACTTTAATATATTCAATTATAGACGAACGATTCACTTGCCACCCACTGTAAATAATTATAATACGGTTGAAATTATTTTGCTATTCTGCGATATACTCAATCGGTTTTATGAGAAATAGGTTTCATTCATCTTCTGTATAACACATATACTGGTACTGAGAACGAAAGCTTAAATATAGAAATAATCAAAACATAAGTTTAGTTACAGTATTTTAACCCTTGATGTTAAATCTCTATAAGCTTTGGTTTTGGTAAAATAATAAGTCGCTTCATTGGTTATGTCGACGTCTTTCGATTTCTTTATAACGTGAAAATAAAGTACATTTTAAATTAACTTTAATAAATTTTAAACTAAGATAAAATTAAAATCGTTTTTTCTAAATAAAATACCCTGTTCCATATATAAGCTGTTCACACAAAGTAGATTTACTTTATATAATCCATTTGCTGTAGGTACATTTAAAACAACCATATTATTTATTTGCGATATTATTTTGTTTTCTTTTCTCAAATTTAATTTTATTTTGTGAATAAAAAGTTGTGAACGAAAGAAATTTTCCAATTTTCGTTTGTCTATTTCGGTATTAAAATTGTTCCACCGGATGGAAAATACTTGTAAAAAACTTTCAACTTTGTTTCACTATAGCGAAAAACAAAGTCAAACAGGAAAAATGTATCTACACGAAATAATCACTTATTTATTTATTCTGTTCTTATCATTCAATTTAATGAAAATAAGAAAATTAAAAGTATCAAAAAATAAACTTGAAAATATCGACAAAAAATTTCCGATACTACTCGTACATACTTTATTTGGTACATATAAACACAAGAAAATTATGAAAAGAAACGTTTGGGTATATACGGAATGAAGCTTTTCATGAAAATTTGATTTTCGAATATAATGTACGCGTACTTGAATATAACAGCAGTATTTTGTATAGGGATGGTGATAAACTTCATTACAGGTTCTGTACAAATAAAAAAAAATAGTCTACGTGTGTTTAACGAAAATAAATAATAAAATGTTGTCAATAACTTGTAGGCGTAATAAGATAATAATGATAATTTTTTAATTAGAATATATTAAAATCTAAATTATTTTAAATTAGGTTTTTTATGGAAGAGTGCTTGTTGTTTTTGTTTACATCACAACATTAATGTTGAATATCAAGTTTTTAATTAACATTGTTGATACGAGTTGTTGAACGAAAGAAGAATTCGCTGTTTTGTGTAGCTGGAGCCAATTCTGATGAATTTATTTTTATTACAAAGTCAAATTATATTTCAGCGTCGTATTGCAGCCAATATTTATTAACAGAGCGGCATTTATAACGCGAAACCATATTTTATCAGTGTAAGAAAATACTAAACTTCTTTCCAGTCAATGTATTATGGTACTATGACCAGTAAATGTATTATGGTCTGACAAAACCAGCTTTATTATTTCTTCATTAGACATGGATGCTCAAAATCGATGTACTGTGAAATTATTATTTGATTTAAACGTTCAACTTAGTGCAATACAGTCGTCATTCATAATAAATTATTTTAAGTTTTTAACGTGATTTTTGAAATTACATAAAGGATTTTTATTATACTAAGCACAAATTTGCATTCGGTAATTTTATTTTTACCAACGTTATCCTATCTTTAATAGCGAAATAAAAAAAAATTTACGATGACTATTATGTACCATTTTAGCATATAAAATTCTTCTATGTATCATTTTATATACCTATACTGGGTATAAATATTAATAAAGCTAAACACATTTTGAAAAGTTATCATACGCACCGAGGATAACATAAAACAATCATAATTAAAAAATACTGTCAATTAAATATTTTTCTATTTTCTTACATATGTATGTATTTGAACTACCTACATAATAACTTTTTATTATTTTGTGCTTTTCATATTCGAAAAATGAGAAAATATACCAAAAATCCTTAAAAAATTAATTGTAATTGAAAAAGCTCATATTAAGAGCTTATGTATATGAATTGTAATTGTAATAAATATTTAAAGCTTTTTTTGTTGGGTTTTCCGGGTGGTACAGTAATTTTAGAAAACTAGTTTTATCTAGATAAAAAAAATTTACGTACATATACGTACAGAACTAGCCTCATATAACCATTAAAATAATAAATGCTAAAATGACAAGGGACTACTTAACATAGATTCTGTTTGTGTAGTTTAGCTACACGAAGTTTAGATACCGGAGTACAGGCTGATGAAAAAACTGTGCAAAATCGTATATACGACATATATATATATACATACATATTACGACGATACATTGATTTTTTTGTTTTATATTATACCACTAAGAGACTCTTGAGAATTTAGTCGTGCTGGTTTGTTGAAAAAAAAAAATTAATTTTCTCGTATTTGATCTAAAACTAGTTGGTGGTCTAAACAGTTTTACAAAATCTATATAAATTAAATACACTAAAATGTGTAGCCATTTTTAATGCATATTTCCTGGAGGTATCGTCTCAATAGCCCACAACCACGTTTGATATTACATTTCTATATAAATATACAAACGTGTGCTATACGCAAATATTATCATTTGAAAGGAACAAAAATTATCTCCGTTCCAATTGTGCTCGTGTGTTTGTTGTGCTGGTGATGTTAATTGGTTTTACTATATATATAGTTTGGTTGGGTCAAAATATGTATATTGCCTTTATGTATACGAGTAGATATTCACATGACTATAAAATTATATAACCAAACATAAAAATAGTAATAATAATAATGCCAATAATATATATGTACAACTTTTGAACTAGATGAGATTTTTATCTGATATATGCATTCGTTTAGCAACTATATAGCGAACAAAAACCAATAATAAGCGTTTATATAGGTATGTGGTGTACATACGAGTATAAGTATCTACATAAAAGCACTTGCTGAAACTAGCAAATATAAAATACAATGATAAAAATGATAATAAATGTTAAAAAAAAAACTTTACAGAACCAGCAAATATAAATAAATAATTTTTAATATTTTATATATCACTATTAAAATTGCTTGGATGTATTGTTACACTATATACGGTTCAACTTTATAATATTAATTTAAGTGCTGGCTGGTTATGTGGTTCAACGGTTGGTCAGAGTAGATTTTGCATATATTTTTTTTTTCAAACCACAAAACAATAATATATTTTATTTGATGATTGTGTGCTATATGCATATTACACGCTATATTCATTTACTTTGGGTTTAAACTACTACATATATTATATAAAATTGCAGTTTGTGTCGATTTCATAACACTACCATAATTATTAAAAAACTGCATAACATATTGCTATTATGATAGTCTGATTTTGGTCATCTCGATGGAGTATATTCTATTGGGCGGTATTGCGTTTAAATTTGGGTCTTAGTATTCATATCCTGAACAAGATTTATCACAACGGCCATACAAATCAACTATCCCACATTTTCCGGACATCGAATTAAGCCCGATCGATACAAAATTGTTCACTATTGTAAATAACCTTAAAACAAAAACCATTCATTCTAGATCACAACCATTTGTTTATTATTGTTAGCAGTATTGGTAATAATGTATCTCGGATATTAGGCATGTGCACGGCAAATATAGTTAATGCAAGATTTTTACGCACATACAAAATATACGACTAAATATATGAATCCTCATTCATTTACTAGGAGAATTTTGTGTTCTGCAAGTAAAATTGTCTAAATTTAAGTATCGAAAATAAGCTTTCAGTACTGGTTGTTGTTTAAATAATAGCTTGGTTTTACTGCTTGATAATTTTTAGATGAGAAATGTTAGTTTAAAATTTTTATATCTCAGTCATTTTTTTAAGTTTCATCACTATCCAAATCAGTTTGTCTTTCGGTTTTTAAGTTTTGTTTTGATTATCTTAGAGATATCAAGCCTGCATTAGAATATTGTAAAGTTTTTGGTATAAGTTTTTAAAATGATTTCGCAAGACCCCATTATTTTACAACTCCGATAAAAATTGTCCTTGTATCAAAATTGGCAAGTGTCGAATTCAGCTTCTGACATACCGATTATAAGTATAGGGAAATTATTATACATCGAAGATATGGAATACACCCCAAAACAATCCCTTATTTAATAAACATCTCCAACTTTGATTAGCCTTAAGATACGTAATTTGTTGTTTTATAAATTTTTGTTTATTTTAAATTATATTGTCATTAATTATTTTTGTAATGATTACTGTTAATTTATTTACTATTAAATTAATTGGATTATTGATCTGCATGAACTATTTTATAATGTGATATGTGTATTTAAAGAATGATTATTAATACATGAAACAACAAAAAATAGATGTGTTATGTAGACACATCTATTTTTTGTTATGTATAAATGTGATAATATTTAATGAATTTTTTATTAGCATTATGTATTATAATTATTTTATAAATAGTTCTATATCAGCTTTAAACTGACGAGTTTGTATAAAATTTATATAAATAATTATCTATACAGAGGTCGTAAACGGCCCTAACTGCGACTCAACTGAGACCTTACGAACCATTTCAACGTAATGGTGCACACTGTAGGTGGTCAATTCCAATGGATGTTTTAACACACCATCGTTTTTATGCCATCTGCTGAAGCATGTTAATTTTTGGTCAACGGGAAGAATGGAACTCTAGACTGTGGTTCGAGACTTAATGTAATCATTAAGCTACAAGCGACCATAAATAAAATTTATATGTACATTGAAAAAATTTATGGCGCTCACAAATACGATGAATAGTCACGCCACAATAGTAAAGTAGAAACAAAATAATCGAAAAAAGATTTCGATTCAAAAACTCTGTAATTCGCTAGAACTGTTGCAACATAGCCTCACAATATGGTTAGAAAACGAAATGCAACATACATCAAGTACGGTCGCATATGCCTGATGAGATGGATTTGATCTTTTCGACCACACAACGAATCAATGACGTCATCAGATCGAAACCAGCCTAGCGAGCGAATATCACATACAAGATGCCATATATTTCATATAAGACGAACGTCTTCATCGGCTGGTTGATCCAGCGCCCTAGCTGTCAATCAATGCCACTCTGTGGAGTTCAAGTTCAACTCCTCATCATTCATCATTAGCTGTCACGATTACATCACCCCAAGCATCATTAACCTAATCTACAAATCCATTCATTATATAGGTTTTGTACAAGTTTTTCTTTTATAAGATAAATTTAAAGCATGATTTAAAGATAAATATTGTAATATATGCGATAAAAATACAGCCTTTTGTAATTTAATCGATAAAGATAAAGCCTTTTTAAATGTCAAGATCATGATAAAAATGATATATTTTACAAATATCATGTTGCACAAAATATATTACATAGTAGATGATTGGGAGCTGCCCCAAACATATATGAACTATGCCTATATTGTTACGATTTCCCCTTGTAGAGATTCTAACCAAATCAAAATCGATTACTGGATTGTGAATAAAATACTACTTGTTTGTTTTCACCAACGTTTATTATTTTTTTACAACAATTAACTTTTACACCACTTCTATTTCACTTCTTGTTCTTTTCCCAATTTTAGTTTGAATTGGAATAGCGACAACGCTTTCTTTTCGCGTATTTTTACTAAATAAGACTGCTTCTAGGTCATAGCATAGTAGAAATTTCCTTTTGTTTATTATTTCGCCGGTATACTGCGTTATTATTACATTTAGTTATTCTATTGGCCCTGTGGTTGGGGGCAAACATGTTTCGTAAATATTTCGAACGAAACATGAGATCCATAGAATACCACCACAGTATCCAGAGCTTGTCGTAGGAGGCGACTAAATCTGGTTGGATCGCTGGGCTGACGACCCGCATCCGTAAAAACCAATTACAGTTAAAAATGTCAACAAAACTAAAAAAATCGGATACCGCCTAAATAACAATGACCCCCCGCTTAAGTACCCGGATACGAGAATGAGGATCAGCACGTGGAACGTGCAGTCACTAAGAAAACCTGGCGCGTTGGACGGCCTCATCACATGCATGAAAGTATCGGCTGGAACTCGTAGCGCTCCAAGAAACTCGATGGCCTAAAAGTGGAGTCCATGTGTCCCAAGGCTATACGTTGCTACACAGTGGAGATGACCTCGGAAATCTTGGAGTTGGCTTTCTCATTGGGCCGCAGGTAAAAAAGGCTGTCTTGGACTTCCAGGCAGTCGATAATCGAATGTGTAAGCTTCGCTTGCACATGAAATTAGCCAACCTGTCAATTGTTTGTGTACATGCGCCCACTGAGGTAAGCCAACCCCAAGATAAAGACTCATTTTACAATAATTTGGATAATCTGATGGGCTCTATACCTGAGCACGATATCAGATTGGTGATTGGTGACTTTAATGCTAGAGCTGGCAGAAATCAGACCGACTTATGTAATAACATAGGTCCGTACTCCCGACACGAAACTGCGACCGAAAATGGGGAAAGAATGATGTACTTTGCGATCGCTCATGATCTCAAAGTGGCAAGTACATTCTTTCCCCATAAAAACATCCATTTGGAAACATGGACACATCCACGTAAAACATCCCGAAGCCAAATTGACCATGTGTTGATTTCCAAAGACCGAGCTCGGGTTGTTCAAGACGTGAGATCGTATCGGTCGTCAACAAAATTCGTAGGCAGTGACCATTTTATGGTTGCTGCAAAGCTGCGATGGAAATTTTCGTACAAGTCAAGGAGGACAGGAGAATATAAAACGCGATTCTCCTGTGAAGGTCTGATAAATGAAGAAACGCAACGAAAATACCAAGATCTTGTCAGCAATAGCATCTTACGATCCAATTACCAATCTGATGATGTGAACAGTGTCTGGGAAGAATTGAAAACCTCGGTTGTCGATGCCGCCCAGCACACTCTCGGTATAGTGAAAACTAAGCCCAAAAATGATTGGTTTGATGAGGAGTGTCGTCTTGCTGTTGAGCAACGCAATATAGCCCACAATGAAGCGCAGACTCGGTTTACAATTGCAAGGAAAAACAAAGCAGTTCTTGCTAGGAGGACAGCTAAACGCATTTGTAGACAGAAGAAGCGCGAATGGTGGAAGGCCAAGGTCTTAAGAGTACAACAACTCAGCAATGAGCACAATTCGCGTGGTTTCTTTAAAGGAATCACCGAATTGCACCATACCTTAAGATCTCGGTCAACTGCCATTCGGGACCAGGATGGAAACCTCTGTGTTAACGTCGATGCGGTACTTGATACATGGCGTGAACATTTTTCTGATCTACTTAATGTTCCACATGTATCACAAGCTGTATTTGAATACCCCCAAATACAGACCGCGGAGATGTTCATTGAGGATCCATCCTATGAGGAATTCACAATGGCCATGCAGAGATTAAAGAAAAATCGTTCACCAGGGGTTGATTGCATTAATTCAGAGCTTTTGATATTCGGAGGGCTAACTTTGTGGAACTGTCTTTTCGACCTTATTCGATTGGTATGGCGAAATGAAGTTATGCCTGACGAATGGAAAGTGGCCGCGTTATGCCCAATTTTCAAAAAGGGTGATCGCATGAAATGCGAGAATTATCGCGGTATAGCTCTCCTTTGCACAGCATATAAGTTACTGTCTTACATCATCTTGGGAAGAATTACTCCTCTAGCGGAGGAAATTGTCGGTGACTACCAAGGAGGATTTCGTCCAAATCGGTCAGTCACTGATCAAGTTTTTTCGCTGCGGATGATTCTTTCCAAGTACTACGAAACATCTCGCGATGTACACCAGGTGTTCCTAGATTTCAAGCAAGCCTATGACTCGATCAATCGAGAGAGGCTATGGTATGCGCTTGAATATTTAGGAATACCACAAAAATATGTACATCTGTGTAAAATGACAGTAACGCAGTCACAATGCTGTGTCAAAGTTGAGAACAGGCTATCGAGAATTTTTGCAATCAATTCCGGTGTTCGACAAGGAGATGCGCTGTCCCCGATACTTTTTAATCTCATGTTGGAATACATCCTTCGTAAAAGTGAAACACCTCAGGACAATATCTTATTCCGACAATCCAATCAACTTCTTGCGTATGCAGATGATATCTGTGTGATTGGATTAAATGGCAACGGAGTGAAAGAGATACTTGATCCACTGGAACAGTTTTCAGCTTCCGTTGGTCTCAAAATCAATGAGTCCAAAACCAAATATCTGATCTCTGGTTTTCGAGACCAAGACGCAAGTGATTTCAGTAGTGGAAACCACACGTTTGAAGGAGTGATGAGATTCAAGTATCTTGGATCTCTCATTACTCACGATAATAGTGTGGGAGAGGATATCAAGGTTCGCCTTGCCGCTGGCAATCGGGCTTTGTATCCTCTACGTCCACTGCTGAAATCAAAATATCTTGCAAATACGGATAAGCTGAAACTGTACAGAGTGTTGATCAGACCCGTTGTCATGTATGGATGTGAGAGTTGGACCTTGACGGATGAATACGAAAGATGGCTTCTAACATTCGAGAGAAGAATCATGCGTGTGATATATGGCCCAAAACGCGACGTTGATGGCACATACCGAGTTCTTTTCAATCACGAGATCAGGAATTTAATGCAAATTCCTGATATCGTGCATGAAATCAAAGGACAGCGAATACGCTGGCTCGGTCACGTTCTGCGTGCTGATCCGAAACGAATGATACAGCGATCTTTGAAGGGAGAACCGCCTTTCGGTAGGCGAAGAGGTCGCTGTCGGCGACGATGGCTCCACGGCGTAGAGAACGATCTGGCATCTTCTGGTTGCTTGCAACAGTATGAAGAGCTGGCTCGTGATCGAAACTGTTGGAGCCAGATTGTTGACACGGTACGGGCCAATAATGGCCTGTAAAAACCGAAAAAAAAAAAAAAAAAAAAAAAAAAAAAAAAAAAAAATTGAATAAGAGATGTCACCCGCGTCCGTAACAATATATGTCGTATCAATCTCAAACATGGACCAAGATTTTATATTTGGGCCATCTTACCGGTATTCGGTAAGATACAGATCAATAGGACGAGTTAAGTATTTCGATTTTAGTGATTAAATGAAATGGTAATTCGTTTTTATTTGTTAAAGTAGTGCACAATTCACTTTTTTTTATATAAGTTCAATATAAACATCGTTAAAAAATTGATAGTTTTAGATCGATTACACTCAGTATATAGCCATTGGTTACAGTAGCCCAACCATGGTTATAGTGGTGGTTGAATTTGACTGCCTTGGAATGTTTTGTTCACGTACTGTAAAGTAGAATATCTTGAAATGGAGTAAAGTTTGGTGATTTATCCTTGATTTGATTTAATAACCAAGTGGTTCCTTTTTTGAACTTTTTACACTTTTAGATAATGAATAATATCGCTTTTGCCTCTTCTCAAAATATTCTATGATGTAAGATTAAAAACACCAATTAGTAGAAATTGGTAACAACACTCTTTTTCAACAACGATTACCGAGAATGGCATTAAGAAAAAAACAGCCTTCCCCTATAATATTAAACGTTATATTAGATATAGAAACCCTTAAAGTACTAAAATTAAGAAAAATGATGATGAAACTGTTTAGATAATCAAAAATAAGTGTAGATGTGTGTATATGTACAATATATCGATAGATAAAGATGAAACTATCACAAATATGATATCGATTTGATATCGAATTTTTATTTAATCAAACAAATATTTAGAAATCATCATGTACGAGTGTTAGGAATTGAATTTGTCGCATTTTGATTGTGTGTTTGAATACTTACATCTCTGCAGATGTTTCACGTCTTATTCATATAATTTTTTGGGTATATTTTTTTTTTTGGTTGGTATGTCCTTGTTATGGTCTTGATGAAAAATATACCAGGCCAGGATTAATATATTACTATTATTATTATTTTTTATGGTACATATAGGAAGGTTATTAAGGATTATTTTTTGTTTTATTCATATCAAATATATATATGGCTTCTCAATTTTTTTGTGCGTGTGTGTATCGTGAACCAAAATCCAATCGTAGATAGAGATTTTATCAGTCAATAATTATATTACATATATCGTATTTTTTTGTATTATACTTGGGTTTATTTATCGATAATTGTGTTCCAATAAAAGAATGTTGGTGGTAACAGATGCGCATATAAGAAACAGTTAATTAAGGTAAAAACGAAATTAGGTTTTGGATATTTTGTCTAGTCATTAGGGACCGAACAGCTATAAAATGATATCATTTTGCGATTGTAAACTACACTTATAATTCTGCTTAGCAGTCACGGTATGATCCAAAAAAGATTCGACAAATTAGCAATGGCTAGATAGGCGATAAAAATATTTCTCTTGTGAGCTAATTAGTTTTTTTAAAATTATATTAACAACTTACTGACACTACCTGCCAATACGTTCAAACTTAATTAAGTTGTCAAATACCATCCATGTATATACTCGTATATTTACTTTATTGAGTTGATATAATAAAAATAGAAAAACAAAATTTTAGAACTTAGTACATATTACGATGGTAAAAGCATTATAGGCCCTTGGGATATATGGATTTTAATGTATAGAAAATAAATGAAAAAAAAAATTAAAACAATTAAAATGTAATTTACTGTTCCTTTGAATTTCGAACACAGACCTACCCCTGTTTTTGATTCTATATATAATACAATACAGTTGTGTGTATAATTGAATAAACACTAAATATTTCTTACACATAATTCGTATCGGCCATATTTATAAGACAATGTTATGAAACGAAACGATACTAAAGCTCTTGTATGGCATGGAGCAAGATTTTTAGAAAACAACCAAGTATGTCGTTTGCTTTACATTTGATTTTATGTAGAAGCTTTTCTATATCTTATTTATAAAAAAAAGTTAACTTTTCTTAATTTTTTTTTCATTTCGTTTTCTTTTGAAAAAAAAAATTTAAAAGTTTTTTTATTTTGTTTGTTCAAAGTAAATGAATTAAGTTGTCTTGTATAGAATTAAAATTTTCATATAATTTTCTTTATTTTGTATTCTTTTCCGTTTGTTCTGAACATAGACTTTATTTTCCAGGTTAATTTGAAGTAAGTGAGATTGTTAATTTTTTTTATAGCTAAATAAAATAAAAAGAAAACCTGGACAAAAATAACCTAAAGAAAATCTAATAAATAACTTTTGTTTGTTTGCTCTTTGTGTTCAGCAATTTTATTTGAAGATTGTGAAACGTTTTATGTTTTGATTTTAATTGAATTAATTATCTGATTTAAAATAATTTAGTTTTATATACGTGGAATAGTTTATCCCAAAAGCAGTACCGTTTTGAAATTATACAGTAGTACAGTATTTAAAAATTATATTGGTCGTAAATTTCGATTTGTTGTATATACTCGTATAACACCTCGAGAGAATTTAGATGAATTTTGTACTCAACATATTAATAATATCGCTAAATTCTAATATTACTAATGCAGATATTATAAATATTGGCGATATTCAGGACAAGTTGTGAACTTAATTTTCTGTTAAATATTTTGTCAAAATTCATAACAACATTAGGCATTTATAACTCATAAAGGGCTTCATATCAAAAATACTCCCCTTCCAGAGAGACTTCATCTACCTCATTAAATCGAATGGGACGAAAACTGAACAGGTCTCTTTGAAAGATCAAAGCGTTGTATAGGTAATTTAGGTTTGTCACCCGAAATATAATATTCTGGTTCACGACTTCGTACAAGTCGTCCAGTTTATGAAGTCTGCGTGTACATTGTCCATGTAACAACATTTAAGTTGGTCTATGGAAATTTTTAACGGGCCTTGCGTTCAAATCTAACGTATAAAATTTGGAAGTACTATCAATAACTTAAAATGATTCTGTGAGATAGCTAGAATGAGTAAGTAAGCAGGCTTATTGAAATTTTCTCCGTAGCATATCGCACGCTGGTACATGTCAAATTTCGTCGAAGTTTAGTTTGAGATTCGTAACAAGGGTCGACTGTAAAATTTGTTCGTACGTACTGTCGAAAGACCTTTTTTCGCTCGCGTTGTTTGTTCATATACGAGTTCAGCAGGCGTAGATGAAAGAACACTAGTCTAATCAGATCGATCATAACACATAGTTGTGTCCATCGTTCAAAACTAAGTAAGTTGTGATTTGTGAAATAGTTGTGATTCGAATTGCATGCCTTGGTCTGTGACAGTGAACTTAATGATAATGAAATTATATTTCATGTAAGGGAGATTTATTGAGATATAGCACGAAATTATAGTTTTGTGCTATTTTCTGGACTTTTGATGACCAAATGACATTCTGAGTAAAAAGTTTAATGGAAGCCTTAATGCATCGAAAACTTAATTTTGGAAATTTAGCGTGATTAAAGGCCTAAGTGTAGGTTTTTTAATATCACAATAAATTAATTTTTTTTGAACTGTAAGCAACTGGGAACTTATCGAATTACTCCTTACGTTTTCTTGAAGTTCTTCATCATAGATCTCAGTCTGCGATGACTGCATAAAAAATACTTTCGGGAAAATAAATGTAATTAATTAAGGATATCGGGGGTGAATTGACCACTAAAATTTAAGTTATTTTGAATATAAAGATATAAAATACTGTTAAATATAAAATAATAACAGATCTATTTAATAGATAATATGCAATTAACTATAAGAAAAGACAATTAAGAAAAGTGCCAGTTCTATAAGCTTATCTGCCATCTACAAACAATAGAAAATTATTTAGGAGACATATACTTGCTAAAGTTACTTTATATAAAAGGGTTACACCAAAGCATTCAGGGGGCTTTGGTTACACTAACACACTGTAGTTTTTAAAACTTTCAAGCCAAATGGCAAAATTTATATTTTAATTAAGATTTAATCATTGAGTTTGGAAACAATTCTTGGATCAAACCATATGGTGTAAACAATGTAAGTTACGCGAAATGTGTGCGTTACAAAATGTTATAACCGATATGAAAGCTTTTTCACATCAATTAAAATAATACTTAAAACTAGCACCCAATTATAAATTGACAATTAACCTACAACCAAACTACATATTCACATTTGACATGAAATCCAAACACGGACGAAATTAAAATTAGTGTTTTAATTTTGTTTTATTAAATAATAAACGAACAAAATATCCACGAAGTGAAGAAAATTGATTAACAAAAATATATAGAAGAGAATGGGAATTGAATATCTTCGTAATAATATGGGATCAGCCAATGAAATCGCGTGCTTTTTTCCAGTTAGCTCGCAACAAAAATTTTTTTTACTGTAATATTTTTTGTATTGTTCGAGTTTTTATTTTGTATTTATATTTTCAACACTTTTACTTTATTTATTGTATCGCTTTTCCTTATTATTGTGATTATTTCGTTTTTGTTACAAAACATTTTTTTAAAAATAAAAATAATAAAAAGAAATTAAATAAAAATCCACTGGAGACTCATAAAACTTGAACTTTTTTGTGTGAGCTTTTGTTTCGCATATTTTTTTTTCGTGTGCAAAGTTGTATATCTTCGTATGGAGAAAAGAAAATTCTGGAAAATTAATTTAGATTTTATTGTATTTTTTGTTAATATAGTATTATGATATTATTATTATGATTATATTTTTTCGTTTTGTTTTTAAGATATGAGATGAAAATTAAATTAAATAACAACAAATGTATAAAATGAAAATGTAATAAATAAATGAATTGGCCGAAGAAATCGCATACTCGCCTTTTTTCTATATAATTGTACTTCAGCAGATTTACTCGTAAATAAACGTTTGATTTAATGTAGATGATTCAAATTTTCACATTTTATTTTGGCTTAAAATTAATTTAATAACAATATTAAATTAACAACTTTTTTTTATAGTAAAAATGGAGATATACATAATTTTTACCATAAAATCCAATAACCCTATACATGCTATTAAAAGATTTGCACTTCATTGATAAATCAAATTGATATAATAGAACAACGGTATTTTTACGAAATAAATTAAAATTAAGATTGATTATTCATTGTTTGAAAAGAAAAATGAAAATATTTAATTAACACAGGTACCGAAAAAAACGAGCGTCGACACAAAAAATGAAAATTCCGTTTTCCTGATTTTTTTCGTAGCTATCTTAATTGTATCAGTCATTAAAAGTTTGATTTAATTAAAAAAATATAGAATAAATTAAAAAAATTTTGTTTTGGGTCAATCTCGTCGTTTTTTTATGAATAAGAATTAAAACTTTTGTTTCACAGCGAACGAAATAAATCATTTCATTGGATGCTTTTTAATCCACGTGCCATTTATTTTAGATTAATCCTTTTTTGATACTTAAGTCTTATCGGCCTTATTATTATTATTATCGTCATTTGTTAATTTTTTATATATTGAGTGATAATTAGGCTTATTTTCGTTTTTGTTTCTGTAAAATAAAAATAATTAGGTTTTTCATTTGAACGTTACTGAACCATTACTAAACTAGCTGTAGCAGAAGAGTGAAATTATATGGTAGGATTTTATAGTGTTCAATATTTATGTCCAATATTTAACCTACATAAATAAGATTAAAATTTAATTGTTTTTTGGTTTTTAAGAAAGTACTCGGTTAAATTGATATATGTTTGAATAAAAAACCATTGATTGGCTAGTAACAATGAACAAGTTTTATAGGGTTACAAATTTTTGTGAAAACTTACTTACTCGAGGTTTTTTCCCCCAAAATCTAGTTGTATGAGATGCCTCTGTATAGTTTGTTGATCTGATACTTCAGCAGTTATGTTTGGCGAATCTAATTTAAATATCAAATTTCATTTTGGATGTATAAAATTGGTTAACCATCTATTATGTTTGATTGACTGCTTTAAGGTTTCTGTTTGTCACTGTTGATGGCTATGACACACTAGTCTTCACTTCAATACTTAAACACTTTAAGACTTCTCTGGTTATAATCAAGCATGATTAATTCGATGCGGTGATGTAGCACTGCTTTTATACAAATCAGTGGGATTTTCGATCATTTCGTTCGAGAAATTTCCATGCGCCACTGTAATAGTATTTCCAACTGGTTTTTTGTTCATTCTCTGTATTGTCTTGGTATTGATTCGCTAGTTGCATAGTAAAGTGTTTCTCATCTGATTATCACTTATCAAGCTGAAATCGACTATTCCTATTACTTGAGGCGTTTAAATCGACTATTACTATTACGTGAGGTTGGATTCGAAACAGCTTCTATTTTGAATGCTACTATACGTATACTGCGTACTATAAAAACTCGACTGTTGACTGCGTTGATATAGGCATACCATATTCGTTACGCAATATACTTTTCTCGTATATCTACAAGCTAAAACTTGTGGCGTTAAAGAGCAAATCAAACAAATCACAAATTAGCTCACGCCACACGCAATTAATATAAAATCGATATTTCGAGTTAAGTTCTTGTAATTCACTAGTACTGTCGCGTCACGACCAAAATATACGAATCGCACAGTATGAACATCATCAAGTCTGGTAGCATAAGCCTGATGAGACGGATTTGATCTTTTCGATCACTCAGTCATTAAATGACGTCATCATCAGATCGAAACCGGCCTAGTGGATTACAAGAACAAGCAACTCGGAAGTACAACACACATTCAAATATACAGCAAGCTACACGCTTCAAACTCTTACAGATTTTTCGGTTGTTCATATAAGGACATGGTATAGGTTGTAGATCGATACGACGTATAATTTCGATTTTGGTACATCGATTTACGTGATTTACTTCCTAAGAGGAACAGTCGCTATTGATAGAACAGTGAATTTAACTATTGCCATATCGTTAATAACCTCATTATTGTACAATTTGAACCATGGCCTTATCTAAGGAGAATAAGGACATGGTGTAGGTTATAGATTGATACGATAAATAGTTTCGATTTTGGTACATAAAATACCGCAATCATTTCCTCACCTAAACTAGTAGGATATAAACAGCTTCTAACAAATAATGGGGCAACTGGACGATACCTATAGAACCGGGTAGGCATACATTATAATATTCTAACTACCTAATTGAATTGAAGCACATGGTTTGCGTTTACATCTGGTTTCAACTATAGTTTACTCGTATGTTTCATATAAGAAATACGCAACTGTTTAATAAATTATTTAAATAATTTGCATTATATTTATATAAAACAGAATGTGTTATTTAATATTTGAATATAATATGAATACGTATTGTAAATTTATTCTTGTTTCAGAGAAACTAATAATAATTAAATTGATCTGTATAAAATAAATTACCAATTTTATTTTATTTTTTATAAATGTATCATAACAAAATAAGTACATAAATTATATTGATTATAAATCATATTACATATATGTATGTATTGAATTAATTAAATAACCAAAAACCATATCTATAGTATCATTGCTAAGGATGGGTGATGATGCGGTAAATGAGTTTCGTAATTTATTTCTATACATTTTGTTTACATGTACGTAAATTAATGATTTCCTATATATTATACATAATACATATTTATAGTCGAAATGAAAACAAAAAAAAAATTGAAGTATGATGATACATGTCCAGAATGAAAAAGGTTTAGGTTTTTTACTCTTTTGTATCCGAAAATAATTTAATGATGTTGTTTCTGGGGGCTGAATTCGTAAATCGGGTTGTTTGGTTTCGTAACGTATGTACACTAATTCATGTATTAGTTAAGTCCACTATTGATAAAATTTTAAGTTTTTGAATAAATTATTAATAATCATTTGTACCAATCTAATTGTACTTCTCAAAAGATATTTTGTTGAAAAACGATTAAAATAATAGATAAATATATAAATATAACAATTGAAGAGGTATAAAATTAAGTATAACTTTCAAAACTATAAATGTTGAATAGAGATGCAAATAAGAAAACTGAAGTAGTTCTTTGTGAATGTTGAAAAATGAAACGTTTGAGTGTTACTTCTGTAATGAATTTACAATTGCAATTATTATTTTCTCTAAAATTATGAATTTTTTATATTTCAATAAATTTTTTTACTCCCTAATTTTAATTGTGAAGGGACATTTACATTTCAGTTTTATAATTAAAAACAATTTCTAAGCTGAATACAGATTTATATTAACCTTTTTATTTTAAATCAGTGCCGATTTACAGCATTATTGTAAAGCAGATTATAATTGTTTATGAACACGAATATTCTTACAGCTCGACGCTTATAGATTGCTATAGCTAAATCAAAACATTTAATATACATAATCCAACGAATAATTGATTGATTTTAAATAAGATACTTTGATATTCTGAAGCACGTTGTTTTACATAAACAAATGTATACAGAAATTATAACTACCGCATACAGAAATTATACTAGTCGTTTGTCAGGTTGACGTAGAAGCATCTCGAAAGTAGCAATATCATTTCTTTACACGAAGAATACATTTTTATTCAAATCTATCCTGTTAATAATTTAAACCTACCCAGTCTCAATGATATAGCTTGATAAAATAGTGACCCGTTCGTTAACAATTTCCAACTAGCAACCCTATATAGTTGATATACCCAATACTGTCGCTTTTCTGTTTACAGCTGACTACTTTTTATAACTCCAAACAGTTTTACGATGAATGGTTACCGTATATAATTGTTAGGAATACAAATTACAAACTGTTGGAGTGTTAGTGATTCCGACACAACAGTTTGCTGCTTTAGTCAGATGTTACATTATACAGGTGGTATATCTACATATAAATACCCTCTACACACTCCGTATAAAAAATATAAATTTACATTGGACCATTGTCTAAACCAAATATGGACAACTATAAACGTTAAATATTACAAAGTAACAAAAATCGAAGCAGGAAAAAGTTTTAGAAAACTTTTCTCGATGTAGACAAAGATTTGTGTTCACGACGTGATTTTCCAAAAATAAACTTTTGGAAACTAAACAATGTTATAACTGTAATGGAATGATTTATGAAATCTATATAAAATATTTAATATGATAACATATTTTATGGTACATATATGTTTTGACATTATGTTTATGTTTCACTACAACGTATAAACAACGAGTAGTATACAAAATTGGTAAAACACGGTGCTGCTAATTAAGGTTCTGCGTATAAAAACTATAATAATTGTGAAGTTCATAAAAACAAAACACAAACAAAGTCTGTTTTTAGCTTTAATCATAACCATAAAAAAGCTCGTTTTTCATAACAAACGGTAACGTACGCAGTATATCTCCTTAAGCGCAACTATTTAATTATTTTGATTGTTTTATTATCATTACTTTCATTATCTTGTTAATTATGAGAACATATTTTTCCATTAATGTCTACGCCGTCGTTGTAGTCGTCGCCGTCAACATAATTCCCAAGTCTTGTTAATTTTCATTATTTTATATATATAATACGTAATTTGACATTTTTCCAGTCATTATAATCTAACATTTCCCGTATTTTATATACGCATTTTGTACATGTAAAAAAAACACTGTGCGATGATTGTCGAAGCATTGTTGTTTTACTATTCAAAAAGCGTCGCCAATCAGTTTTATTATCAGGCAGCAGAAAAAATTGTATATAAAAGAAGAAAATAATATTAAACCACTTATCCATCCTTTAAGACTCAAGTAACAGTAAAAAAAAGCACTCGGAAAACTTTGTTCTTCAATTTTTTATGCGTTTCAATTTAAGTTTGACGAGATAGAAATGAAAAATAAAAGTAAACGATACAAAAAAGCTCTCAAATGAAAAATTTAACTTTTTTTGTATGTGTATTTTGGGTTAGCATTGGTTCTTGGTTCGGTTTGTTGTTTCATTTTATGGACAATAATTATGATGAAGAAAAATTATTATTGCGTTTTTGTTTATCTTTATTGTCACTTCTGTGTTCCACAACAACAGTAAAATAATAAGAAAGCTCGTTTTTTAAAACAAAATAAAAATAACAATTCAATATTTTGTTCTGTTTATTTCGGTTTATATGGATACTGTCCACACGCGGATGGTTTTGTTAAATATTTTACGCTTTTCAGATTTATTATTCACTTAACTCGTAAATATTTTATAAGATTGATTGTTATCTAATTTTCGATGTTTTTTATTTATTTATGTTGTTCGTTGTTTATGATATTTGCGGCTCCACCTGCTAGAGTAATATTTAACGCAAAACACATGAATATAATTGAACACCATATAGTGTTATCATCATAGTCGGATTACACCAAATAATTTATATTTAAAACAATTACGTCCATTATCAAAATAAATTAAAATACAAATGCAACCAAACACTGAGCAGATAAAAAATAAATTAAATTTAAATTCCATTAAATCAACCGCATAGTAATTGTGTATTTTTCAGTTTAACATCATATGTCACTCACTTGAAAACAGAACACACAAACTAAATGAAAAACATTAACTCAACAATAATACTGTATGTAGAATTGGGGAAATATTCCAGAAACACAAATGATTAATTTAACATCATAAATCTTTAATAATATCCATGTGCATAATTTTATGTTAACGCTATTATGACCGACAATGGCTCTATAATGCATAATATACCAACAGGTTATGATAAATGTATGAGAAATAATCATAAAATATGATAACAGTTATATGTTTATATATATATATATATATATATATATATATATATATATATATATATATATATATATATATATATAGATATATATATATATAACATAATCTATTTATTATTAGTAACAGAAACTTTTATACAAAGTTCAAATAAATATGCATATAGTATTGGAAATTATTCGAGCGTGTTCTCTTGTAGAGATGATCGTAGAGGTCAGGAATGATATAAGTTACACTATTTTGGATGTGGATGATAGCACTTTGCCGTTTCAGTACATTTGTGTTCAGCTCATGGGATTTCATATGACTAAGATCTGTGGAATTTATAGACTTCCAGGCTCAGATACTGTTCAATTTCTAGAATTTCTTGAACAATTACTCTGCAGCAGTTCAGATAATCATGATTTTATTATACTAGGTGACTTGAACATACCTGTTAACAGAAATCTACCAGTAAGTGTAACCCTAGATTATAATTCTACGCTACTCAGCCATGGTATGATTGTCACTAATACTTATCATACCAGGCCTCTAAGCCAAAACATCTTAGATCATACTGTAAGTAGCTTTCTTAATATCGATCGAGTTCGGAATTCCACTATCGAGTCTGATATTAGTGATCATAGTTTTATATTTTCGGAAATTATATTCAAACCTAAACACAGTAACAGAAAACTAGAAAAAAAAATTGTAGACTATGTCAACGTTAATAAGTTCTTTAATGAGTTTTTATCTACGACATCATTTACTATGGATAAACCGGATTTGTGTTTAACCAAGATTTTTGATAAATATAATGAGCTGGTTGATAATTTTTCTACTTTTAAACAAATTAATGTGAGAATAAAAACTTGCAACATTTGTCCATGGATGACCTACGATCTTTGGAAATTAATCAAGAAAAAAAATCATATCTTAAAACGGCTTAAAAAAACCCAACCCATGCTAATTTGAAGAGTAAATTAATTTTAATCAATCGGAATATCAAATCTGGAAAATATTTTGCAAAACAAAGATATTATTTACATTTGTTTAATAATTTGAATCAAAAAGAAATTTGGAAACAAATTAATAATTTTATGAAAGACAATTCTAGCAATATCCCTCAAACTATTGTTTTCAATGATGTTGAATATAAAGATTTACATTGTATTGTTAATATTTTTAATGAGTTCTTCGTAAATGTCAGTAATATATCACCATAATCAGTTAACTCTAACACAGACGTCATCAATATTAATAAATTTCATACCATTACTATACAAATCCAGATTCAATTTACCGATCACCGGTTTCTGTTACTGAAGTTTCTAATTTAATTTGCAGTTTAGATAGAACGAAAGGTAGCGGTTATGACAATATACCTAATACAGTTCTGAAACAAAATTTTATATTTTTTTCTAATTTTTTATCGGATTTATATAACACTGTGTTTCAGAGCGGAATATATCCTAACTGCCTAAAGTTAGCTAAAGTGTCACCTATTTTTAAATCAGGAAACATTAAGTCAGTCAATAATTATCGACCAATATCTGTATTGTCCGTGTTTGACAAGATCTTGGAAAAATTAATTGCAAATCGAATGCTTGAATTTCTGCATAAATCAAATTTCTTTTATTGCTATCAATACGGGTTTCGAGAAGGATTAGGTACAGATGTTGCGTTAACTGAAATTACTGATTTGATATACCGAGCTTTTGATAATCAAAAATATATGTGTGGGATATTTTTAGATGTTAGGAAAGCGTTTGATTGTATTAATCATGAATTGCTTCTTTATAAGTTATTTTGTATTGGATTCCGAGGCCTAGCTTATAATCTACTTGAAAGCTATCTTCATAATCGCAAGCAGTTTGTCATAATGAATGGTGTAAAAAGTAACACTACAGACATTCATCACGGTGTACCACAAGGTAGTGTTCTTGGGCCATTGTTATTTTTAATATTTATAAATGATATAGCCCATTTGCCGCTAATTGGTCATATTCGTTTGTTTGCAGATGATACTGCGATTTTTTATGAGACAAAAGACTTGTTATGATAAATATGAGGAATGATATTGAAATAATTCTGGATTTTTTGAGCATAAACCATATTTCTGTTAATTTAAGTAAAACTAAATTCATAACGTTTCATTCTCCATTCTTACCACATTGGGACCTACCATTATTGCAAGTGTCGAACTGTACCATTGAGAGAGTTGAAAACATTAAGTACCTTGGGATTATATTTGATAAGCATATGACTTGGGAAGAGCATATTAACGGGTTGACCTTAAAAATCAACCCATTTATTTGGTTTATTAGGAAACTTGCTATGTTTGTTCCAGTGCATATTCTGAAAATGATTTACTTTTCATTTATCCATACAAGGTTTTTCTATGCTACTACAACTTTTGGTACAGCCACTCAAACTAAACTAAGGAAACTACAAAAATTACAAAATAAGTGTTGTAAAGCTATATACAAACTGTTTTTTACTGTCGAATTGTATCGAACTATAGCTCCAGACATCCTTCCAATTAATGCATTGTTTGAACTTTTTGTTTCATTCTACATGTATAAATTCTTGAAAATTTCATCGACATTATCTAATATTAGTTTTGAGTTTGTTAATCATGGATATTCAACCAGAAAATCAAACATGCTCAAATGCCCCAAAATTAAAACAGAATTTGGAAGAAAAGCGATATCATTTGTTGGCCCATATATATATAATTATCTTCCAGAATTAATCAGAGAAGCAAACAATATTTTTAAATTTAAGAGAATGTTGAAAACTCATCTTTCATCAAAAGTTGCAGACTTTATTCAATAATACCTAACAAAAATCCATCATTTTATAAAAAAAAAGAATTGTTTTTATAAAATATCATTTTATATATTTTATTGTTAATGCTTGTTTTTTATATTTATAACAATTAATGTACATATTATATGTTTTAAGAATGACTTAATAGGCTTTAAAAGGACATAAAATCCACTAGCCTATCAGCCATTCTTTTATTGTTATTAAAACAAATAAATAAAAAAAAAAAAAAAAAATTTAAACTACATCTCCATGGTCTACAAATGTAATCATGATCTATCAAATGTAATCATATAGCCATAACATTTCTGCACATCACATCTTATACGTGAATACAGTTCATGAGGTTCTGAAATTGTCTTCAAAGTTTATTAATATTTCATAGTCTTTTAATACTAAATATTTTGTGTATCTCTGTATGGTTTCATATTGGTTTGGAAGTTTATCATCTGATAGAATATAAAGCTTTCTGGTAGTCGTGGTAACTTTTTGCGTTTATTGATCGTTGCATCATAGTTTTTTCTTCACACTTTCCCAAGAAGTTTGGTACTCATCTTTTCTTGATATAAATTTGTATTTGATTCAACTAAGCTTTTACATTTAAAATAGTAAATTGTGAAATATATTCCTATTATGGTACACTCGGGAACAACATAGTTTGGTGCTAGGTTATATTTTGATTTACATCTTGACAAACATTTTATTGGATAACCTTGATCTACTGTTCATTTTAACTTACCTTATTTTAAAAAAATTGTTTTCTATTAAACTAAAAAAGGTGAGTTCGATACCTGCATTAATGTAACCGTCTCAAACGTGATGTTTCTTTGATTCGTTATCATAGTAGCATTGTTTAAATCAACTGTGAGCTTTTAATATTTTATTTTATTTAACAAGTCAGATAATTACTTTGTATTACAGATCGTGATCTTTCCACTCGTTCGAGTACGAAATTTTTTTTATCGATTTATAGGGTAGCAAATTTCCAATTCAATATTATAATTTATATGTGATTTAACACGATACATAATTTAATTTTTATTTCTTATAATTTATTATTTTTGTTTTGTTTTTATTCTTCGCGTTTGGTTGAATAAACTTATTTTGTTAATTTAACAACATAATCTTTCGAGGGCTTAATGGTTCGAAATAATTTGAATTAAATACAATTTTTATACAAACGAGGTATCTTAACAACATTTTTATTTTTTTTAAGTATTCGTTTTTATGGATTTGTTATCAAACGTTTTCAAATCTCGTTCTTGTAATAACGAGACAAATTGACCAATTCCAATCAAGTTGTATATATTTCATTAACTCATTACATCTTTACTCACATTACTCAAAAATAGCAATAAATTACATATGCGAAGAATGGCACTTAAACCCTGGATTTTCGGATATTGGAACAAATATTGTAAATCTACACTTCTTTTCACATAATCAAATTACTTATCATTATCATCAGGCCAAAAAGTTATAAAAGATGGAACTTTATCGATGTAACTTAGTATATTAAGTAACAACAACGGCATGTGCAAATAAAAGCTTTCTGTGTAGTAAAAGTTGATTCAGTGTTGGTACCTATAGACTCAGGTATAATAAAGCTAGAATGTTTTAAATTAAAACTTTACAATTCTTTTATTGAACAACATGAATGATTTACGATAGAGGGTTTAACGAATGATAAAAATAGGATAAATGAACATAAATTGGATATTTGTTTCCAAAGCATTTATTGAGAATTATTATGTAGCTTTTAAAATTATTACTTCATTAGTTTGATTGTGACTTTTAAAAACACTTCTATTTCGTTTGATATAAGTTATACAGTCCTTAACAAAATTATTTGTGCATTGCAAAAAATTAACAATTCACTCGAGAAAATTTAAACTGTTGACGTAAAAATTAACTTTAAAATAATAATGATGGATTTGTTATTTGAAATGGCATTTATTCTGTATTTAATTAAAAAAAAAAAAAAAAAATATTCATTATTTCAAATTATTTGTGCATGGTAATTTTATCACAAAATTATTTGTGCATCGGAAGAAAAAATTCTCTCATAAGGAGATTCTCCCGATTTTTTTCATGTTTTGACAAAAATGTTACAGGTTATCCTTTTAGTTATTATTTTTCATTAAAATTTTGTAGTCGATATTTTTTAAAATGGTTAAATCTAAGGAATTATCTTTGGAAGTCAGATCTAGGGGGCTATTCTGCCGGGATGCCTATAAAAGAATTGGCACGGATGTACAACTGCCATCGAAATTCGGTCGCTTATCAAATAAAAAAATAAAAAGTAAGGAGCAGCTTGAAAAATGTGCAAGGGAGAGGGCGAAAACGAGCTACAACCGCAAAAGAAGACAAAAGAATAGTTTATCTTCTAAAACTTCCGTTTACCCCAAGAAAAAATCCAAAATGTTCAAAATGATATAAATATCACTCGAGAAGTCAAAATCTCTCACATGACTGTACGAAGACGACTACACGAGGCAAATGTCAAAGCATTCAAAAGAAGCTATTCATAAACCAAATAAATAAGAGGAAGCGACTCAAATTTGCGTATACCTACCAGTCGAAGCCTGTGGAGTTTTGGCGTAATATTTTGTGGACAGACGAGTCATGTTTTAGTTTGGATGGGACATATTGGAAAAAATATTTTTATTCGACTCCTAAACAAAAAAAAATCGCTCTGTTGTTATGCCAACTCGCCATAGTGGTGGAGGTAAAGTTATGGTATGGGGATGTTTCTGCTATAATGGGGTTGGTAAACTTATTGTTACCTCAAAAGGTAACTTCAAGTACATACTTGGAATTGTTGAACGAGCACGCAATAGTTTCTGGATGTGAACTAATCGGCCAACATTTTATACTGCAGCAAGACAACGTTCCAATTCACAAAAGCAAAATGATTACGACGTTTCTAAAAGATTTGGACCAACAAACGCTTGATTGGCCACCACAAAGTCCGGATATAAACCCAATTGAGAAGATTTGGAATTATTTGAAACAAAAATTGGCGGTAGAAATTGGAAGGCAGTCAATTGAAACTTTTGCTGCAATAAAAAATGCCTGGGATCAAATCTCAACACAAATGGTAAAAAATCTCGTGAATTCCATTCCACAGCGTCTTCATGAAGTTATTGAAAACAATGGTGGGAATACTTGATATTGACTTAAATTGAAAATTTATTTTTATTCCTAGCTATTTAGTCAATTTTGAGATAAAATTATCATGCACAAATAATTTTGTGATTTAGTTTTGTTTTTGTTTCTAATGAAATAATGAATATTTTTAATTTTTTTTAATTAAATACAGAATATATGCCATTTCAAATAACAAATCCATCATTATTATTTTAAAGTTAATTTTTAGGTCAACAGTTTAAATGTTCTCGAGTGAATTGTTAAATTTTTGCGATACACAAATAATTTTGTTAAGGACTGTACGTATACATTTTCTCATAATGAGAGTATTTACTCCAATTTATTGTGATCTGAATTATGAAAGCTTTATATAAAGTAGGCCCCTTTATAGAATAAATAGGAGGGGCCTTTATAGAATCAAAGAGGAGGATCGTCTATTCGTCTCACAAAATTGGTAGTTAGTGAACGGTTGTGCTATATATATTTTGAATATATATTTCAATCAAATGAATTCAGCAAAGGAACCCCATTAAATTTGGAAATTAATCATTTAGTTTAACGGTTATAATGTAATCATCAAATGACAAAATAACTTTATATTATTATAACCGTCCTTATGGGTAATTACTTTTTATTATAGTTTGAACCATTAAAAAGAGTTAGTAATATTAATTTACAATCTACTTCGAAAAGCGTATAGAGTTGTTATCTGTATATTTTAAAAATCCTTAAGGCCTTAAATAATTATTTTAAATTAAAAGAAAACCTTATTAAGAGATTGATTTCAATTAAAATTTTATTAGATGTAATAATTATAACGAGCTATAAACGAAAAAAAAGTTGTATATTAATTAAAATACACTAGAGGCAATGTTGCGAATTTCTGGTGTGGTTGATATATAATATACAAACGTACGCGGTATCTCAGTATTTCGGTTATATCCCGAAAAATAATTTCCATTAAAATTTAAATTAAATATCTACTTGTTATACTTTACACTCGTTATATGTATATGAATAAAGACACTCCCTTTAATTAACTTCATTAACCGAAAATAATCGGATAATTAAAATAAAATATCTTAACGAGAGTTGAAATTTTAATTTTGGATAACGCCAAACCATTCTTCTATCGAGTTCTTTAAATACATATATATCCTACAACTGAGTAGTTGACATTTTCAATACAATGCTTTCTTCAGCTTTAAAACATGGTACTTCAATCTATGTACTATTCATGTACACAATAACTAAAAATGTTAGTTATTAGTATATTTATGGTACAACATTTACTAGTTAGAAAATATATACTATACATAGATGAATTGTTTCAATAATTTAATATCCTATAGTTAATTAATTGCTTAATGTATATTAAAATTTTACTAATTATCAACCACTACGCAGACTACTTCAAAACATTTAATTACATTTTCAGAATTCAATTAGTAATATAATATACAAAGTATATATATATATATATATATATATATATATATATATATATATATATATATATATATATATATATATATATATATATATATATATATATATATATATATATACATATAAATTTAGTCGACATAACATTTTAAATTTTTATTTATAATAAACTAGAAATTTAATTTAAAATGTAATGAAAAGCTTTTTTGTATAATATATATTATTATTAGTAGAATGGTCTGAAATAATCAATAAATTAATTGATATAATCGAATTAACACTATAATTTTTTTTTTGTATTTTATAGTCTATATTGGGAGATAATGAAGATGCAAAAAATAATAAAATTATGCTACCATTTGATGGTTTTAACTCAATGAGGGATAAAAATAAAATATAATATGTAAATGTTTTTGACATTTTGAAAATATGAAAATCGATCAGTATGGTCATTACAAAATGACAATAACAATTTTAATTATAGAGTATTGTTTTAATCCCCAGCTTTATTAGAAATTTAATAAGTTGTGAAATATTATCACAGAATGTAATGGATATCAATAAAATCTTGACCTTTTGCAAAAATCGAACTATATAACCAATAGTCTAATAAAACATTAAATACATTTGTATACGAAAACCTAAACAAAATAAAATATCACTGATCCAAAAAATTAATTTTTATATGTTAACTAACAAATTCTGCATTAAATAACTATTAAATATAATCGAAATAAAGCAAAACAAAATTTTCCCTACGCGAAAAATAAAATAAAGCTTTATCAGAGCTTTTGATTTTCCATGCAATAAAATAATAATATCATTTTTATATTATATTCTCTCTTGGTCTCTTGCGCTCTATTATTTCTATTATTATACTAGTCTATACATAATGGTTTTTTGATAATTTTCAAATGATTTTGCCCGATGAAACACAACAAAATAATAAAATAAAAAACTTAACACTATAAATGTATAAATAAATTATTTATTTTTATATTCTAACCACCGAAAGTTTTACCAGTCTGTTACGCTATTAAATTATCAAACATAAAACAAACATTTTCACAAAAAAAAAAAAATCGGAAAATTGGAAAAAACATTAAATTTGTTTTTTTATTATAAAATATATATATTTTTGTTGTTATTTTTAATTTTAAAATGAAACATTCAAACGGTTACATGTGTTTTTATATGTTGACAATATATAAAAAAAATTTTTTTTTTGCAAACATTTTCCATTTTCGTGTAATAAAATTAAAAAGGAAAATTTATATGATAATGGGCCGGTATTTGTGTATGTATATTTGCTTGTGTCCCACATGCCATTCGTATAATATAGTTAATATGTATTATGTACATATTTACAATATGTACGTAGGCAAAAACTATTTTCATTATATATAATTATTGTGGAAACTAATAACACTATTACCGGGATACTATTAATTTTAATTCATTTTCAGTTGCAGTTGCCATACACAGTAGTGTACATAGTACCCTTTTATATTTGCTCTATAAAATACTAAATAACAAATCAGATATTTAGAAGAGGATTATTAGTACGTTCACGAAGAAGGACATGTTGTTTTTGGTTTTATGTAAATAAATTAGAAATTTATTTTATAAATGGATTGTAAATTGCCTAAAACAGTTGTGATTTGATTAATAATCATTATCTCGTATCTTCTTTTAAATACTAAAACAATGTTGCCAAAGGAGAGCCAGACGGGAATCAAACACTTTATAAGATTCAGTTTTCAGTCGTACTATGGTTTTTGTACAAATGGAATTATTTAAATGTGAATTAATAATAAGCTTTTATTAATTGTAGACATTAAGTAAATTTGTTGTCTTAAAACAAGTGTTTTGTATACGATTCTCAAAATAACTTTCAACTCGTTAACAACTTGTTCTTCATAAAAACCAATTAAACAATAAACTGCGGTCACTTTATGATATAATGAGAATACTATTTGATACTACACATACCAATCAATAAAACGCTAAACGATTTCAAATACATACTGCTTAAAAACCAGCTAACTTTGTCCAATTTGTATCAGAGACGAGCTTTCATGTTGGAATGAATTGAGGAAAATCCTGCTGATGACCTTACATGTGTTAGGGTGGCGCAGTCATTTATTAGACGGAAACCATTATGTAGGGACAAAAGTGGTTGCGGAGTGATGGGTCGCTTATGGTTAACATATTTGACCAGTGTTTCAGGTCTTACTCAATAAAAAACCGAGGTTTGCTTTGGTCGATAGAGCCACCATTGTAAAGTTGTCCTAAAACTTTATCCCAAAATTATATTTCTGCCATTATAATGCCACAATAAAATAGAATAATCGACACATGCAAGTATATTGTATTGTGCTCGAGACACTTCCAACTCTTTCGCGGTTCGCATATTTACATCGTTACCTTATGCCATTACAGCCCAATCGAGGACGTAGGCTATACACATTGCATAGCTTCATGACAACCTATAGTACTGACATGGAAGATGGGTTGGCCCATGAATTCTACAACAGTTGACTAGAGTTTTTATCTTGTAGACCAGTTGCTATAAATTTTCTAGGTTCGTACGGTGAATTTCTACCCAAGTTTAGCATTGGCGTGCATTTCGAGGCATCTTAATATATTTATGCAAAAATACGGGTTCAGCAAGACATAATTATAAAACAACAACATCAATTAACCACCGAGCACGATTTTGATCTTTTGAATAAATTAAACGTTTTTTACCCTGAAGAAATAGAAGGACGCTTCTGTATGACTCGGACATTCGGTATAGTTCTTGACTGTGTATAAATACGTACTGAGGTATTGAATAAATATGTTTGGTTTCTTTACATCACGTCATATCTATATCCTTAGTTAGATATTGAGAATCCCATCTCATTTTCAAGATACCGCTAATTAGAAGGAGTCCCACTGAGTTCAGTAGTACGTAACATCTGTACTTAATGGTGCTTCTTTGTCCCATGCTGGTATGCAACCTTCCTCCTTCCAGCTGATTATCGAACTAAAAGCTTGATCTACACGTTGTTCCATTTTGACCTCTCCAGGCTAAATCCCTAGGTAATATTGTAGTTCATCTTTAATGTTTCCATCTTCCGCTCACTGATGAATAGCTTTGATCTAACTTAAATATATTAACTTTAAAGTAAACAATTGATAGTTATTAATAATTGGCTATTTTTGGCTTTATTCAAGTTGAAGTCCATTCATTGAGGTTTTTTCTGAAGCTGTAGCACTGAATAATTTATAGCCTGGTATCGTGCCTTTTTTTATAAAGATAGTTATGAAACTAATAATTTTCTTAATTATAACAAACCATAGTCATACTTATTAATTGTAATAAATCCCCTATTTGTAATTAACTTTTATTGACCCAGATTAAACCTTGACCTTAAAGCGCTTTAAACTGTACTCAAAACTATTAAAGTTGGATTAATTAATCTAAACTGAGAATTAGATCGAAAATATATAAAAAAACAGACTTGTATATTAGAACATACTCATTAAATCGAAATCACCTCCCCCGACTTCAAATGAAAATATACTGAAAGATAATAAACAATTTTTAACTCCTACACGTCATAAATCAAACTGAGTATACATACATAAATGAAACCACTATTAACCCCAACAAATAATAATAATAATAGTTTATTGTAATAATGAGGGTAAATCACATAAATATTTAAGGGTGAATAATAATCAAAATTATTAATAATAAATTAAGAGAAGTCTATAATTGTTTACTAAATAATTTATGGAAAAATAGAAAAAAAAACTTAAATAAGAACCATAAATATTCCAACTGATTATTTATTTTATGTATATACATACATTCATATATGGATGGGTCAGACTCTATATAAATTTTCTGCCGAATTTACTCCAAACCCCAGAATATAATTTGAATATTAAAATTCCAAATAATCATAAAAAAAATGTTATAATTTTTTATTGTTATTCGAGTATTGGTCAAACAACATAAATTATGTTTAATCACATTTTTTGTCGTTTTTGTAGTATATATATACATAAGTATATGTACGTACACATGTTTGTATTTTATATGTATGCTGTATTGTGTTCTTGTTGTTGATGACAAAATAATGACAGAAATATTTTTAAATTATGTTGTTGCTATTTGTTTGAGGTAAAAACAAATAAATTGATTCTACTCTATTGTTAATAACGCAATTAATTATTTATTTATTCAATTAATTTATAACTATATTATTATTGTTTATTATAAACAAATAAAATTTTTATTTGGGACAGTATATCTTTTCGTTTATTGGCAATGCATAGTGAAATTTGAATTTTAGATGGCAACACCATAAATTTAAACATAAGACATGTTACGTATCTTATCAGCGTCATTCGTCGTTTGTGAATTAGTGGCAGAGTTTTGTTTTAAAACAGAGTAAAAGTGCCTTGATTCTAGTGGATCATAACTTTGCTTGTAGCGTTACAATTACGAAGGAAACTGGAAGGGAGTAACTAACCTTCACTGTACGAGTATATCTACTATATAGGTATCTTCATAATCATTATCGTCATCATCATTTTCATAATCGTAAAGCACGATAAAAATATAGTTAAAGTTGACTAAAGAATTGAAGCGAAATATATGAAAATCTGTTTTATAATCTTCATGGAACGTACTTATAATGTTAAAAAGATTTTCATTCTTTGATTTTTGGTTTATGGAAAATCTTATGAATAATATTGAAATCATGAGTAGAAAGCTAATTTCGTTGATAATTTTTTCAATAAAATTGTACACAAAGAACAATTTTAAATGGGGTTTAAAAGCAAATTTATCGTTTATACAATCGATTTGCATGGTCGAACAGAATCTGTTTGCACGACAATTTTACTATTAAATGTGCCATTATAATAACACTAATTTATATGTAAGATTGGTAGTGGTTTCTTTAGCTTCATACAAATAGCTATAAATGATCAGTGATCGGCCAAATATCACAGTGGTTAAGGCCATGGCAGTTGAAGAGGGAAAGAACATGTTCGAATCCCGAAAGAGGCAAGATTACGATCAGAGTCCATGGGCCGATCCATCGTTCATGTCAGTACTATAGGCTGGTATGGAGCTCTGCAATTCGCAGATCGTTTCACGTAAATCACAATGGGTCAATTGAGTCTGGATGACGGAAGACACGATAAAAGCCAGTGAAAAGTATTAATAAATAGATACTGCAACCTACTTTCCACCTGCTTATAAAAAAATAAGTTCTAAGAAGAACAAGAATTAAAGAAAAAAGGAGTATCAAGGAAAGCACACCAAATTTAAAAGATATATGTACATAAATTAAAATGTTTATCCATTCGTTGTAAGTGGATGAGAGATATGTACACATATTTACCCGGACTCCCGTATAGGGTACATATACATATTTTTTTGAACTCGTAAATTGTAAACTTCATGTTTACGATTCTAATGTCGACTAAATTAAAATTAAAAAAAAATTATTATCCTTAAATGAATTTTGATGAACCAAAATAATTTTTTACTCCGTATAATATTTAGTATACAAAAGGCTAATAAGCGTTAGCGTGAAGCGTGAAAGATTTTTTTTTAATTTTTGTATGTTTGATGATCGTATCTATTTAATATGCAAATTTTTATTTTATTTTATGTTACAGTTTTTTTTATGTTTCTGTATACTTTATATACTTTTGTGTGGTTTTTATGTTAGTGACCATAAAATTTATTTTATTAATGAGATGGCATATTTTTATTATTGGTGTAATGAGAATTATTATGATGATGATGATGATGATAAAATATAAGGTATCCTACGCGTTGGTAATGTAATTTTAACAATTTAATTAATTTATTTGTGGCAACTGTAACATAATATTTTATTTGTCAGTTGTTGTTAGTATTCATTTATTTGTATATGTTGAGTAATTGTATTGTGTGATTGGACAAAATTGAACGAAAAATATGTAAAATTTTAACGAGGGACGCAACTTTCGCCTGATCTCCAATTATACATTTACATTTTTTCTTATGGAACTTTAATGTTACCTTCATTTGGGATGAAGTTTATAAAAGCATTTATATTAGCTTCTGTAATTTTATACTAAAAGCGTTTAAATTAAAGCTTTTAATAACCTGAAATTGGTCCAACTTAAATTGCTTTTTTCTTTGATGATTATTTAATGCGGAATCTTCAAAAAAAGGTGCAGGAAAGAAAAACAAGATTAAAGGAAGGTGTAAATAAAATTTACAATATCCTGTAGCTTACTCGAAAGAAGATACACATTATCTAAAATAATAAATGAGAATGAGTCGTTATACCAACAAAGTGATTTTGTTCACTGTCACTATGGATTGTCGCTAAAGCCTTGCATATTTAAAGTATACGTGAATTGTATTTAATTCCATATTGTGATTGATAAAATTGGTCCTTTTTTTCATTGAAGTTAAACTATATAACAAAGCTCAATTACTTAGCCTTAATAAAGATAATTAACAATAGAATTCCAAAAATTTGATCCATCAGATATATATTTCCTAGTTAACGAAAGTCAACTCATTTTGGTTGGTTTGAGATGAGGTTTTGGGATACTAAATAGTGAAATATTGACATAAATAAGATGAGACAATAAAAATATAATGGTAAGCGTCATGATATAATTTATACGTAGCAATTGTGCTATCTCCATTTAAAGAAAAGTGTTTGCTGTGAATTTGCTTGTGTGCGATATTAGGACTCATTTTGAATTGAAACTTCTCATTGAGAAGATTTCGTTTTAAATCCAATTGGAATTTTGTTTAACAACTATATTGTTATATATCGTTAAAACATACTGGCATAGTTTCAAATTTTGTCAGCATAGTGAAGAATATCTTTAGCGTTTAGTGTTATACATTTATGTTTTATTTAGACTAGAATTTTATCCGATATATTGACAGTTGAATTTATAAAAGACGTTGGTTTTGCATTGTTTGCCTATGTCATAACAAAAAAATTAACCAAAGAGTCATATATTGATTAAATATCGATTATAAAAGCTCAAACAATATGTTTTGAAGCTCAAGTCACGTAGCGATGTGGTTACGGTGCTATACCTATCGACACACTATCACATAAGACACGATTTTCTTTTCTACTCATATTATATAACTTCAACTCCAAACTAATATCATTTTCCATTTTCCGATGTCATTTTTATTTGATATATTGATTGAACATACAACAAAAAAATGTTTCATTCGTCTTCCGCATATTTTTAAGAGTTGGTTGACATTTTTATTATAATAATAATAATAGTTTTGTTGTTATCAATTTTTTATTCTTTTCATATCATATCATAATATATCATCTATTGTTTGACAATAATCTGAACAATAGTTCGTTGTATGTGTGTGTCTGTGTGTGAGTTATCAATAGAATGTTATATTGATATTCTTATTGATACGTTTGCTCCCTATTATTAGTGTATGTATTTCTATTATATACATTTCTAGTTTCCTGTTTTTCACAATATATATATATATATATATATATATATATATATATATATATATATATATATATATATACATATATATATATAAATATATATATATAAATATATATATATATATATATATATATATATATATATATATATATATATATATATATATATATATATATATATATATATATATATATATTGAAATTTGGCCAAATTTATGTTTTGTTGTGAAGAAAGTTGTACCGATTAGAGATGCAAAATTTTTGCATTCATATGGCCGCGACTGATCTCACAGTACTCCGTTCGATCTGGCCAATTTTCGAGCACTCTGTCGAGTGCATGGGGTCGTATCTCAGCGATGGTATCTCGAATGTTGACCTTCAAATATTTAATTGTCTATGGTTTGTCGGCAACACTTGTCCAATGGTGTAAGATCACAGTTTCTTGCCGGCCAATTGACATCACCATTTTGGCTAATTAAACGGTCATCAAACGTTTGATGCAATAAATCGATAGTGACATGAGATGTGTGGCAAGTTTCACCTGTTGAAACTAAGCATCGTTCACATCAATAATATACTAGGATCGGGCCAGAAAAAACGGTTATCATGGTTCGATAGGTGTCTCCATTGACCGTCAAAAACAAAATCACTTTAAAATTTAAATTATGGCTGCAAAACAGTATATACGAATAAGGATATGAAGCATCCGTTTACAACTATCATTGATTATATGTTAATCAAAGGAACATTTATTGAGGAACATTTTTAAATATTTATTACCTCTGGTCAAGATGACCAAAGTAATTTTATATTGTCCAGGATATTTAGAACCATATTCAAATATTTTTCCAACAGTATTGGATATGGTTATCCTTTATTAATTGAAACATCACGTCTTATTAGACCGATTAGCTCAAGTGACAAAGTAACCAATAAAATCACGTGGCGTAAAAAAAATTTCCGTCAAGTACAATTAGCAAAGAATTGTGTATAAAATCAATCAAGCATGGCATGAATTATTATTATTTCATGGGTTTTGGTATCGCAAAATTATTTAATCAAAAATGATTTGTGTCCGACAACCATAAAGTTTAGTTTAGTTGTCAATTTGTATTTGGTCAGTTTTAAATCTTACGTATGTAAAATATTCGTTTGTTAAAAACTAATATATTAGTACAAAATATGAACCAATATTAAATAAGAACTATCATTTATAATTATATTTTTTTGAGTTTTAGAAAAGATTAACCACAATAATGCGCATATAACACCAAATTTTTATTAATTCTATGTCAATACTCCAAATAATTGATTGGTCATTTATAAATATATTAATTTTCTTTCCGTATTTAAAGGTTCAACCAAAATACACACAACGCTGATGCATTCTCGACTGTTAAGTAACTTTTTGTTAAGACAACGTAATTTTTTATATCACACATACCAAATCACTGGAAAAGAAAGCAGTGGGTTCGGAAGCTCAAAAAAGTCTAGGCAAATGTGTGTTATAATATTACAGTCGATGAATATAATACCTGGATATTAGCAAAAATACTCCAAAAAAGAATCGGAAGTAAATATGAATAGGAATAATATACGGTAAAAAAAATTCTTCGAATCTTACAGATTTCTTAAGAAATCAAATTGTGTATCCTTCGTTTGCCCTAACCTAAAAAATATATATATTTGTATGCATATATATATATATATATATATATATATATATATATATATATATATATATATATATATATATATATATATAAATTGAGCTTTTATGATGATGATTTATTTATTTCTTGTTATTTTATATCCTAAAAATAAGATATTTTACTTAAAATCTTTAACATATTGTTGAAACTCAAAACGGGTATATATATATATATATATATATATATATATATATATATATATATATATATATATATATATATATATATACCCGTATATATATATATATATATATATATATATATATATATATATATATATATATATATATATATATATATATATATATATTTATAAATATATATATATATATATATATATATAAATATATATATGTATATTATAATCAATCATAATTCATGCTCCAAATTTTCATTAATTTTCCACACACATACAAAATAAATTTAAAATTTTTCTAATTTAAAGGATGAACTAAACTCGACAATTTCAATTTCATTCTGATGTATAAAATATTTAAATCCTAATTTTATATTTATTTATATATTTTCAAAATTATTATTATAAAATTTAATGAGATGCAAAATTTCTTATTAACTTTATATTTTTTGTTTTTATTTGCTCTTCTACGAATATATACGTTTTTCTTTTATTTTCCCAATGACGACAACAATAACAACAATGAAAAACTTAAGTTATTTAAATATTTATGTGCAAAAAGTCATTAAATTCAACCTGTTGCCATTCAGCAGGTATGTAGAATAAAAGAAATATTGTATGTATTTGTTATATCCAGAATATGATTGTATATATAGCATATGTTTGTATGTAACGACAAAAGGACCAAAAGGACATTGAACATTTTTTGCGTTGTTTTTTGTTTTGTTTGTTTCTAATTAAATTTTCAAGTCCTGAAATTTGTTATGTTTTTATATATTATTTCTTCATATTGGTTTAATGTCTTAAGATTGTATTTAGTTGTTGTTCTATATCCATCGTCCTTTTTCCATGATACACGAGATAAGATGATTTTGTTTTCTTTATCATTTTTGTTTACTTAGGATTGTCTTTATCAATGTTATTATAGCTTTTTATTTTGCTACGTATTTATTTCGTATATATTATTTGTTGCTGTCTTAAATCGCAAATGGGTATTCGAGCGTACCTGCTTGTATGTACATGTACGAGTGTATAAAAATACCTGAAGCCAATTATTACTAAACAATGTATTTTGTATATTATGTACATACAACTTAATATTCAATGGATTATTTTGTTGTCCTTTAAAAGCTACATAATTATTTTAAAACATTGCTTTTCAATCAACAAAGAGGTCAAATGTAATGTATGAATCAATATTGCCTATAGGCTATAAATAATAAATCGGCTTAGTAATATTTCCAATCCGTCTAATATTTTGAGCTAATATTATATTTTTACCTAATACGGACCATCGATGGTTAGTTATATTATTTACAAATCCAAATTCAAATATCCATTTCAAATTAAATTGTTAATTATTTGTAGCTATCCCATTTCGCTATAAAAATGGGGACAACATTTTTTAGTAATTTACATCGAATAATAACGAATTTGATTAATCGGAGTAATCACATGATAATTCCTAGTTTCGTATAACACCTGCCAGATTTTTCACCTCAGTAGAGCTATTGATCATCTGGTCGCGATTAGTCCAGTGATTTGGTTCTTTTCAGTCTGCTTGTTCGAATGGTATAGTTAGCATATACCGTATGTCCTATATTTTCATGCTGATGCAACGTTTTATAGATATTTTGTTGCATCTGTATAATTTCCTTCACAAGTTCGATCTGTAGGTTTGATGGAGGTGGTTGTTTCGAATGTACTACGCTGCATAAACAATCCGGTGCAAGATTTTATTTGAACTGTTTGAATGATTTTGATATTTGTCTTCTTGACTCAACCCCAGAGTTGGCTACCATATGTCTTACCGGGTCTTAGAATATGTTTGTATTACAGCAGTTGGTTGTGGATCGCTAGTTCAGATTGTCTCCCTGATAGCCAATACTTTTTTTATATTTATGTTTTGTTTGTCTCTTTTTTTTATGTGTTCCTTGCATCTAAGTTAAGCATCTAACTTCATGCCAGATATATAGCAGTGTTGCTATCAAGATAATAATTTAAGTTAACTGTCAATTCATTTAATTTAATTTGCCATTTCTTTGTCCAATCATATATCAGGTGAGTAGTCTTCTGTAATTTACTAGTGGGGTCATTGATGTTCTTTGCTGTTGCTTGTATTGCCATGTCATCCGAAAAAGTTGCCATTGTTGCTTTTGTAATTGGTTTATCTCTATAGTATATAAGAGATAAAGGATTGGTCCAAGAACGCTCCCTTGTGGCACTCCTGATGTTATTATTTTTAAATGCGAGTATTAATTCTCATATCTTACTCGGAAGTGCCCTCTGATATGTTTGATTTTCATAAATCCAAAATGATGTGAGGAGATAGGATTCCTTTCTTCGATAATTATGAGGAGATAGGATTCCTTTCTTCGATATTTTGTTCGGCTTAGCTATCACAATTACTTCTGCACATTCCTTTTTCTTGGTGAAATGCATATCTTAGGTAAAATGCTGTATTGATTATATGCATTATAGTTTCCTTTTCGCTTTCTCCAGTAACTCTTTTATTATCTGGCCCTTTATAAGATTATATCTTGGAGCCTTATATGCGCATTCAAATTATTCTTGATATCCCATTTAAATTCTTTCAATGTTACAGGTGTAATTTTTATTTCATCCTGTTTATTTATGGAAGTAATATGTTTCTCTTACGTTTGTTTGGGGTAAGGCTGGAATGTTTCTTCGAGGTGATTTGCAAACAATTCTGGTTTTTGTTAAGTATTTCGAGCCCAATTTTCTTTATTTTTAATTGAAGGAGCCTGAAGTTTGAGTTTTTTAAGGTTCTTAGTTGCTTTCCATAATGAATAATCAGTACATTTTTGCCCAGTGCTAAAAGTGTTTAAACTGACTGAATTTTTATGTTTTTTAATAGGTCTGCCGAGCTTTTATTTTATTTTTAAGAAGTTCTCTCACTTCTTCTGGATAGTTAGCTTAACGCTTCATTTCCTGACTATAATTTGGAGTGCTTTCTCACACAGCACTATAGATATTATGGATAAGTATCATAATATGCTGAGTATCATAATAACTGGTAAATGTTCTGATAATAAACTTTCACTGTTATGGGACAAATAGTCAAACTTTTTTATAGGAAATGTCTTATTTGGTCTGTCTGCTAATTACGTTTCTAATGAACTATTTCTTATTCATATGGTTATACCTGTTTTTTGTTATCTTTTTGAAAATATATGTAAGAAAATCCTGTCAACCTTATGATTTTATGACAAATAACAATATAGAGATGAACCAAGGCATGATCGATAGCTGTAACGGTCATAGATTTTTTTGGTTTTTCGTTTTTGCAGGTTTGATTATAGATCTTTAGTACATAAACTCTTGAAATCAGTTTATTCTGCTAACATATTATGCTGGAAAGAGACATTTTGTTAAATTTTTTTGATATTTTCACAGATGTTCTTGATATATTTATGGCACCCGTCCACGAATAGTGTCAATCACAAATTTACATACAAAATTAACGAGCAAAAATTTTCTAAATTATACAAAGAAGTCTATTCGTGGAAGTGGCTAATTCAACGTACGTATAATGCGGGCGGTATCTATTTTCAGTTCAGGTCGTTTGGAAATTTTAATTATTTATTTTTCTTTCGGGCATTTCTTGTTTAATTAAAAATGTTAACTGTCATTATTATTTTTTAAATAATAAAATACTGTTTCAGAATACTGTTTCTTCGACATTTAATCAAATAATTTAAATAAATATGAATACTCGTAGTAACATAAAATAATTAATTTTATTAGAATACAAATACACAATTAATGATTAATTATACCCAATCCTCAAACAAAATAAAAACATATAATATATCTTAAAGTGAATTAAAAATAATAAGATAATATGTTATTTATTATGTTATGATTTATAACTAAGCCTTTTTAATAGTTTATAATTGTTATTATTCTATAGTTACTAATCTTCTTACACCTTTGCCGATTTTGATAGTTCAAAAGGATGATTATTGCAATAGTATTGACTGGTATAGAAACCTACTCATTCCAGGTTTCTGTTTCAACACAATACAACGATTTCCAAGAATCTGTTTTTCGAATGTATAATATACTGCGTCAAGTGATATAACATACTATTCACATTCCACAATAGAAACGTTTAGATTAATCTAAAGGATTCAAACTAATAATAAGATCATCTCCACAATCTTTTGTACTTCAAAACAAAAATTATTATTTATATATATTACAAATAATTTTTTTAAACAGATATCTTGTTAAATATTAATCGTAAAAATATACTTAGAAATATCATAAAATGTATATGAGCGTATAATCTGAGATTACCCCAAAATTTTAATCTTCTATATACGTATTGTACATATATTCAAAAGGAAACAGTATGATAGAAGACGCTTTTTCTTTTCTTTTAAGCTTGTATCACCGTACAGAAAACCACCCATCATCTTCAAGTACACACACATATTCTTGTGTATGTATGTGTATTTATCCAAATATGACAACAAGAAAATATATACGAATCATTCATAAATATTACCATAAGAAATCAATCAAACACATACAAGTAAAACAAAAAGTGAACATAAATCCACATTTTGCCATCAATTTAAAAAATAAAAATAAAAAAAAATTAAAAACCCGAAAAATTTTATAATAAAAGTTTAATTTTATCTGCACATCAATCATTAATTCTAATCAAGTTACTTATTCATTTAATCAAGAGAGCTCTAATGCAAAATATATACGCTTACTTCGTTCTCCGCATCCGTGTATCGTAGGAAACAAGAGCGAGAGTATATACTGCATATGTATACACTAGATAGAACGCAAGTAGATTCATGGGAACTGAAAATAAAAGGAAACGAAAAGTTTTTCCCACTGTTAATTTATTTTATTTAACATCTTCCCGGTTCTATCGTTGTCGTCATCGTCGTCGTCGTGTACACTTAAATGATTTTTTTTTATTTTGGAAAATGACAAAAAATAAAAAATTCATTTCCGCTTTTCATTTATTTTTATTTTAAATTATGTATTAAGAATCAAATTATGCTGCTTAAGATAAATATGCTGTGTCGTTGACAAGTATATGTATACATACATATATGTATACAACTTTTGGGTGTTTTTGACGTTTATAAATATATTTGTATGCACGAGAAGTATCTATGTATAGTAGAAATCACTTGGAATATTAAGATGTCAGAAGAATAATGATGAATATTATAATGTTAACTCAAGATGGAAATCTTTTAATATATAATGGGGAATCACTTTAAAAGTGACTTATTATAGTTTCAACCTGTAAAACGAGATTGAACTTTTTGTTAAAATGTTGAAATAACTATAAAGGACGCTTTACGTTTTCATTTACTATATATAAAAAGATGAACTCAACAGTAAAAGGATAAAGGTATTACAGTAACTGGATAAAATAATTTACAATCTTTACAAAGTCAAACAGGTATTTGTTTCCATAGATATGAAAAATTTGATGTATAGACCAAACAGTTTTGAAAAATCCCAAATGGGAAAGCTTCAATTTGGAATGGGCCAATGTCTCGAAACTAAACATTTTCCTAATATATTTTGTGATGGTATAAAGCGATAAATGTTATGTTTGCAAATTAGGTATAGGTAATTCTTAAAAACCAACTGATTTTTGATATTATTGTGCACTTGGAAGGTATTTATATTTAAATAGCTCCATCTGACTTGATTTAACAATTATAATAACAGTTGGACAATACAAGTGATCTTCAATCGCTTGAAACGAGGCCATTATAGGATTTAATCTAATTACCAATTTTATTTCAACATTTAGTGAAAGCTATTCACTAGCTTAGTATAATACGGTTTTAATAACAATAATGTATCCCGAAAATGATGAAAATAATTTGAATACTGAGGCCAATGAGTGTTAAAGATCATCTGTAGAGGAAGTTAATTCGCTACCAATTAAATGACGGCAGTTGTTTTAAGGTGTGCCTCTTGAAGTGCAAGATACATGGTTTGAATCCCGATGAGAATGAAAAAGAGATTTTCCATAATTTGATTACAATCGGTTGAGTGAAGAACACCTCAGACCGCAGAAAGAGCTGGCATAGAGTAATGTAATTTGTAGATAGTCTACGAAAATTGTACCTATATTAAGCCGTACCTACATATGTTAAAATGGAAATGTAAAAGAGTTAAGAGTGGTACCATCCCAAAACAGATTAAAATAAATTTGTAAATTTCCATATAACTGTGAAAAATTTGAGAAAGAAAGAAATTATGAATTATCAATCCAACCTTTTAAAAACTTTTACTACAGAACACATAAGGTTATACTGATATATATATGAATAAGACGAAGGAGTATTTAGATTATGACATCATAGAAAAGAATTTCTAACTTTTATGACCGAATTTTCTTATCAGTTCAAGATGCTTTACTATAATTTCCAAAAGTAGTGAACTGTAAGGTAAATTTTGAGTTCAATAAGCTTGTGATCAAATTAATGTATTTATTTTTATTTTTATGTAAATTTATTGGTTTTAACCGACGGATAATTTAATAAGAACTAACATATTTAATTTTCGTATATTTCCAATGATAATATTCATAACCGAGGTATGAATATGATCCATACCTGAACTATATTCAATTATTTTTAATTGCATTATTATTATTTAATTAATAATCTGTCATACAATTACTCGTTTCGTTTATTACTGGATTAAAACAATTTCATTCGAATTAATCAACTTCTTATTTCTAAATATAAATTTCTTGCGAATTGTAACCCATTTAATTTGTGTATTGAATATTCTTCTTCATTTAATAGTTACCAACAAAACATATAAAATCATAAAAGAAGGAAAATGTCTAACATAAAATGAAAAATAAATCCATTACACACATTTTTCTTCATTTTTTGTATTTTAACTTCGAATGTAAACATAACAGATTTGTCGTTTTCCATTTAAATTTGTTTTTCCATTTTTCCTCTCTATATATATATATGTATGTATATAAATTCCATTTATTTGTTTGTATAATATGGATCATATTATTCATCTTCAACTAAGAAAACACACATACACACACACAAAGTGAAAACTACAGAGTGAAAATGGTAAAATGAAATATTATTTCCATTTAAATATTTTTTTTTTCATTTTATTTACCTGTTCACCATTCATTTCACCGCTTAACCTAATTTACCGCCACCATACCATGAAGGGTGTTAAGGAAAAAAAGATGACTCATTTTATTTCCTCCCGTTGTACTGTATATAAGACTAACCATAAGCAATGTACCAAAAAAAGGTTAAAAAATGTTTTCGGAAAAATCAAATAAATTTAATTTTCATGCAATCTCCAAATCAACATCTTAAAGTAACCGAAAAAATGAAATTTGTCAGACATGAATAATATAAATAAAGGATTGCGAACAAGAATAAAGAATTAGTGTGCAAGACGGTTGGTTTATACATATACATATACGAGTACATATATGTATAAAGGTTTAAGAAATACTCGTATATAATTCTTACCTTTAATTTAATTTTCGTCATATAAATAAAATACATACCGTTACACATACATATATACATATTATAATACAGATGATAAATTATTTATATATTTTCCTATTTTCATGATGATGAAAATTGTCGTCGTCGTCGTCTTTAATACGACACGGGGAATGAAATATATTTTGTTACTTTAAGCTGATTTTTCATTCTGCTTCGTAGTTATAGACGATATACATATATATACACACACACACACACATATATATATATATATATATATATATATATATATATATATATATATATATATATATATATATATATATATATATATATATATATATATATATATATATATATATATTGTATAAATAAATATATTCCATCATAAAAAAGTTTCATTCATTACTTGTATGGGGAGAGGTTGTTGCTCCAGTTGAAGGTGTATAACAGCTTCAAGCAATTTATTTTTGTTTTTATGTTTTAGATAATTTATCTATTTTTCTATTTTCCACATAATTTGGAAACATTTCTGAAAGAGAGGTATGAAATTTTTTAGAAGTGCTAGACAAAATAAAATATTTCATTACAGTAGATAAATCAGACGTGTTCAACCTAAAGCTGTTTGATATTTACATGTATGTTCAATCTAAATTTAATAATATTTAGCACTAATTGTTAAACGTAATTGTTCTTGTAAATAAATACTTTCTGTAGCTAGAATTTAATCAAAGAGTTTATTTAGACCAGATTTATGAGATTAAAACAATTTTAACTGTAATTGGTTACTGGAACCTTTAGCATAATTTTTACTGAGGAAAACACTACAAGGCTGACTACCTATACGTACAGTATTTGTACCCACAAGTATATAAGATAAACTCTTTTTGGAAATATAGGTCTGTTGGAGTAGGATTCGTGTTTAAAATCACATAGAGCGTTGATTAGCACTTAATTATGAGCCTTTTGTTATATATTACCTTTTATTATAAAAATTAGATTTACATATATCAAATTTCATACCATGTCTTGTTTCGTTAGACTACAGTGTATAGACGCTAGGTTATAATCTAATTGGTAAGAAAATCCAGCAATGGATTGACAATGTGATACCATCTATTGTCATATCCATCACTACTTTATTTGTGACACTCTATATTTCATAGGATGTTAGAATTTTTAAAAAAAATAAAATTAACCATCTTTCAAATGCTTCTTTAAACGTTTCTATATTTGCAATCTTTTTTGGAGAGTTTAAGATACTCCTAACTTTTACCGCTATTACGTAGTCAAATCGAAGATGAACGCTGAAAAGCCGTATTACATAGACCTGCAAATTACAAAGTTCCAAGCCAGTTTAAAGTAGTGAAATAGAAGTAGGGTTGGCCTATCAACTCTACACTCAAACAGGCGGGTAATTGATATGTTCATTCACACCCCCGATCGTAATTAGATCGGCTTAATTAGAAATGCCTAGGAATAAAATGGTTTGAAATAATCAGATTTCAGCAGCATAAATAGAATCATTACGAAAGAGAATCTATAATAGACAACCAATCCTGAAATTTTCGATTTCATAATTGTACATCAAGCCTAAAATTAGACGGGGCTTTCTATTTCAAGAGCTCGGAATACAGATATGCTACTATAGACCAGGATTAAGTATATCTTCTTCAGCAAGGTATGTATGCATACATATCTACATTTTTTTTGTATAAAATAACAAAACCTCATCTCACTTTAACTTTTTCACCATGTCTATGTCGTGTAGAACAAAAACAAAATAATTATTTTTTAAAACTTTTGACACTGTGACACAAGTTTTTCCTGCTATTAACAAAACGAACTGTTTATAACATAGTTTCACGCTTTTACTGTTACGTCACAAGGAAAAAAAACATTATAAAATATAAACATTTTTATGTCATAATTATTATGTAACACATAAATAAAATATTTGATTTATATTAAAACACGTTTTGTGTTTAAACGAATAATTAACACTTTGAATGAATTATTAAGAAAATTAAGATTGATGTCAGTTACCGATAAAAAAAAATAATTTTTTAGTCTATATAGGAAAGAACTTTCTCGTTCATAAAATTTGTATAATAACTAGAAAAATGGGGTGCTATTTTGCTATTATATCGAAGGGTTAAATTTTCTAATGTCTGTATAACTAGCATAAATCTGCTGAAGAAATATCAATTAATTAGATCGTTGATTATGAGTGAAAGTTTGCTTTAGGCCTAAATAAATTTCACGCACTAGGTGTGACGGGTTTCATCATATCGAAAACATTGTTTTAGATCCAAATGTAATTTTGTCAAAATATATACATAAACGGTTAAAGTTATCACTTAAAGAATTCCCTGAAGATTTAAATTTTTGGCAAATATATCTCAAGGTTTAATGTTATCAAAATAAAAGACTTTTTTATGATGATTACAAATTTTAGTAGGTTTTGTTTAGTCTTTAAATGTACCATTTATACAAAAGAAATACAAGTCGAAAATTATCCTAAAAACGTAAAAATGTGAAAAGGATATGTTGATGGACATCATCATCACCATAATTTTAAATGTAATAAAAAATTATTTTAAATAAAATTACCATTTCGTCTGAAGAGGCAAAATAAAAAAAAAATTCGAAAAGGAAAATTCGGAAAAATATGTCAAGCTTTTCATTATAACTTTTTAATTTGTGCAGAGAGCTAACAAGAGGCTTAACATTTTAATAAAAAAAAAAACTAAAAGTTCTTTAATTTTTTTTTAATAGTTTTTAACTAATTTTGGCACCAGAAATTACTTTCAAACTATAAATTGAAAATTTATATTAAATTTAATTGGAATGTTTTATGTTGTTTTAGTGTGTATGTGTGTATGTATGTCCTAGATAAAATAAAAATTTCAATGGTTGTTATTTTTAATAGTTCTGTTATCTATACATTTATGCTATATAAAATCATTTAATATACAGTATAGTTGACAGCTATAATTTGATTACCAAGGATGTATTAACTAGTGTGTCATTTCTTACGTTATGCATAATTGGGATTATTCTTTGAGTACCGCCGACTTCTTTCCTTGAACCAATTTGTTATGTGAATTGTTGCATATTTGCCTTTTATGTATTTATAACTACAACGAAAATCTTGCAACTCCATGTCTTCCTTCCAAAAATATTAAACGACATTTGAGTAAACTAGAGCACACATTTGAGTAAACTATGTATAGTGATAAACTGATTTTTTTCTATTAGTTAGAATCTAGAACTATATCAAGAGGACGGTTAAATTACGCAGGAAGCTTCTTTATCTACTTTTAATGTCTTGAAAAATTAATTTCACAATGAAAATAACTGTGCTTTTCCTATAGATTGATTACAACCCAATTAGGGGATAAGAGAGTTTCTCATTCTACCGCGTTCTCAAAATGAGTACCATAATACTTAAAAAAAATTAGTTCGAAAAGTGTGAGTGCCAAATTAGGGTCGGATTAGATAGACTAGAATACATTAGAATTACTTTAATCTCATTGTGTTATCTACAATCATTGGTCTCAACGGCATATAATACAATTCAATGTGATCTTGTTATGATTTGATTTGATTTCATAATTTTTGCTTATCTTTTAAATCTGTTTAGTGTTGAAAGCTCTCGCAGACTGGTAAAAGATTCATTTTAACAGGAATTTCATATTCTTAAGATCGACACGAACCTTAATTTAATTATAAATTCCTAAAAGCATTCCAAATCAACGGAGGTAAACACGATTATTTAACTAAAATTTAAATATAATTCCCGAAAATTATGTAAATACGCATAAAAAAAGGAAGTGAATGAGATGAACGAAAAACAAGTGTAAAACTTTGTTATATACAAAATCTAATTATTTCCGCAGTCAAAAGTGAGAAATTATATACGTATACATAAACTAAGAAGGAGGAACAAAAAAGTTATTTCCTTATGATTCAACTTTTAATGAATCATATTTCGATTAGATCATGTCTTATCGTAGCACTACAACACCCAAAACTCTCAAGTACAGATAGTGCTTACGTGATATGAAAGGTAAAGTTTACAATCTAACGAAATATTGATAAAATTAACTGGGTTATCTAAACTAAATATATATGTGAACACAAAATATAATAGTTGAGAATTGCACAAAATAGTCCAAGCACACAATAGAGTAACAGTTCTTCTTATATATCCGATTATTTCATACTGTTTAAAGTAATCGAAACTGTATTGTTGACGATTACCGTACACATATAGAAATCGCACAACCATAATAATGCAATGAATTCATTTCCGTCTTCGTCTTTCGGTTTGTGATCTGGCTATTTTCTTTTTACATGAGTTGAGTTTATCTTCAGTTTTCTTTTTTATTAAATGTAAAATATAATATTTTTTGTTACATACTCGTATATTCGTTTTCGAGATGAAGAGGAAATCTATTATTTGATTACTTGTATAAAGCAACCTTCTGTGCTTTCTTAACATAAAAGAAGACAAACAAAACGAGTTATTTTAAGAAAGTGGAATCAGGTGCAGTTTAAATTTTATGAATCACTTTATTTTAAACAGTAAATAAAACCGCGCTTTAAACCCTATTAGTTCGCATCAACAACTTACAGTTGTATTGTTTACTTTTCTGATGAAATCATTTTGGTATTATGAATTGGTAAAATATTTCTAAAATCGAAAAGAACGAAATGTGACTTATAGTGGGGACAGACCAAAAATATTCCCTCCCCTGTATTCATTCAACAATTGTAGTGATAGAAACCAATTCGAAAAATATTCATTCAACTAAAGTAATTGAATAAATCCAAGAGGGTAAAAGAAAATACGAGCAATATAGTCCACGACACATTGCAGAAGTACAAAATTAATGAAACAGATGAGTGGAGAAGATATATTTTTTAAATCATATCGGCGGCTTGATATTGTAATATCCCAATTACAGTATATTATTCCACCTGCGAATTGCATAGCTTCATACCAATCTGTAGTAGCCGAAAGATAGTTAGATCTCTTTAATTCTGCACGGCTTTTGTTTCGTTGATGAAAATGATTGTCACAATAAGTTAATAGAGATCTCTACAAAGACATGTTGTAACGCTCCTTCTTTGATCAATTGCATGAGCTAGACATTATAACATGTGGTTTCGTGACTGTGGTATATAAATTCGATTAACGTGTAATATCTGGAAATGGTCCTGTCAATTGGCCGCCTAGATCATTCGATTTAACACCACAATACTTTTTTATCAGGCTACGTTAAATAATAAGGCTATGCCAACAAACCGGCATCATTAGATCAGCTCAAAGCCAACATTGAATGAGAGATACTGCCGTTTCTGATGAAATGTGTGGATAAGAAATCGAAAAATAAAGTTCAACAAATCGACATATGCAAAAGTGCCCGTGAACGTATCGAATTCGATATATAAACTTTTTGTCAAGTGGTCAAGCCCTTGTTGGAAAAACCTTTCGATTTTGTATAGCCAAAATGAATCAAAGAATGGAGATAATGATAAACATGAGGAAATATCGTCTAAATAGTTGAAGAAGAGGAATTTTTATATCATCAAAGGGAATATACCAGAAAAGACAGCCCACTCTTAAATTTCGACCGTAAATGAAATAAAAATTGTCATCAATTAAGTGAGCAATGTTAAAAAATACTACCGTAAACATAAATAATCAAGCAACCCTCTCCGCAAAACATTTCGAATAAAATAAGTTTAAAAATTTCATAACTTCAAACTACATAATCCAATCAATTTTCTAAGCTTAAAAAATAAACCTACTAAATTATGCTCTTTATTAAGAGATGATTCCCATGAGTGCATTTTAGAAAATTTTTATACCAGAAAATGAAAAAATTTAAAATTCATAAATAAAATATTTATTCAAACTTTTATGTTTTTGAATATTGTTATTATGTATGAGTATGTGTATAGTATAGTTCTTTAATCATAATGTGTTAAGCTTAAATTCCTTCTTATATCAATGCCAGAAATACATGTTTAATAGTTAATGGCCGACCACATGAGTATCTTGACCATAAAATCGAAGACCTCAATTTTCTACTATATACAAAAACTGTTGTGCTAATTAAAGTATAGTGTTGCCCTCGTGTATTTATCGAATATATTTCGTGGCAGCTATTCATACCTCATGACGGTAATATAATCGGCTTAGTATATGTATCGAAATGGAATATAATTTAGACGAAGCGGAACCCCATTGACAATTTTCATAATATGGAGTCTAAACCACATTTGACGTTTTATTGAATTCAAACGAAATGTATTCGATATTTACAGTTCACAAGCAAAGTAAATTTAATCAATTTAAACAAGCAGAAAAAACAGCATCTTCTCTCTGCACATAATGTTCATATACATAGGTGTATACTGTATATAGATTAGATTATATTCTTAATAGGTCCTTTAGAGAATATCCTTTTTCATGTATGTTTATTTTTTATTGATTTTATTTTACATTTGAAATGATCTGGTCATGTGATATTTTTTTTCTAGTATCCATCTATTTTCTTCAAAAAGAGGAGTTGAATACATAAACATATGTATGAGTGAAATATATAAGAGACATACAATTCCCAAATGTAAAAAAAAGGATAATACACGAAATTTAATAAAGTTCGGTAATAAAATTACTTAGAATGCACTTGTTTAATGTTCCCAACATTGAGTTATTATTCGATCGATATGATTGAAGCAGCTAAAACAACAAATCTACTGGGTGTGGTGATGATTACCTACATATATGTATGTAGTTATATATATAAGTTTTATATTTTATAGGCACAAATATCCTTGTATTAAACCAAATCTGTTCCATTTTGATAGATTGTATTCGTCGAGAGGAATAAACAAAATCTGCCAAGTAGAAAATTTAAGGAAAATAAAAAAGAAATATGTGTTCACTATGTATAATATATATAGTACAGTCTTGTTGAAAATATAAATCCATTAAAATTTAATATATTTTATAAGCACACCAACAACAATAACAAAATAAATTATATCCATAATTTAACCTACAACTAACCTGAATGTCTAAAGTGTCACCTGTATTTTTTATGTTGCTTAAGTAAATTTCCTTAAATATAAGGAAAAGTATGAAAACGATTTTCTCTTATTTCATCCGTGAATATATAATAATTTATTTTCAAAATAAAATTACAGTAAACGATAAACGTTCATCATACTTTGAATTTTTTCGAAAAAGCTTATTTGTTGCAACAGCGTTTTGCGAGTTTGTACGCCTAAGTGTACCGTTAATTAAATCAGCGTAATAATTTAGCCTTTTCTGACCCACTTTCCACTTAAATACACAACATGATACATATGTCACGTAAAATAATATACAACAAATAAATTCCTTAAGTAATCCCTTACCACGGATGTACGTCACGAAGTTTATATTAATTTTCGGCAAAAAAATTTTATAAAGAAATAAAGCACACAAAATTATAACAAACAGTGGTTTAGCGGTTTTGTGACCTTTTTTGCGCTTCCTATACACAAAAATATATAAGATAACCAAGAATATATCCTTTTTGTGTGTTAAAATAATGAAAAAGCATAAACGTAATTTGTAATTTGTTGGCCCGCTCGCTACAAAAAACAAACAAACCTTAAAACGTATAAAAATCCCGAACATATACACAATCAACACCATATATGTAGGTATACGCAAATGAATATACACATCAGAAATGATGGTACCTGGGAAATTTCGGTGGTGGATTAAATATTATGCGGCCATGAATTAAGATCGCACGTGTATTGACGTCACCGATATCATTACGACGATGAATATTATTCAAATTGATTATATAAATTAAATGTGTAACATCTACGTTCTGTTAATAATATTCAAAGCGAAGCTTAACTGTTCACCATTTGTTACAGATTAAGATAGAATTTATAAGTGAACGTATTAAGAACACAAGACGAAACCAAACGTATTATATCATCTGTAAAGATATTTTTTTTTCAACAACTTTAATTTGCAAATTTTTACTTTGATCATTAATCTTTTGTGACAACAGCAATAACAACATTACAAAATACATAGATTCAAATCATAAAACAAAACTGGTAGAATACATAAAACAAAGCAAAACAAAAATTATGAAAATGAAACATAAACTATAAAATATTAAAGCGCAAAGTTGAAAGTTTAACAATTTTTAATTTGCCCAAAGTGTTAAATAATGTTTATTTGTAAAGTTTTCTATATGTTCAGATTAAAGTACCACCTAGTTCAGGTTGAAGTTCTGCTTCATTTTATTTGGGTCTTTTAAAGCATAATGAGGGACATACATAATATTCTAGAAACTATACGGTTTAATTTATTTCTAAAATAATGAAATCGCGTTATGTCGGAGTCGAAAATATGCCTAGAAACATTTCGGTATTGAAAGCTCGGTATCTCATAAAAATAATGGTAAACTAATTAATTTTACATAAATAATATGTCTTAAAGCTTTAATTAGTCACATGTCACCAAAATAATGTAAATGTATTTCCTATTCACTAATAAACGAAAGCCGAAAAAATATCTTAAAACTATAAATCCTATAACACGAAAGCTCCTCTAAAGAAGAAACGAAAATATTGCTAATTTTCCTCTTCACATATTATACGAACGCAAAAAAAAAATACCCCACAGTGTAATTTCCAAAATTTTTGTTTCCATTTTCATTTCGTATTTTGTTTTTTTTTTGGTTTTTATTTCGTTACAATTTTTGTTAAGCGTTGACATTTATAATAAGTAAAACATGATATAAAAAGGAAAAGGACATAATTGAATTTTCTTAAATAACAAAACAATATATATACAATAACAAAATGTAAAGCTTTCATCGTTGTCATTTACCACCCCCGCATATTTTTATTTTATAAAAGTCGAGATACGAGACACCTTCAACATCTTGTAACGATGTAAATCATGTTGATGGGAAATTGTAAAATAATACTATACATTATATACGTGTACATAGAAGGATGTAAAATGAATTTATTTGTGTTATGGTATGAGTGCAGGATTAGAAAAGGTGTGTTTGATAATCTATATGTGCATATCAAAAAAAGGGAAGTTGTCGAATGCCTTCGTATAAAAAAAAACAAACGGGTGATAACGTAAAGTATTTTTTACAAAAATTTTATCTTTTTATATATCCTTTAAGGATAAAACAGCGAAAAATTTTACTCTCGTTTATTTTGTCATTCATTAAATATTATATACTGCGCTTTTATAAAAAAATTATGTACTTATGCCACCCTTTCTTTATCGTATGGTTAAGCTTAATACATGCGAGCTTTCATACTATATGGAAATATCTGTAGATTTTTTTTTTTTGAATTCTTAACAACGTTTATATATTAAAGTGCCAATATTTTGTTTTGCGTGTGTTTTAAAATAAGATGAAAATTAAATTCGTAAATGTAAAATTCCATAAAAATTTAATTTTTTTGTCGTGTTTTCGTTCGTATAAAAGAAAATGACAAAAAATTGTCGCATATTTTTATTTAATTTTTATTCAGATTGGTTCTAGTGATGCGTAGCTTGATTGGCTCATGCATTATAAGAAGAAGAAAAACGAAAAATTTGATTTCGAAAGCATTAAACAAAGTTATGGCAGCAACAAAATTATGATTATATACTTGAAATTGTTGTTGTTGATATTTTCGGGTCTCCCCATTTATTGCTTAAGGTATTCAATCTTATGACCTACATCACAGTGAAAAACAGTCTAAATGCAACATTTGAAAATTAAGGCACACTTCGGTTTTATAACTTAAATTCTTCCTCCAATTCATGCGTTCTCCTTTGCAAATACTTGGATACCCTTATTGCGCTTTAAAAGCAGAATTATATGTTGTTAAAACTGAATTGAATTTTGAAAGGAATGTGCTCATCATATCGAGGGGCCGTAACACTCAAAATTGTAGAACCATTTTTTATATTGCAGTCAACTCCTTCTATTAAAAAACGTCACTTAAACTCGGAATGCAATTTGATGTTTTGATATGATTATCATGTAATTTGTTAGTATAACATTGAGCTTATTGTACAGTACAACCCGTAAACTTAATCAACTTTTGAGGTATAAATATATCAAATTATTTTACGTTTTCTTTCGAATAAGAAAAATTTTTTAAGTGGTTTTTATATAAATCTTTAACTTTCTGTCTTAATTTTGCTTTTCATAATTTTAAAAGAACAAAAAAATCTTTATTTTATGCTACTTAAGACATCAATCATACTGTATAATTCTTTTTTTTATAGTTTTAAATTGAAAATTTTCTTTTCTTCTGTCATTTTATGAATTCTTCTCATGCCATTAAGTTTTAGTTGGGAAAACTTTTTACTTTTCATGTGGAAAAACTACATAATTTCAATATGAAGGTTTTCCTACTTGTTAAAACTCAAAACTAAGTTGTGAAACATTGTTATTATACGAAGAAGGAAAATCAAGCTGTAATGTTGTGAAATGTGTAGTATATACTAAATTTTTTTGTCACATCATACAATAGGAAAGCTCCCAGTGGAAGTATGTGTATGTATATAAATTTTGTAGAAACAGCTACATTTTTTTTATCTTTTATCTATTATCTTAATACGGAATTATTTATTTTACGACTAGTATTTTACTGAGAGACAATCAATCAATCAATCAGTTCGAAATACACAACTACTTGTATACAAAGTATATGTAATATACGAAACTATTAAGAAAAACGTTCTTATCTAGAAATTAAAATTTCTATAAAAAACACGAGACGTAAAACTGTATGGAATATATATAAATATTGTCACTGTCATTGCTCGCTTTCGTGAAAATGACATAAAGAAAATAGGAAATTCGGTTGCCAGCAGAGTATAGCAAAAAACGTTATAAAAACACAGAAACGGTTGTATGTCGATTTTCTGTTATTATTCTTGAAGATTATACGAGATTAAATAGAAAATTGTATATAATATATTTTCATGTTTGATTGATTTAACAAACGACGACAACAAAGAATTCGACTAAGATGTATCGGTGAAGGGTGTACAACCACTACAACAATATGTATAAGTACAATAAAATCGTAATACGAATATAATCGAATTGAAAATGGGAAAAATATTGTTAATCGATTTATCCGATATATGAAATTCGCTTCCTAAATGTCTTTGAATATGAATTGTATACGTAAAATAGAATTTTGATTTAGATCAATGCTGTGATTTCGTCTTCCGGAATGTCATATATAAATCTGTATTTTATGGAAATATTTCGAATTTCTATTATACTTATATCGATCATTATTTTAAAAATATAATTAACAGTTTTCTAGTAATCTTGACAGCATATAGTTTTGAATTTCAATGTCGAAGTTAGTTTAAAATTATCTAACCATGTAATTATGCATCTATTATGTACTGAATGATTTATGAACAATTGTGTTGTTTGATACCATTTGTGAACATTTTCGGTTATCAATACGATGAACTGAAAATGTTAATATAAAAATGCAGTGATCTGATCTATAAGATTTAAACTTTTCTTTTAGTCCGACTTTCATGAAATTTGCATAGTATTTTACAGCTCAGTTAGTCATATATTGCAACTGCCATACCTAAAAGCATGAGGATTGATGAACATATATGTATAATGATATCTACATTCTGGTCGTTTTTATTTTGTGCTTCCGGCAAGACTAGAGTAGTAACAATGAGCATAGTTGATCTAATGTCGTTTTCTGTATTTACTATTTACCATGGCCATCATCACGATAGTGATTATTTCATTAGATTTAATTTTTCCGTTTACGTACGTGCATACGTAGCCATACTATATATAAGTATAACCAACACATACACAACAAAAGTTCAAATGAAAACTTTTCTACATTTCCTTGTGTTGCGTTCACTCTTGACTGGTTATGTTTATTTTAGTCCCAAAAGTGTTGTCATTTTTATGTTGCCTTAATTTTAAAAACAAAATAAATAAAAAAATTGTTAGGCTTTTATGTTGTGTTATGCTTTTACCAAAATTTTATGTTTTTGTTGTTGTATATATACATAATATAATAGTTGGATGTATTTCCTTAAATCATAATTTTAATTTTTGGTTGTAATATTTTATAGTTGTGTGTTTTAGGTCGGTTATGCTTTTTTGTTGGGGTTCAATAATATGTGACTTTGGTTAAAAGCTGGTTATTTATGGGGTATTCCAATCTATAATATGTGTATGTATTGTATACAAATACCGAAAAGGGAAAGAGCTTAATTTTTACTATAAGTCACAGACTTAGGTTTCTTAAATGACTTTTTCTTGTTTTTAGGTTAAGAAACATGAATATGTATTCGAACATTAGGGGTAGTACTATAACAATGTAAGTCGAAATATAATATTAAGAGATTTATAATTTTTGGTTGGAAAGTTGTTATCGTTGAAATGTATGGGTTTGATTCGATGTATACATATACATTATTACATTGTTGTCGAAGTACGTGATTTTCAATATTATTGGAATTATTTGGAATTTTGAGAATATTCGTGGTTTTAATGGTTTGAACCCTTAAACCATAAGTAATTGAGTAAAGAGTGGTTATAGACGAACTCCAATTTCAGTTTCAGCTTTTTGTTAGGGAAAATTTTATATTTTACATTAGTCCATCGTTTAATGATCTGTTGAATTTTTTTTTAGTAATGATACATAGTTCGTTATAGATGTGTATTGCTTAAGCTAATATTTACCTACATATTGATGGTAAATTTCAGATTCTATATATTATTTTTTACCAACATCGCACATAATATTGTTGTTCTTAGACTCTAGAACTATGTAGATAGATTTTATTACAAATCAATACTTATTCAACTAATTAAAATGACACTGCCAAACAAAACTAATCACAATCGATAAGAGAAAATAATTTTGTTTCCTTAACACAGTAAACCATATATACGAATATTATATGAACATAGAACTTTAATGACCATCGATCGACACAATATAAAACAAATTTTCCAAAAAAAAAAATACAATTTAACTTTAACAAAGACATGAAAAACTTATAACAAATCAATTTTATTTTCCCTATATCGTAAATGTAGTCAGTTACGATATATTTTACGATTATATTGTCTTCGAAATGATAAAGAAAGCTCATAAATCAAAATTGCAATAAACTTGAAAACAATGAAAATAGAAAATGAAAAATACTTTAATCCCTTACCATGTATTAAACTCAAAACGACCTATACTATAGGGAAGCTTAATATTTTTATTTTGGTTTCGTAAATAAAAGTTCTAAATTAGTTTTGATGAACGTTCGAACAGAATACAAACCATAATCATCACTTCAAGTATATACAATATGAAATGCAACGACGAGTAATTTTTATATAGTATAAATTAAAATATTCTTGATTATATAAAAGTCTGTACATACTTATGTAAGCATAGAATTATACATTTGAACATAACAGACAACTATAAATATGTACAACTGTAAGTATTTACTCGTATGTTACATACGAATAAATTACGACATTTTAGATATAGATATAAAATTTTCAGAAATATGTATGTACATAAATTTTGAGGATGGAATCTGACAACACTGTGCAATATTTATAAAACATTTTTGAATGATGAATTGGATTTTTATGTATGCAATTTCAAAAATTAAAATGAAGGGTTATTATTTAATTATACTCAACCATAATGGTTTGGTTAGCTAATCGCATTATGACATATTTAAATTTACAAATCTGGGATTACTATTAAATTAAATTTAAATATTTTTATGGTTGACAAATGATTTACAGCAATGCATCGTTCAACGCTGAGTTATCGTTTAACTCATTGTTTATATATGAATGATAAAAGTTTTGGAAACATATATGTTGCGTTACTGATAATATCGCAATGATAGCCATCCAAGATATTTCAAAATTATCATCCGTTTTTGATTTATTGGACGCAGTATTGTTACATAAATAGAATCTTCCTTTAACTATATTGAGTTGTTATTTATCTATACAATTTGATTATATATTTAGCCAATTTGCCAAACAAACATAAAATTCATATTTTATTCAACATCAATTAATCAAAACAGAAGTAGAGTTGTCCTTGCTGTTAATATTTCCACTTTTATCTTTTTTTATTAGCTTTAGCACCTCACTAAATTTGAAAATTAATAAAACATCGTAATAAAAATCTACCCACGGTAACCCTTTTTTTATTTCTTTTTGATATTGCTATTGTATACGAGTTTATCCGCATCGAATAGGTTATCACCACTTATGCAGGTTAAACCAAATACACTCCACCATACTTAATTAACAGCTACCCGTTCGTTTAATAAAGGCTTTCAAAAGGTTTGTCCATTTCGCACAACAAAATATAAAGATAAAACCCGAAAAAATTATGTTTTCACAATATATACGGACTGTAAATTTTGGATAAGACACAACAACAAAAAACCTAATAAGAAAATTAAATCTTTTTAGTACACGCAAAAATATAAAAAGGGTTATATAATAAACAACAACCACCCCAAAAATAAAAATAAAATGTTCGCGAACTAATAAATTATGAAGCATCGGCGTGTGGAGGAAAAACATTTTATATTCATACAATGCAGTTGTTCAACCAAAATGATTTAAACTGTTTCCGTTTTTTGTTTGATATAAACTGGGTGGCAGAATAAAACTAAAGCAACGAACAAGTTTCGAAAACTTAAAGTTACAAAAAATTTTCTTTTTCTGTATTTCATATCGAGAAGAGGTGGATATTAGTTTTCATTCGTCGAAGAAAAACAAAATTTATAGAAAACTTTAAGTGTTTAGTCAACAGAAGCAAAATTATTAAAACAATAACACTTTTCCTGTCATTTCTGATTACTATTATTACTTTCTTGATTTCCACCTTTGAGAGGATAACGGAAAATCCTTTGTTAAGCTTTAAAAACAGTAAACAGAAGCAAATATAATTTCCGTTCGTTGTTTGTTATTTTTCCATTACTATAATCAACATTTGACATACTAATAATATACTTTTGTTTGTACTGGCTTTCCTCGTGTTATTTTTCTTTTCAAGATATCCTTTATTTCAACTTGGAAATCCTTTTGTCTTCGAAAAAAACTATATTATAGAATGTTCAGGTTTGCATATTACTTATTAATATATAAATTTGTGTAACTTGTTATTGAAATTGAATATTGACATAACCTAGATGGTTGAAACGTTATCTAACATGTTTTAAAGACCTGTTTCGTTCACAATAGGAACTGAACACACCTATTTTGGATACTTCTACGAAATGCTCCTGCCATGTTATTCGAGGGTTATATATATTATATTAGTTGGACAATCGCCACTGCTTCTTCCACTTAATTATTAAATTTTAATTTAGTATTTTTGGATTATAAGTGAATCTTATAATGGAACTTATCAACATATACAAAATATAATAATTTATGTTGATATGAATAAACCATTTTAAATCACTTTCAATTTTTTTGTGATCTTGTATATGACATATTCGTTTCTCAAAGTTTGAATGATATATACTTAACGCAACCATAAGACCACCATGATTAACTAAATAGAAAATTTTTATACAAATAGAGAAGTAAAAATGAAAACAAGATTTAACAAATGTCCAAAATCTGTCAAACACAAGGTGTATAGTAATACAAATATAATAGAATATTTCATCCAAACCTAAATCCATTCTTAATATACAACACAATCCACATCAATTTATTTTTAAATATAAAGCTCTTGCTGTGTGCTATCATTTTCAACCACATCACACAAAAAAAAACAATCCAACATAAAAAATTAAACCACAAACAACGCAAACAAAAAAATATAAATTCCTGCTAAAGAAAACATTCCATCATCCTTTCTATTCTTTAATAATTTTCCAATTACCACAAGCAGCAAAAAATAAACGAAATCGACTCGAAATAATATTTAACCTTTTTTTTTGTAATGGTTGAGCTTCTCCGTTTCGATTATTTAATAATTTTTCCATTCTTATCCAAACATATACGAGTATAAGAGAAGTTAGAATGTACGAGTGTATCATAGATTATGGAATTTTTGAACTTAAAAGTAGGAAAGAACTCGTATCTCACCACCTACATTTTGCGATATAGTTGGTGTGATTAAGATGGTGTAAAATTTAATAATTCTCTAATCAAGCTCAACTGGTTTTTAAAGTACTGATAAACAAATACTGAATTGTAAAGGATATAATTGAAATGTGATCATAACATATGTCCTTAATAATATATAAGGACATATTTTGTCACCCACTATTGTATTTATTTGGTGTCTTCTTAAAAATGGTACAACAACAATGACACTCAAATCTGAAAAGTTTAATTTCCCATTTTAATTGAATACTCAATTAAAGAAGCACACAGACGATTTATTTATGTAAATTATTTGAATTCAATTTTCTGCATTTTATCGATTTACCAATATTCAAATTAAATTAAACTAACCAAGTGCTAATAAAATCAACGCAAAATAGTTTTATTTGTCCAAAGTTCATAGATATATATATTTGTATATACCAAAATAACAGAGAGCTTTTATAGAACTTTTTGTGTGTATATACATAATATCTATATAATCAAAAACGATATAAATATATGTATGTATGTATATGTCTCTAAATGAAATAATTTTACTAATTGGAAAATGTCAATTTATTTACTGTGGAATGAGCTAATTTTTCTGACTAATTAGTCAAATATGTATACAATTTTGCCAGTAAGCGTCCTTTTTATGTGGTTCATTTGTATATTTCGTATATAATGGTATCACTGTTTTGTTATGGGTGGGAGTATGAATATACTTTCTGTTTGAGAGCGTAAACCGCAAAAAATAAAACAAATTTGTTTATAGATCTGGAAATAAATGTAAATTTATTTTATGGAAAATAAATTGTAATAAAAACAAAAGATAGATTAAATTTTAATTAAAGTAAGCAATTAAATTTTCGCATAAAATTTTTTTTATACTTATATTTTGAATATAATATATATATATAGATCTCTCATTCAGAATCAGATAATTAATTTGAATTTTTACCTATGTCAAAGGCTCTAATTTTTGCCTTTAGCTACAAATTTTAATTAACTGAACTAATATTAATATTAGAATCTACCTTCGAAGCCATTTGAAAAGTTTTGTATACTTAACCCAGATGAAAATAATAAACTAATTAAAAAAATTAAAATAATAAATTTGATACGTTAATAAAATAATGAAGTACATTCCATATATAAAAAAAGCAATCTGCCTAAAATCCAAAAGATTATCATAACAAAATAAGATTGATCTGAAATTCATACATAATATCCATTCACCAATTATGCTCTTCAAATATTATAATAAATATTAGGTTTGAGAAGGATGTATCAATTTTTTTAAGGCTAACGCTTTGTTAGAGACTATCGAAAGCTTTCAAAATATTTAAAATTTTAATTATTTTTGTTTCCAACCAACTACGAAGGATAAGTTGGCAAATTTATTTTTGTTATCTTGTCTTTTATTTTCATAAAAATTGTAATTACATAAATTGAAATTTGAATGTCATTAGATGATGCAATCACAAGATATTCAGGGGTCGGCACTCGAACCAATTAAAAAACTGTAATTTGTCAAGTTTTATTCAAAACTTCAGTAAACGACAGTCATAAAAATTTTTCAAATTTGACAAAAAATATGTTTTTGTTCAATGTAGCCAATCCTAAACATCGAGTCTGCCCGAGAAAGTTTCACACAAAGCACGAATATAGTATGTAGGTGAAGATGAAGTTGACATCAATGTTGGGATTTTGCATGTAAAAATGTGAAAAAAATCGTTTTTTTACATTTTTTTTTATGTAAATTGTGTAAAAAACAGCGTAAATCATTCACAGTGCCATCTATTTTAAAATGTCAAAAATTTACAAACGTTCGTTTTGCTTATTATTAATTAACATTGATAAATTGTAGCATTTGTATAATTTGGAGAGGCGGATTGAAAAAACAAAATAAATCTAAATAAACTAAACTTGGTTGGCAAGAAATTTTTGTGTCATACAGGGACTCTTCGCGGTCGTTGCCGGCTAAGCATCAGGGTTATGGGCGTGGGGGAGTGAAAATTATATATGACCAGTTTAAACGCTAGGAAGGATGGATGCTGGTTACTTACCTGTATTTGACTACGACGCTTACCCTAACTCATCCTCAAAATTGGGGAGTCGGCGTTAGTTCATTGTGAAATCTCAGTGTTAAATAAGAAAGAACAATATTTGTGAGTTCACGATGTGTTTGACAGATAAATTTATTAACTGAGTAAAATAATCTATATTTTTCCTTCATTCAAAACGCGTCGAAAAATTAATAAATTAAAGATAATTAACCCAATGACCAATAGTAATAACTTAAATACTAAATTTTATATAAAAATAATGAAAGAAAACTTAACGTCTAAGGAGGTATGTATTACGCAAAAAAAATTAATTAATTATGTCTATGATTTTTATTATGTTTATTATTAATTTTGATCTTGTCGCTCACCTTGGTACCAAAGCGTTGCCGGTGTGTGTTGAGAATACTGCACAGGAACTCGGGGTGTATAATATTGTTTATATTTTTATGTCGTATTAGTTCTTAGGTTTTTTTTGTTTTTTGTTAGTTTAACATAGTTCACTTAGGTTATAATTATTTCATATTTTATCCACGAAAGTGGTTCTTATTTTTTTATTTTATTGGTCGTTAAGGTCTTAACTTACGATTACTGGAGGCAAATCAAAAGTGTTGAAACAGCAACACTTTGTGGAAATGGAGATGGAATTCCCAAAAAATTCAAAAACAAAATTATGAAAGCTATCACGAGATTTATATGATTGTTCTTTCCTACACTTCGTTGGCTGTTATGCGGATATAAAGATATATGATATATTCACTTATATATATTTATGTATGTTCACTGATAAACTTGGACTCATTCCCTTAGGTAGATTACATATTTATGCATATATATATATATATATATATATATATATATATATATATATATATATATATTTATATATATATATATATATATATATATATATATATATATATATATATATAAATACATATATATGTATATATATATATATATATATATATATATATATATATATATATATATATATATATATATATATATAGATATGTATATACTTGTTTTTTCTTTGTTTTGTTTTTTTTCTTCACTCGTGAAGTATTTGGATCAAAACAACCACAAAATAAAAGAGAATCTTTCTTCCGAGTCCACCGTATTTATACTCAAAAAAAATCTGATCCCGTCAAATACATTGGTTTACGTCATACGAGTTCGATAGCAGTCGATGCTCGAGTTTGTTCGATCACGTATTCACTCGTGATAAGCATACTTGAATTTTCACTGCAGCATTTTCGAACATTGCATAAAATAAACCCAAATTATTGTGGTTTATTCAAATCATACAGGTTGGTAGAAATACGCCAACCTATAAATCATCAATAACCAACACTAAGGGGTTAGAGAATTATTATACTTAACAAATGTACATAACTTGACATAAAAAGTAATGATTTTTAATGTAACCATTAAGGCGTATTAAATAATAGTACGATAAAATTTGTACAATTGGTACATTCCAAAATTTAACTGAGGCACAAAATGACGTTCCTGGTACAGGGCAAACGCTCTGTAACAACATAGATATTTACAAAATCATTAAGTTTTAAAATAATCTGTTTTTTGCATGTAAAAACCGTGGTTGACACCTTATATTTCTATAAATACGTCTTATAATTCTAGATAATACTTTGGCCTGTAGAATGGACCATATGAGAAAATTCATTGGGTTTCAGTCCGGAGACTAATCTAAGCGAAATGAAGCTGAGAGATTTAAAAAAATATATTTGCTTCATGTGATGGCGCCGAGTATTGTTGAAACGTCCAATGTCATTTATAAAATTGTTTAAGTACTCAAAGTACCAAAGCATCGTTTAATCTCTTTTCACGGTAGATTTGTTGACTAACCTTTTCGTCCTTTTCAATTAAAACGAGTGGTGAGTGTGTAGCGTTTGAATTTTTAAGGAAGACAATACGCTAAAGAATCTCCCTACAGAGGTTTCTAGGCGGTAAGTTTTGTAGCCAGCTCATGGTATGGCGTGGGGTTTGCAGAAATATATAGGAAGCTTGAATAAACCGACTAAGGCAACTATCCGAACCATTAAACATTTGTGTCTCAATCACCATTATCTTTCTTCTAGCACATAATTAATTTAGGCATCATATAAACCAAATAAAGAAAAAAAACAGGTCGAAAAAATTAAGAGTTACTAATAAATAAATATAATAATAAGAGTAAATAATAATAATAAAAAAAAGTATGATTTAGATTATTAACCATATATTTCAATTTTATATTTAATCAGAAAATTTAAAATTTTATAATAATTAATTAAAAAAAATTCAAGGAATAACAAAAAAACCTGATAAGTCTGATTTCCATTAAATACTGAGACACACTAATAATTATATCATCAACGTTAGCGTATGCTAAAATTTATATATATATATATATATATATATATATATATATATATATATATATATATATATATACATATATTTATATAGTATGAAGGACTTACCCGAGGTCACGACGAAAGCGCTTTCTGCATGCCTCATACCTACAAAAAAATACGTAACACTGCGGTCTCAATTCTAACATTAACCAAACTTATTCACAATTTGGTTTTTATTATCACTAAATAACGCGGAAATATGATTTACTAGAATTATAAATCTTTTAGAAATAAAATAATGATAATAATACCTTTAATTAACACCAGGTAATAAAAAAAAACTAGATAATAATAAAAATAAATATTAAGAAAACTTAAAGAAATTATCAAAAAAAACTTAAGATTATAAAAAAAAATCAACGTGTTCTTATCCAAAACACGTGCCAGATAAACTCTGCATTTAGATCCGTGACCATTTAAACTTTGCATCCAATTTTAACGGTTCTATATGATGAGGATTGCTAACAATGTGCTCGATGGCATTCTCTCCAAAAAACATAAGAAATCCGTACAATGTAATATTATGAATACAAAGAAGAAACAGTAAAGAAGGAAAAGTCGCTTCTATTATTGACACCCGCTGTAATATCCAAATATCAATTCTGTAGGGACAATAAAAAAAATTATAAACACAATTAGAAATTTAGAAGCTAAGAAAACTACAACACTAAGATGGTACTGAAAATTACCCATGTATGAAATGGTGAATTCGAAATTATAATTCCGATACCTAACAACGAGCTTTTCGTTGTGATCAGATAATGTAGCAAACATTACAGTTCAGCTACAGTTTTACCATACAGAAAATCACCATTTAAAAAATTATTTAATTTAATTACTGATCGCGATTGGTAGTCTTACGATCAACGAATGACACATTTCAACCCAAAAAAATCTGATTTCAATTTTATCGGTATATGAATGACCGTATAAAAAATCGGGAAAGTTCCAGAAAAATAAACGTTAAATCATTAGTATTTTGTACAAATAGATAAATGCAATGGGAAGAGAAAATGAATAATATGTGCGTAATTTACAATAAAGAAATGGTACATGTTACCAAGCATCCGATTGTTTGCAACATTTAAACAAACACCAGATAGAACACTCGATGTAACTATATGTCATACAGCATGATAAAGAACCGACTTGCAGCATTCCTGTTAAAATAAATTAATTTCTTGTGGCGATTAGAATTCGTCGTATCGTTACAAGTTGCCTATGGCAATTATAGTGGCACACACCATCACTGATACAGGCGATTGCTTTTAAAGAGCAAAACACTGATCTTAATTGTCTTTTGATTTGCACTTTAAACAAACACGAGTATTTTGTGTATTTCTATTTATGGTATTGCTGAACCAATAAAAATATTTTCAAAAGAAAATAACGTACATGTGTATAAACACCTTTACTCTTGTTAGGTGAACTAAATTTTTGTGCATATGTTAAATCATGCGCTATTTGTATTTTGTAAGGCTTCAATCATAGTTCAGGTTTTAATATGCATCCCATACAACAGCAGACCTCTTGAGAATTTTTACTAATTGAACTTCGCTTTGTTGTATATTACGATTAATACTGGCCATCACATTTCAAATCATTTCTGGTAATGTTGCTGTTTTTAAATGGCCATCTTCATGGCATTTTGTGCTATTATATAATTTCATTGTAACGTGTAATGGTCCAAAACACAAATATTTTGTTCATATGTACTGTCGCTGTTTATTAGCAATGGCTGTTTGCGATTTTTCAGCCACATATAAAGTAGGCTTGTGCTTGAATTCCATATCGATAACTATTTTTTAGCTACGAATTAAAATAAAAAGCTTTTAGCCTATAGTAAACAACATAATAGTTTGATTGCTACAGCAGCATGAAGTTTGTCACATTTCGAGTTCCGACACCTGAAGAATATATTATATATTACGTTAATAATATCCAATACCAATTCATCACAACATAATTATCACGCCACATTTTAATATGAATATGGTGAAATGGATTGATCTTTTTCATTCAGACATAACACTCTTGATCTATGTTATAGACTATACTTTCGACGTGATAAGATCTATTTATAGAACTATTATTGCAACTTTATTATAATATGTATTAAATATAGGCTATGAAATACTTTGTTGTGATCAGTTCACTATAAACGACATAACAGTGATTAGTTTTCTTATAATATCCTATTTCGGAACCACGGTATCGATAATAATATAAGCTGTACTAAAAACTATCTATTCATTTGCATGAATTTTTATTATTGTTTCTAAATTAATTCAAAGTTGATTATAATATTTCTGAATTGAAGAGACCTTCCTTGTGATTCTATGTGCTGATCCAAAAAAGATAATTTAGACATTTTTGGTATTTTTAGTTTGAAAATCAATAGCTTTTTTTTAATTAAATACTTCTAAGCCAACATTAATGGCCCGAACTATTTATTATAGTCATCAAGCAAAAATTATGTTGTTAGAATTTATATTCTAATAACTATACATACATAGTTATTGAAAAATTCATTTAAAAGAATTTTTAATAGACAACAAAAGAACAATGGTAAATAATTACGGAGGGGCTTAGCCAAACCTAAATCGAAAAAAGTTAAATAAACATAAATTGAATGCTCAAAATGTTTTCTAATCGAATTATAATGCGTATAAGTAAAAATATAACTGATGTTCATACAATATTATACATGTTGTTCGAAACACAATAGAATATTTTGATATACACTCGTACATATACTTGATTTCGTTTGTGGTATATGAGAGCTTTTAATACATTTATTTTTCAATTTGCTAGGAATCTATAGCATCGACAAAATTTCCACTATCTTTTGATTTATAATAACCAGAGAATCTGATATTCAATCAAAAATTGATCGCTAACAAAAACAAAAATAATCGATTTAAGTAAAATTGAGATTGGCACAAAAAATATTGGTTGAGATTGATTTTTGTGTGAAGCTTTGCGCGCCAACCAAAACAAACAAAAAAGGGGTGATATGATGTGATGGATAATATTTTGAACAATCGATGGTTGAATGTCTAAAAAAATTTTAGAATGATATTCCTCCCGATATACACCCTTCACTCAGATCAAATAATGTATGTTTGGTCTATTATACGAATCAAAACCGATTTTGATTTTATTTCATGTATAGTGCGGAATCAAAATCCGTTCTAATAAAATTTGAAATATAACAATAAATCGAAAAAAAAAAATATTAAAAATATTTTTCATTTTATTTATTTATAATTTTTCATTTTGTTTTATGTATGTGTGTGAGACAAATAGATAAACAATGATGATAAATTGTGGATAATCATTTTTTGTTTTACCTCCCTGGAAAAAATGAAAATTGACGTATGTATTCGGTATGTATTGTTTATAACAAAAATTGATTTGCACAAAACAAAAAAAAAACGGAAATAAATAATAAAACAGATCGAAAATATTGAAATAAAAATAACAACAAATTGGGTAAACATATGTTAGTATAGTATTGCTCGAGATAAATCAATTTGTGGTTCTGACACATTCGAAGTTATTAAGTGTTTTTCGAATAGATCGAGTCAAAATATTTAGTCGCGGGTATAAATATTCCCACTACCTTGATACATATGTGATATTGTATAAGGCGAGCCCCCACAATAATATAAACAACTTTCCCGTACTGCATTAGTATATAAATTTTGTACATGTACATATTTATTATTTTTAATTTATGCAATTAAATTAACAAGAATCACGTTTTTTTAAATAACACTGTAAATTATAATGTGTACAAACAACAAGTAGGTAGTGAATGCGAGTGTACATAAAAGATTACCAACCGTAATTAAAATATAAAATGTGGGGAACGTAGAAAATGCGAATGAGCTTTTTGTGTACTCGTCGTACATAATAATAATCGACAACAAAGTACATAATTTTATAATTTTAATGTACATATACGCTGTTTATATGAAGAATTTACATATTTGGCTATATACTGATTCTAGATTATGTACATATGTAGAATATGAGTGCTTGTTTGATTCATGTATGTATTAGATAATTGGGATTTTGACTGGTATGTACATTGTTAATTTGGGTCAGCAGTTTTAAAAATTTGTGTACCGATTGATGATAAATGAACTTTCATATACTCTTAAGAACAGAATATTGTTTTTTAATCTCAATAATCTATTTTAGGATCAAAGCAATCCCAATATCTTTGGCATTTCCGTTTTTCTCGTTCTTCCTTAAGCAGAAACAAAACTGAGAACTACAGTCCTGATATGGAATGTGTAGGACTGTGGAGTTTGTACTTCAACAGGGTGTCATTATTATGCCCATCCTCATCACCGATATTATTCGGGTGATGAGCAATCCCATTTGTATGCCTCTTCTATATCGGATCTCCGATCCAACTGCTTTATTTATACAAATTTAACTAGTTAATTTTAGATCACATGCGTTCTTTAAAGACCGTACTGAAATCAAAAGTGTTTTAGTCTTTAGAATCAGATATTGGAAATTTGATTTAGATTGTTAGATTTTGAGACCAACATAAGCTGAATACAGTTGTAGTCGATCATATATTTCATCATGTTACTCGATCATGTTTATGAAGGATGTATTCTATTGATGTATGAGATTTAAGTTTTTTGGGGGACAGCGCATCTCTTAATTGTTCGGAATCTAGGAATAACTTGTCTACATTACGAGATGTTTCATAGTTGGAAAGACTCACCCATAACTTGATTACGTACTGACTGATTTCGACAAATTCCTTATTGGTAGTTACCGATAGTTCCCTCTAAAAAAGCAATAATTTGTTCCAAGAAAGTGTACGACAGTAACTTGTATTCTATACTGATAGCTATACTGTGATAATTCACGCATTTTAAGCAATCATCCTTTTTAAAAAGATTGAGCATAACGGAGGCACTTTCAATGATTTGGGCATAGCTTCATTTTGCCATACTAATAGAATAATGTCAAATTCAGGTCGAAAAAGCAATCCCTACGAATATCAAGAAATCTGAATTAATGCAATCAACTCCAGCTGAAAATTTGTGTCTAGGGTATTCAACCACATGTTAACATATAAAAAAGGTTTCCATCCTGATCTCGAATGGCATTTGACCTAGGTCTTATGGTGTGACTCGGTGTCTCCCTTAAAGAAACCATGAAGGTTTTTAATAATTCTCAGACATGATCACACCTATATCACACTAATAAGATCTATCACACTAATCAAACCTTCCAAGAGTTCAATCACGTTTTATATGTTTCCTCCTTGGATTGTACGAAAACCTCAATCGTGAATTTGTAATGATCAGATAATAATCACTGCCTATAATTTGGGTTGAAATCGATACGATTTCCCGAGACTTCTTTTAAATAGGAGTCTGATGAAAACCTTTAATTCTGCAAGCATGAAAAATTGAACCAATTTCACATGCTTCAGAACATTATTACTTTGGTGATTAGAACATAAAACTAGTTCTAATCAGCAAAGTAATAATGTTCTGAAGCATGAACTATATGATAGTAACATATTTTATATGTCATAAAGTAATTTAATCATAAAGGCATGAATATTTGTTTGCAAAAGGTTTAAACATAAATTATAAACGTTGTCGTATACGAACATGCCGTGTTATCTCACAAATCAAAATTCAATCATAACAAACGCGCTTTAGAATTTTCCTCAATACTAAATAAATCTCGATATCATCAATCCTGTGATAATCTATACATAGTGTGATTATATGATGATGATGATGATAAAACAAAGCATATATAAATACAAAAACAACAATAGAAAATTATAATTGAAGTAAGATAAATTTATTGAAATCCATAAATACAATATTTAACTATCAGATATACAAAGATACATATAAAATAAAAATAAACCCAAGATAAATATTTTCTATTTTCATTTGTAAATATTGTTATCATTATAGTGTGTCTCGCGTCCCTGATCCTTCATCCCTATATATATGTGGTACATACTTATCAGTTTTTATATGCATTTTCATATTCAAACAGAAAAATCTGAAAAGAATAATGAAATTGATGAAAATATAATAAAAAGTGTTATAGATTATAACTGATGGCTGGTAGTACGTTCTTGATGAAAATGATGATGATTATGTTGATTATATTGAAGATAATGATGTAGAAAAGCTATGTAATATGATGCTATTGATTTTATCCTCTTCACATATGTTAATTTGTTTTACAATAAAAATAAATAGAAAACCGTTTTTCCATATTGCCATCTTGATGATGTTCACCATATGCGGCCACAGATAATTATTGTAACGAAGTATTATTCGAAGTATTATCATATATATATATGATATATATGTATATGTGTACATGTTTCGAGAATAAAAATGGTTGCTAGACAGTTTTATATTCAATTTATAATCTTGAATGATTAACCATGAGAATCACTTGCTATAATTGAAAGTGTTGGAATATATCCAGCTCATCTTGTATGTAATGTATCTCCAATCTTCATCAAATTTATTTTGTGTAAATAATTTCTTCGTATCTAGTAGATATACATAATTTGAGAAGATAAATTACTTAAGAAAGCATTTTAAGTATACAATGTACTACTTATAAATAGTGGAGTGTGTAGTTGTTTTCAATTAAATATCTTGCTTAAAAGTTTCGTATCATAAATATATATGTTATGTACTTACTCATACGAAATGAAGATAGATGATTATTTATGAATAAATATCTAACTTGTTTTTCATCATCTTCATCCTTATCATATAATCTTGTTAACGTTATTATCTAATCCTTTATTTTATCATGTATATGTTGTGTTGTAATTTCAAACGAAATATTTAATTCTCGACTCCCACTACGTTGTTGATGCTGTTCTTATATAGATGATGAATTCAGATGGGGATTTTCATTTTAGCAAGCTATAAAAAAACTTGAACCTCGATATATAACTCAAGATTATCATAGTAATAAGAGTGTTTAATTTCGATTTCACATGTACATTTACAGAGAGTCTGGAATATATATGTATGTACATATATATGGATATTCGCTCGTACATGTTTAAATTGGTTCTATATCTTTAGAAATCCTATATTCCAAGAATATATACTTTGTCGGTCATAATTCGTTCTTTCATATACGTACACACTATATATATACGACTGGATCCATATATTTTGTAGCAAGATAATAAATTCAGCTGCAACAACAACCAGCATAAGGAATGGAAAATAGAAAATATTATCCAATAAAAATAACATGTACTCAAAACAATTAGAGTTATGTATTTATATTGGTCAAAATATGTATGTACATTATTTTGGTTTACTCGAAATCCATATGGCTCGTTTCCGAAATGTATATAACTGTATACAAAACATGGTATGAAGAAAACCAAATTTAGTTTCTAAACGAAAATGTATGCAAAATTAGTCAAATAGATTTATATAGAAGATTTGTGTCTTAGTTTAGAAATGGAAAAGTTTTAAATAATATATCGACCAGCTACAGTATCGACTGAGTGTTTGTGTAGTTTTCATGAGTAGAAGCTCAACTCAAATAGAAATAAGTTTAAAGGATATCGATAATAGATGCGAGAGCATGGCTCACACTTTGAAAAAACGATGTTGAAGAAATTAATTCTTGATTAAAAATAAATAATACTTAGCTATCATAAATTTATATGAAAATGCAAAAATACCAATACGTAGAATGATCTCTTGAAATACAAACATAATCTAATGAGATCATAGCAATTGTTTATTGGAATTTGTCTGAGACATGATTTTGTTTAATTTCGACCCCATCATTCGAAAATCTCTATATGTCGTACTGAAATGGTTCCATAATTTTAATGATCATTATAGTATGCATAATAATCAATATAATATCTACCTGTACAATCATTCATCCCAATTATGTTATTAATTAATCCTTTCAATTCCAAACATATCATTGTTTACAAATTTTTACTCCAAATTTATATTTTACATATGTATGATGTACATCGAGCTTTTATCATTAAATTTAATTCTCGTAATTAATAGTGGAATAATGATAATTGTCAATTCATCTGATACCTTTTTCAAATTTTACAATTTAATATATACAGTGCTGGGTAAAAAAATTAAGCAAACAGATTTTATTGCAAATTGGAGTATTTTTTGTTAAAACTACAAAACTTTTGACAGAAATTGGCTAACTGTCTCATTTTAAATACATTTATGACGTAATTTTTTGAAAACAATTGATTACTTAGGGGCCAAACCCCAAAAAATGCAAAAATATTCAAAATACGTTGATTGGAGTTAAGTAATGGAATAAACTAAACATTTCTTTTTAAATTCTGGTTTTGTTTGTTATTGATTTATAGAAGTTCTATTCTTTAATATTAATATTAAAAATGCGAGAGATGGGCAGTACACAAAAAAAAGGTCTGAATGGCCCAGAAAGAGACTGCCAGTGGAAGATTCTTTCATTAAATCACAATGTCGTTGGAACCGTTATAAAACTTCATAAAACATAAGACTGGATGTTGAGTGAGCAACGGGAAACCAATTTCAGCCAGCTTAGTAAGAAAAAGACTTGTTTGAAAGAACTTAAACCAGTCCTGAAGCCTGAGTTCACATTACTAGTGAAAAACGCGCGCTATGTGCTCATGGGAATTTTTTTTTGGACTCCAGAGATGTGGAACCCGAGCGCCTAAATATAAAACTACTCTTAACTTTTTGTCCAACAAACTCAAAATATAAATCCATTAATAAATACCTAAGTATAGGCTTTCAGGGGAAGGAGATACCTAGTACTCCCTTTGGGAAGCAACAAAAATGTTAAAACGACCTAAACTTCAAATGCCTCCAGTTAGAAATAACGGTGGAATTTGGTCTGTAAGCGCAAAGCAGAAAGTAACATTATTTGCAACTCATCTTGAAAACACGTTCTAGGCTTTATATAGACAAATAGTACATGAAAACATAATCCGAGTATATAAAGTGGTCAATTATAATATAGCTCCTGTCACCGTGCAAGAATTAAAAGAAGTCAAATAATAAAAACAAATCTAAGTGCAAAGAAACCTCCACGATATGACTTTATTACAGGATGAATAATAAAAACCATACCTGGAAAAGGACTACGAAAGCTTCTTTAAATAATTAACTCAGTATTCAGACTTAAACACGTTCCAAATCAATGGAAAGTCGCTGAAATAAGCTGAAATGATATTCAAACCAAACAAACCATTAAATGATAAAAACTCTTATAGACCAAGTTCCTGACTCCCAATAATTTCAAAAGTATTCGAGAAATTAAGCGACTTAAACCAATTAAAGAAGAAAGAAATTTTATTCCATCTCATCAATTTGGCCTTAGAGAAAACCATTCAACAATCAAGCAAGTGCATCGGATTACAAACATATAGTTGAAAATGTACTTTAAACAAAAAGAAACTTTGTTCTAGAATTGTTTTTTTGTAGCACAGTCTTTTGATAAGGTTTGGTATAAAGACTTGGAATATAAACTAAAACGAGAATTATCAAAGCAATTTTATGAAATACTAAAATCTTACATAGCTAACCGGGACTATAGTGTTAAACTAGATGATGAATACTCGGAAATAAAGAAAATATCAGCAGGAGTACCACAAGGTAGCGTTGTTATATGTACTATATAACTCTGATCTGCCGACGATAGAAGTGACTTTATAGCAATGTTTGCAGATGATATGGCCATCTTATCAGTTGCTGATAACATGAAAGAATACACAATCAAATTGGAAAGAGCGACTAATATGGTCAACACTTGACAAAACGAAAACAAAGAATTAAAAATTAGATACAGAAAGATGAATTGGCTCTTAGGGAGAAGTTCTGAGCTTACTTTACATAATAAATTGCTACTGTACCGGCAAATTCCTAAGGGTTGTACAAAGCAAACAAACGTCAACATAATTTATTTTTCAACAGGACAACGATCCGAGCTATGTAGCTAAAGTTGTGAGTTATTATTTTTGCATTGTAGATAGAAAAATTAGGTTTCAGATAAACATATGCCATATACCATGCTAAAAACTTGCATTTTTGTCTTCATTTAAAGGTAAAAAATGTTGTCTGAGGTGGCCTCCTTACAGTCCAAACTTAAATCACATTGAAATGTTCGGTCTATAATAAAGCTAAGAGTAGCAAGAAAGTGCCCAGAATCGATTCAAGTTTTAAAAAGTTTTTTGATGGCGATTTAAGAATCTTTGAAAACGACTTTGAAAACTTTTTCAAATCAATGAATTGGAGGAAAATCGCTGTTACAAAAGCAAAAAATTAATGTTAAAAATAGAACTTCCAATTTGCAATAAAACATGTTTGCCCTATTTTTTTTCCCAGCACTGGATATATATATATATATATATATATATATATATATATATATAGTTATATATATATATACATATATATATATATATATATATATATATATATATATATATATATATATATATATATATATATATATATATATATATATATATATATAAAACAATAATTATATAAAAAAACGATAATTTAAATTAAATTTGATGTTATAAAATATGTTTTATAAACCGAATACCAATATTTCATATAAATATCGATTATTTTCGTTCATTATTTGAACATATATATAAATGAATAGTTGATTGATCAACATAATTATATATTGGGCAATTTTATTTAATATTCAGGTCTGGTTTGAGATTTGGTTCGAGTGCAAATTAAACACTGAAAATAAATTATAATGAAATAAATTAATATTTTAACATGACAGTTAAACTGTTGTCTGATACTGATAGTTATTGTAGAAATGATCGACCTATCATCATACTCGTAAATAAACACACCTTTATATATTATATATATTGGGATAAAAAGTGTGAAAATTTTTTATTGAGAGGTGAAAATTATAAACCGTATTATATTGATATACTGCTCGATACAAATAAATTTATTCCTACAGCAAGCAAGTGTTAAAATAGATATCATTCATTATTCAGTGAACATAAGAATTTGTAATAAAAGCAGAAAATCAATTTTCATTTTTCTTTCTACATCTTCGATACACCTATACATACAAGTACATTGGTGCGGAAGCAATTTAAAAACATGTCGTGCGACACAACCAAAAATTACCTTACAAAATTGTTCGAAATGATAATTTTTTCGAAAATATTTATTGGATGAAAATTATCTCTTCATTGGGAGCTGTGTATGAAACACTGGATAAACGACACAAAATATTGATTATTCTACCGAGTAATATTCAAATAAATACAAATTCGCTCAATAAATAAAATTGAGAATAATAAAAAGCAAAATCTTGAAAGCATAAAAGTTTACAGTAAAGTTCTACAATTTGTTGTTAGTTTTTTGATAAATAATTCCGAGATAATTTTTTAATAATAAATAAAATTATTTTAATGACATCAACACAAAGAAAATGGAGCACAAAAAAAATGTTAGATTTATATTTTGGTTTCGAATATATATGTATTTTGTAGTTGTAAGTGCTTTGGGGAAGCACACAAAAAAAACTTCATATTGTCTCTGCTATAATATGGAGAGACAAAATATTGTAAGATAAGAAAATACCAAATAAAAATAAAAATTTAAATAAATAAATAAATTTTATGGTAACACATGAATAAATTCACAAAATACAACAAAAACTCGACTCAACCGATGTATGTGTATATGGTAGGATGATAAATTCACTGAAGGATGAAATAAAATTCGTACGAAAATTTAAAGAAATTGTCCTAAACATTAGGTTATGGCGTATTTTTCTTCAAGGTAAATTATTTATTTCTAAGCCTAATACAATTTGAAATCTTATATGATTGCGGGCATATTTGTACATATATATTTTTAGCACACATATGTTCAAGTTTTTGA